>NMRB01000802.1:206551-232868 GCA_002633025.1 Notospermus geniculatus | reverse complement strand
GGGGGGGGGGGGGGGGCACATTCGACTAGACCCAGAGACCCCCCATGTTGCAGCAGGTTAGACTGGTTGCTGCTGCAGCAAGGCCCTTGTAGGGCAAATGGGCGAGCTGTAGGCCCTACTACAAGTTGAGGGGCGCGGCACTGTCGACTATAGACGTACTAGAAATTTCCCTCTTTAAGTATGGACAAAGATATTTCCCCATTGACTGTCACTGTCAGATCCGAGCTATGACAGCAGAACCAGAGTCATTCAGACATGTTGACTTTCATTCACATTGTCAAACTAGGCCTAATCATGTCATAGGCCTACATGAAACCAGTCCTATCTTGTTGCTAATATAAATCATCGTTTAAAATCTCTTTATAACTTTTCAAATTCAAAATCCTATTCTTTGACCATTCACAACGGTCACACTTTCTGCATTTCATGGCTGGTAGGAACAGATGATATGGTAAAGAGGCCTTTATCTCACTTTTATACACGAGTGAAGCCACAATTTTATTTAGTTGGTATTGAAGAGTGATATCCAAGGATATTAATTATGCAGTGTCTACACGTGGTGATCTTTTTTCTAACTACACATGCGGGTGACAATTCTTCAGTCATGGCCATGAAGTGCACAGTCTCAAGGCCAATGGCCCTGTTAACAAGGAGTTGGTTCGATTCCGGACCGAGGCCAGTTCACTTGCTTTTTGTACCGGGTACTGTGAAACCTGTTCTATCCTTCCCTTTTCATGGTACAAAAAGTAAGTGAACTGGTCTCGAACCGGGTCGAACAAACTCTGTGTAAAAAGGCCTAGCGACAACAATCAGGAATTTAGATCAGAGAATTACCATAATTTTTGCCGAAATTAGACCCGGAACCAATAAACCCCAATAACTGACCATCCCGACTGACCGCCTGGACTAATTAGCAAAATGAAATGGATTGTGATTCCAACGATTTCGTAATGACTGGCACCGAAATACCCGACACAAAATATGAAGGAAGCCAAACAAACATAGAAAGATGAATTTGTCACAGTCTGGAGTTGGCGGAAATTTTAATACGTGTTCAAGTACCGGTATCTGAGAAGAGGAAAAGAAATTCATGACAGGACAACTGCTCCATCTGGTGGTCAATTACTGAACTGAAAAGTTGAGATCAACAGGAATGAACGTCACATTATCAGCTGATCAAACAAGCCATGGACTAATGACACATATTTAGATCACTCAAGTAGAAATGTTTTTTCAAGGAGCTGACAAATATTTTGTGTTGACTCCAAGGACAAGCCACTTCAAGGCCTACTGGACTGTTTTTATAGGTGCCTCCCCGCTTGGAGGAATTAAGTATATTTCCTCCAAGCTCCCAGTAAGCCTGTGTCAGAGTGGACACAGACAGTAGTTTTAGAAATAAGAGTGGGTCTAGCACAGTCTGATAGACTGAACAGTGGAAACAACTGTGAAAGTTAAAGTTTGGGTTTATAGTCTGATATCACCAACAATGGTAGGCCTAGAGGTGTCATCCGACTTTACACTTTAACCCCAGTCTATTCTGAAACCATTCAGTAGAACTCAGATGAGCTGCTCATTCAGCGCTACAATTTGAGCATTTCCGACTGGTACCATTTATACCGTACACCTGAGTGGGGAGAGGCCAGTGGGGAAAAGAGACTTTCCCAAAGTCTCACACGCAGTGGGATTCGAACCCGGGACCCTCTGACTGCTAGACGGAGACCCGAACCACTACACCACCGTGGCTCCAGACTATTGCAGTCTGATCTGGTGAACAAATGACTGTGAACAAATGAAAGCAAGCTGACAGACATTAGGGACCAGTTTTTAGCCCTCCTGATGTGAAAACCCCTCCAAGGGGCCGATCAACTAATAATTAAGGGAACAGATAAGGGTCCAAAATTACAGGGGAAGAAATTTGAAGGTGCCACCCCCTACTGGGTGACAAACATTTGTCGCCCCACGAAAACACCGTCAAGGGGCTGCTCAACTAATTAACGGGGTAGATAAGGGTCCTAAATTGTAGGGGAAATAATTTGAAGGGGCCACCTCCTACTGGGTACACAAACATTGTCACCGCAGTTGGCTGGAGAGGAATGATAACTGGGACGTTTACCGGCACCGGAAAAATTCAGCAGTAGAGTTTCCGTGGGGTGTTTGAGAAAAAATATCCGCTGAACAGAGAGGGATCACCCAGAGGCTGGAATATCGATGCCTGTCAGCCTGTTTATATCATATATTTGTCATATCTACCAGAAGCCAGGAATTTTTCATCACGAAACAAAAACTTGTGCTTTCCTTCAGCAGACAACAGCAACATTTCATGACACAAAAGGTTATTGTTGATACTAACGATGAATTAACCCTAACATCATCTGATCAAAGTAATCAATTATAAGGCCTTAATTACCTGTCAATCATTCATATGTATCACAAAAGATGTCTATTATATTAGATAGATAGATAGATGTATAAGTTCATTGGGTCACCACGAAATTCATGCATTCTGGATGAAAAAGATGCCACAAGATTTCTGCACCGAATTCTACTGTTGTATCCTGTTGAAACTTGGTGGGGGCCCGGGGGCCCGGGGGGGGGGGGGGTAGGGGGTGACTATAGCCCTTTTTACACTAGTCCAGTTGAAGCATGCCGAGCTTGACCCGGACTGAAGCCGCTTTGAAATTAAAGCAGGGCATTCCCGTTTACACTGCCATTTGGTACCAGGACAAGCTGGCTTGACCTGTTTACATTTGGCAACATTGTGCCGAACCGTGCTCGGTCACAACCCAGTATAGTGAAAAGTCTGTAGCGTAAATGTAACCTGCTCCAGCAAAAGCAGACGCTGGTCGCAAGTGATCATCATTGGTCATCAGTTTACTCTACTATTATCACTGCTGTCCACTACTATTGTAAATCCGTGTCAATGTACATTTCCGCTCTTGTGCTGCTAGGCCGTTAACCCTTTCCTCGGGTTGCGACAAACGTCTGCCTTTGCTGAAGCGGCTCACAAATGGGCTTATGAAGGGGAAAGAGTGAGACGAAAGCGTGTACTCACAGGCGAGGTCCACGACGGCCGAGTCCGTCTCCTCTCCAATCGAGTTGGATGCAATGCAAACGTAGAAACCAACGTCGGTAAATTTGGCCTTGGCGATGTCTAGCGAACACAAGCCGTCGTCTGATTGGCTGAACTTGAGGTTTGGGGTTTCCTTGAGCTGAAGTAAAGATGGAAGAAGGTTAGAATTTGGTGAAAGTTGACCAAGTGGTGTCCCATCTGGAGCCTCGCTCATCCCTCGATGTAGCTATCTATCATGTCATACATAATGATTATTAATAGTCTTGTCTTGTAAATACACAGGAATGTTGATTTAAACTGTCATGACATTGATTGCCTAATGTTAACAAAACCTATCCAGGCCTAATCATGTAACGTCCCATCACATCTAGATGATACATGTTCAAGGGCCATGATGTTGCCACTTTTTGTCAACAGCCGGCGCCACTGACAGCGGTTGCATCATTCTCCAATGTGGTAGTTTTGCCTTTAGCGCCAGTGTTGGAGAATGCATACGTGGATACCTTAGGAACGAGAGTGACTCTGCATGGGGCGAGGTTGATAAGCGGTAGTTTAACAACAATGCCAATAGAGGTCTCCCTTAACATGGGTATGTTTAGTGCAGGATAGGCCTAGAGAAGGAATACAGTGGCCCTTTAATATGGATACGGGTCCAAATCGTGGACAACGGAAAAACAAAGGCCTAGTCCAAAAAGCAAAGTGGCGGTACCGGTTATGACCATACCCTTGATATTTGTGACCTCGTCTTGCAAAAGTAGGTGCAAGTCGCAAACACGGAAAGGGTTATCGGCCTTACAGCACAATTAGCTGAAATGTTTGTCTCTGCAGGTTGACAATAGTAGTGGACAGCAGTGATAATAGTTGAGTAAACTGATGACCAATGATTATCACCTGCCACATGTGTCTACTTTTGGCAGATGGGTCACATTTTAAGATGGGACCATAACAGTGGGATCTCTGTATTAAGGACACCTATCAGGACTGACAGATGCTGTCATTCTCACAAGATGTCCTGATTGCAGAGGTTAAAATTTCAAATGAACAGAAATGACCAATTTGGGACCGAACTTTGGTGTCCTTCTACAGAGTGTCCTCCAGGCAGGTGTCCGTTAAAGGACCACTGTATTGCATCTTTCTGTCGACAGCCGGCGCCACCGGCAGCATGCTCCAATACTGTAGTTAAGCCTTTCGCCCCAGTGTTGGAGAATGTATGATTACAGTCTCGGTCACCCAGCCGCTGGGATCGAACAAGTTTGTGTAGCAGTACTGCGGAACGAAACGGCTGGCTGCGCGAGACTAGTTGCATGCAGTAGTTTTAATACCAAGTCGTTAATAGAGGTCTCCCCTTAACGCGGGTAGGTGTAACGCAGGATTGGGAAGCAATACTGTGGTCCTTTATGGGAGGTTGTACTGAACAGGTTCAAGAGTTCACCGAGTACAAAGCAGTGGCGAGGCATCAATAGGAGCAATCAGCCACGCTTATTGCCAAAAGATGGGAAAAGTTCTAGCGGACCAAGGACCACCACTTTTCATCCAGCAGCAGGAGTTCAGTGGGACAAAAACAAAAGAAATGTAGCCTACACCATGTGACCATGTATGTAGAGGGCTACTCATCCTCATCAACCATTCACCATCAAACCTGAGGTTTTTCTTGAAATACCTTCAAAATACTTGAAAACAGAGAGAGAACTCACCACGTTGATGTCCAGAGAAAATCCAGTTAGATTTGATTCTAATAAACCTTTCACATGGAGAGTTGACAAAATCCCGTTTCCACAGATCAGGACATGTGCCACTGTGTACAGTAAATAGTGCTAATATCTAGGTCACGATAGGTCTATTGGAGGTAATAGAGAGGCTCTTTATGGGCCTATCAACTCAGGTTATTAGGAAGTGCATTGTATCCGCAATGTTCATATCTGTTTTAACCTAAATATACAGTGTTTTCATGTATATAAATGTATGTATTTATGGACATTTAAGACTGACTCGGAGTTGGGTACAGTGCCAGTTCTGTTCCATCCTAACTATACAGTGCATTCTCTCACAATAATGCACGAATCATTGTCTGTTATCAAATAATGCGTAAATGAGAGTTCAAATGAATTTTCCAAGCCATTAAGCGGACCCAATCAATTATAAACAATTTGTAAAAGGCCTGCTATGTTGCATTCCTTAGACACCGAGAAGTGGCACAAAGTGTTTTCAAGTAGGGCCTACTTCTTGCAGCTATCATTGAGTGAGGTGCTTATAAAACTCAACAATGGCCAAAAAAGTGAAGTCCCAGAACAATTTGTGCTGAACTTTAATTATTTTGTATTGAGGGTGTTTGTTTAGGATCTTTTTATGTAGGATCTTTTTATCTTTTAGGAGATTTCTTATCTTTTTATTGGGATCTTTTTTATTTATATCTTTTTATTTTATCTTGTTTCGGTATTTTATTTAGGATCCAGCTCATTCACGTCTGGGATCTCTACAAGAAAGTGCCTGAGGAAGACGCTGGTTCAGGTCGAAAATTTGCGAAATTCAGAGACAACTTTACTTTTTACTATCGAGGGTATTTGTGACCACAAGTGTCCCCCATAGACAACACCTATTAGAGATGTCTCCACAGTTCTGGTTTTGTCCTGTATCATGTCGTAAAATGTTCGCAACTAAACTTCTCAGTTTGATATCGAATCCCGAGTGATACAGAAAACAGATCTCCACTTACCTTCTTTCCGTTCTTCATCCAGTAAACGGTTGGTTTTGGTTCGGCTTCGATGAGACAAGACAGATGAATCGGACTGCCAACATCTCCATAAAACGGTTCCAATAACTCCACAAACTCTGGTCCAAATGTCTCCTTTCCTTCAACCTCATCTTTGTCCTTTTCAGATTTCTCCTTTTCTTCAGTTTTCTTGTCCTTCTCTTCAGTTTTCTTGTCCTTTTCTTCAGTTTTCTTGTCCTTTTCTTCAGTTTTCTTGTCCTTTTCTTCAGTTTTCTTGTCCTTTTCTTCAGTTTTCTTGTCCTTCTCTTCAGTTTTCTTGTCCTTCTCTTCCACTTTCTTCTTTTCTTCCTCTTTCTTCTCCTCTGCTTTCTTCTTTTCTTCCTCTTTCTTTTCCTCTGCTTTCTTCTTTTTCTCATCTACTTTCTTCTTACTATCTTTATCTTCAGGTTTCTTCTCATCTTTCTTTGTGTCTTTCTTGTCATCCTTCTTGGCTTCTTCTTTCTTCTCTTTATCCTTTTCATCTTTCTTTTCCTTGTCCTTTTCATCTTTAGTTTTGGTCAATTTCTTCTTTTCAGGCTCTGAAAAGGAACAAGTTGCTGATGTAGTTTCTTACACCACTCTTTACATGAGAAACGAGGTGGCATTGTATGACTCATAAAGAACTTACTTCCAATCGTGAGCTTGGCATCACAGGAGACAGCGCCACCTTTTGCCGTCACACTACACGTGTATTTTCCCTCATCTCTCTTGGTGAGGCCCTGGATGGTCAGGCTACACACGCTGTTACTGACGTCAACGAGGATACGTTTGGAGGTGATGATGGTTTTACCATCCTTGGTCCTGGAATGGCAAAAATCATAGATTACACCACACTCAGAATGCACACTGCATATTGGGAATATACAGTAAACCTGTGGGGTGCACCCATTTAATAGATAGCTTACCATTTGATTTTTGGGTCCTTGGCGTTCTTCACCTTGCAGGAGAATTTGGCAGTCTCACCCTCGGGAAGCGTGACATCCTCAAGTGTCTTTTCAAAGGTCGGTCGTTCGTCCTTGTGAAGGTCGTCATCCTTCCCTGTCAGCTTGGGGGTCCCTGTCAGGAATAAATGTTTCCATCTTGTTTAACTATTAGACAGGTCGAAATGAGATGAACATTTTGAAGGAGAGTTGCAGAAGTATCTTTCAGAAAGGTAAACAAGACAAACTTTCTTCAAATATTTTCTAAGAGCTCATTTACCGGTATTGAGAGAAGTGTCATAAACACAACATGTCGTCTGCTCAAAAATATTGTCTGCTCAGGTCAACTGCTTCCTTACCTTCCACAGTCAGTGTACACTGACACGATGTTTCCCCAGCTTCGTTGGAGATGTGACAGGAGTAGACGCCACTGTCGGCTGGCACGGTGTCGTAGACAGCCAGGTGGTATGCACCCTCTTCAAACATCATTTCGTACCGCTCTGAAATCAGAACGAATCCATTGTCAGATGGCAGCCAGGAGGGAAATGGCACATGGGAAACACCTCCCCCAATCGCAAAATTTGGAATGCACATTGAGGTAATGGGAAACAGAGTGACACTCCTACCCTCCCCTTCCCCGGGCCCTCCCCAAATCAACTCCCAGACTACTTACTGCTCTCCTTGACCTCGTCTCCGTCTTTCTTCCACACAATCTGCGGCGCCGGGTCACCGTCGACCTTGACCTTCAGATGAGCGACGGAGTCGGACTTGCAGACTTTATTCCTGAGTTTCAATTTGAATTCTGGCGCCTTCTTTGGTTTCGGTTTCTCTTTCTTCTTCTCATCTTTCTTCTTCGTTTCATCTTTGGGCTTCTCATCTTTTGGTGGAGATTTCTTAGGAGTCTCTTCCTTTGGTGGTGATTTTTTCGGAGACTCTTCCTTAGGCGGTGTTTTCTTCGGAGACTCTTCCTTAGGTGGTGTTTTCTTTGGAGATACCTCCTTCGGCGGTGTTTTCTTGGCTGACACATCCTTCGGTGGTGATTTTTTCGGTGATACCTCCTTTGGACTCGGTTCCTTCACCTCTAGTGTTTTCTTTGTCACGACCTCCTTGGTTTCTGTCTTGGGAGCATCTTTCTCTTTCGGTGACGGAGACCTTACAGGTGTTGGAATCTTTGACGGCGACTTCTCCTTGGGTTTTTCATCTTTGGGTGGTTTTCGTGGCTCCCTGTCTGCGGGTTTTGTCTCAGCTTCTGTATCACTTGAAGCTGAAAGAGATCATTATTACGTTACCTCTTGCACGATACAGTAAAGCTTGCTTCAGTTAAAGAGGTTCTTCACTAATGTCATCACAATGGTCACATGACTGCAAAGAATCGGCCATGTTGGCCATCAAATTGCTGGCAATGACGTCAAAACTGTCACGTCATGACATTTTGACGTCACAATCTGTGTGCTGATGCTGTGTTCATGCCGTGATGTTGCTTGACATTCTGACGGCCAATATGGCGGCATCGTGTCGCCATGGAAATGTGGCGTCACATGAAGAACCTCTTTTGATATCTTTGGCGGAGCGCCTTTAGCCACAGGATTCCTTACCTTCAACGCGGAGCGTGGTACGTGACATGACCTGTCCGACCTTGTTCTTGGCGTGGATGGCATATTCGCCGACATCACCCATGTCAACCTCGGGTATCGTCAACATGTGCCTGTCACGACCGCGGACGGCGACTCTGAAATGAGGGTCGTCAGGAAGAGGCTCTCCGTCCTTGGTCCAGTAAACATCGGGCTCCGGGCGGCCGAACACACGGCAGTCGAGTAGGACTGGCTCGCCGACGTAACTCTCCAGAGAACGTGGGAGCTGCTTCAGGAAGTATGGAGCTGGAATAAGATGTGAGAACGCTCGAATGATCTCATATTTTGTAACTTTTCTGATGTCATACGAATTACATGTAACCATGTGACCCGACCTAGCAGAAGTAGGCGCTTGTCGCAACCAGGAAAGGGAGGCTGTCCATTTGCGACAACAGACACGCCCAGTAGCCTACACCTAGGAGTTAATATCAGCGTATGTATCATAAAATAAGGATAAAATAGATGTTCTAATCTAAACTCCTAACCGGTAAATCTAAAAGCAAAATACATGTATACAGGTTTAACATATTATTGGTTGACGTCTACAGAATAACATGCAACAGAACTCATCTGTAGTACAGCTTTATTATCTATAGGCCCTACCTAAAAGATGCATCTCCACATGAGAGTTTTCTTGCACAAGTTGGCTCTCTATGGGTAACTCAACCATAGGAAACCTCGGGTGTCATTGGTGTTAGGGTAAGTCGAAAGAAACCAACAATAGAGGTTCTTCATGTGACGTCACATTTCCATGACGACACGATGCCACCATATTGGCCGTCAAAATGTCAAGCAACGTCACAGCATGAACACAGCATCAACACACTGATCCTGACGTCAAAATGTCATGACGTGAGAGTTTTGACGTCGTTGCAAGCCATTTGACGGCAACATGGCCGATTATTTGCAGTCACGTGACGGTTGTGACATCAGTGAAGAACCTCTATAGGGCCTAATGACATACAGAACTCTCACATGGAGGAGGGTGTTTATATATTTCGCTATATCACACGTTCATGCTCAGTTTTACCTGTCCTCCGTGACACAAGGGCTGAATGAAGGCAAAGGAGAGAGGTCAAAGAAGGGTAGGAGGGCTCAAGAAGAGTGTAACGGGCCAAGCTGTGGGAAGTGCACCGAGTGTGTGCATGGAATAAGCGGCGATGTATGGACAGTGGCAGATCCAAGGGGGGCATGCCCGGCGCACGAAAGTTCAATTTGGCCTGCCCAGGTGCCAGGAAATCATGTTTCCGGCACTTTTACCCCAAAATTTTCGTGGCTTCACGCCTTCGGCGCTCAGGGAATGGGGTTTGCCCATTCCATGCCCCCCCGTTCGGCAACTCCTGGATCCGCCACTGTATGGAGATGTGTCAGTTCCCACCGACTGGCCCCGCTATACTCTATTTGGCCTACAAATGGAGGTTTGAGGATTGGAACACTTACAACTGGACAATGTGACATGAACAGGGACAGCACAAATACAACTTACATGTATGACAGACCGTGACGTACACAGAGACAGCACAGGATGGTACCGATGAGGAACTCACAACACTTCTATGAAAGATGGCGCAGCAAGCATAAGACCCAGTGCTTGCCTTGTTGCACAGCGTAAAGGACGTTGTGACAAGATATCACTGCTTTCCTTTCCACGTTTTCAACGTCTTATGAGTCTTATGCTCGGATGCTGCCCTCTCTGCCAATCGGGTTGCGTGATCCTCATCACATAATAAGATTTGAGAAGGTTACACAAGCAAGGGACACGGGGTTCGAAGAGAGAGGCTTAAATGGGGGTCGAATTCTTATGAGACACTTACCAATATCATCCTCAGCCATGAAGAGTTTCCTCGGTTTTTCCTGCAGTGAGATTCTGACGGGTCGTTTGTGTTTCTCAAACTCGGGCTCGGCTGAAACGGTCCGTCCTTGTTTGAACCTAGAAACATGAGATGATTGATACATTCAAGTTGACTTCAATTCATTGGTCTTTGGTGTAATGTACGTGAAAACCAGAGGCTCAGCAAGACCAGCACTGGTCAAAGAGAGTCACCGTCTCAATGGAAGACTTTACTGCCGTTAGTGGCCGCCTCTTAGCGGTCCTAGAACGTCGCAAAATTTGACGTCACTGACGTACCGTAAGCCACGCCATCCACGTCATTATGGATGATGTTGTGGCATGCAGTTCTTCTCTGCGACATCAAATTTCATGCTGTTCAAGGACTTTTAATTAGTGGCGGCCTCTAACGGCAGGAAAGTCTCCCATTTTAAGAATGGACATAACAAGCAATTGAACCCCACACATGATGGGTGTTGATGTCTAAACTATGCCACTGGGACGTGTTCAAACCAGACACTCTGACATCAAATGTGGAATGTAACATACCTGATATAATCACTGAGTCTTCCCTCCACGGTGACCAGACACGACGAGACAGACTCACCAACCGGGTTGGATGCGGTTGCCTGGTAACGACCGTAGTCGGTGACGAGAACGGAGGGGATTTCTAGGATGTACTGACTCTTGCCGTCGGAGGTGACGCGATGTCTGGTGCTGTAGAAAAGATCACGCGCCCCCTTGTGCCACGTCACTGAAACAAGAACAAACATACGTCAAGTTTGTCAAAAACTCAGTAAATTCAACGATACATGATTACGCTTGTCTAAGAAACTTCAAGAATCAAGATCATCTTCCATGTGAGAGGTTTCTGGTGCAAGTTTGCTCTCTATGGGCAATACACCAATGACACAAACGACTGCCCGTAGTTTTCTACAACTGAGTTGCCCATAGAGAGCCAAACTGTGCAAGAAAATTCTCATGGCGAGGAACGCCAATGCTCTCAGATGGAAGTTTGGACAGGTACAGGGGACAGAAAGTCCCTGGCCTCCACTTGTGACGCCCTTCCCTACCAGGGTCAAAGTCACTTACCAACAGGCTTGGGATCTCCCCACACACAACAAGCCAAGAAGAGAGGGTCTCCTTCCCTCAGGTCAATCTTCTCTGGGAGGTCTGTGGTGAATTCTGGTGGGACACCATACAGTGGGCTCGGACTTCTTGCTGGTGAGAGTGACTGGGTGGAACCACGGCCGGGACTGAACCGTTCCTCAGAGGGTGACTTGGATTTTTCTGAAAGGATCCAAATAAATATGTTCTACCTCGCACAGCATAAGATACAAAGGGCCCATGCTTGGTATTCAGAGACTTGAAATTGAAAAGCATCTTTGGTCTTGTACGTTATGACTTACCAATGATCCTGAGTGTTGCCCCACACTTGGACCGTCCAGCTTTACTGAACGCCGTCACAAAGTAAAGTCCAGCGTCCTCCTTCTCTACATTCCGTATGATCAGTTTGGAGTTACCCTTGTCGTCCGATACCATCTTCAGGCGCTCGGTGTCGGCGCCGATCTCCACTGCGTCTCGTTGCCTGAAAATGGATAGATCATCATTTAAAGATTTAAGGTGATAGTCCAAAAGTACATTACTAAAATTCATGTCCCAACAACAGAATGATTGGTTCTGACCTTGACAAACCACTCAAGGACTGTTCTAGGACCGCTAATAGGCGGCTTCTAACAGCAGTCAATTCTCCCATTGGCACAAACAAGAGGAGCTCGTCTTTTGATTTCTCAAAACTCACCAGATGAAGTCAGGCATTGGGTTACCAGTCGCGATGCAGTCAAACACGGCCCGTGTTCCTTCCTGGACCACGATATGTTTGATAGGACGGATAAACGTGGGTCGCATGTAGCCGAGGCTGAAATCTTCGATACCTAGAACCAGAAGATATGATTTAGGCTTGTAACACTTGGTCTTTTGGAGAAATTGAACAGGGCTCAGGATTCCATGTACCAGTATCAATCTCTGTTCTCCTTTGGGATGGTATAAACTGTTTTGACCTTCCACCACCCCTGTCCCTTACCTCTGACGTCCAGATGCATGGCGCAGGCTGTCTCACCCTCCTCGTTGTAAGCTACACACATGTACTGGCCGGCGTCCTCTCTCTTCACGTTGTCTATAGACAGGCAGAGTAAACCAAAGTGGGACTGGAATGGAGAGGTCATAAAAGTGAGGGAAGAGTCTACAGAAACCAGCCTAGACATGTCAACACCATAACTACGAGTTATCCTGTGACCACCATAACTGATACAACCGTCTGTATCACCTCTGATGGCGTACTTACCCTGATGGCGTATCTGTAACTTGTGACGAGCGGCTGACCATCCTTGAACCACTTATACTGCGGATCAGGCCGACCAATCACGGAGCATTGCAGCCTGATATCCATGCCTTCATCCACGATACGGTTCTTCAGCCGGACAGTGAACATCGGTGCCCGGTTCACTGTGATCTTCTTGCGCGGTGTTGGTGGCAGCGTGGGTGGCGGCCGCGGGAATTCAAACGTGTATTTCGGGATTCTTGGTTTCTCAAAGTCGAGTTCTGTCAAATAAATGGAAAGCTTAGTAACCCCTCACTCAAGTAACCCCTCGAAGGGCATCAAACAGAATGATCAGACAGAAGTTAATGGTTACTTACGTATGACATTGAGGAGGGATTCCGAGCTTGCCATACCAGCCTCACTCCTCAGCTGACACATGTAGGCCCCGGTATCCTCTGGGAATGACTCCATGATGGTCAGGGAGCATGTGACGTCATCATCCTGGGTGATGCGGTAATGTTCACCGCTGTGGATCTCCTTACGATCCTTGAACCTGTGGAATGGAAATCAGTGATCCATTGAAATGCAAATTACACGATTTCTGTCCATGACCCGATCCAGCAAAAGTAGGCGCTTGTCGCAACCGAGGAAAGGGTTAACGGCCGTAGAACACAATAGCTGAAATGTACGTCTCTGCAGGTTGACAATAGTAGTGGATAGTTGAGTAAACTGATGACCAGTGACGATCACCTGCAACAAGCGCCTACTTCTGCTGTAGCGGGTCACATTTTTAGGCCGAGCCTTGAACTGTGCCCCAAGTTATCTGGCACAGCCTAAAGGTGGCGCTCAGGGTGAGAATTTTCTCATGTCAGTCGACTCCCAGTGGGAAAATCACCATTGACGGTCTCCTTACGATTGAATATTCAAACATTTTCAACTACTTACCATCTGATTTCTGGTTCAGGATAACCGGTAAATTTACAGTCGAACCTGGCGGCGCTGCCTTCCACGATCTTGATGTCTCTCAGCTCCTGCATGAAGTACGGCTGCTCGTAGTCTTCAGGTAAGTTGACTGAAAGAGAATTTGATATCATAAGATTGTAACAGGTGCTTACCTGAGGGGCAGCTTCGTATGAGTGATCAGATTGCATCAAGAATCATAAGCTAGGAGCTTCAAATTATTGATATTCCTGCACGTACCTAACACCTGCAGTGAGCAGAGCGACATTGCTTCACCGTACGCGTTGCTAGCGACACACTTCACGTCCCCGTTGTCTGACTCCTCCACGTTCCTGATCTGGAACTTAAAGACTTTCTCGTCTTGGAGTAGGAAGTAACGACCACTGGTGGTGACCTTGACATCGTTGTGGTACCATGTGACCTCTGGTGCGGGGCGACCAGTTACTGAAGGAGAGATGAGCAATAGATTAGGGATTAGGCTTGAGAGATGCTGGACACAGGTCGTCCGAAACCCAACGGGAACAGATCCATGCACAGTCGACAGGTAGTCCCGGAATCGTCGCAGGGGTGGAGGCGGGGGTAGGGGGTTAACCTCACCTGTAACACTAAAGTACGCATCCTCTCCTTCCTTGATGATCTGTGGCATCAACGGCAGACGGAAATGAGGCTGGGTGTCGTCCTTGAGGGCGTCGAGGCCGGGCAGACGGACACGGGTCAGGTCAGAGCTTCGTCGCCTCTTGGGACCTGTACCTGAATGTGGATTGAAGATGGGTAAGTGATGTATACGCAGGGTGAATCAGTAAAGACCTGAGATTTATCCTGGCCTTGGTAAGGTAAAGCCCAGCATTTCATGGAGGCGGGGCCTTGTCATGCGCTCGCCACTTTCCTTCGTAGGAGAAAGGCAAGGCTTGTGACCCACGGAAAAAGACAAGGACCTTCTGGACGTTTCCTCCCGAGTTTCATCCTCCCACAGCAGGGCTTTGGTCTTGCTCCTCTTCATACACTTGCTGTGAGTGGATGAAGAGGAGTGAGGTAAAAACCCCTGCTGTGGGAGGATGCCTGAGTTTAGCACCAGTTTATCATGCAGACATCCACATCTGCACCATTCCCGTCCTTGTGAGATATCCCTGGACCACGTCTTCTCCGTCCATCAGCAGTCAAAGTGGCACTGACCATTCCTTCATATTGTACTTTCAGGTACTTTCAAACATGAGAATGGAACATGATTTTTAGAAGCCGTCTGCCCTCTCAGATTACACGTACCTTGAATGTCCAGTTCAGCCGATGTGCTGGTCTCACCCAGGACGTTAGTAGCCTTACATGTGTAGAGTCCGCCATCATCAAGGTGGACGTCCTCTATATCCAAGGTGGCCTTACTGTTCTTGAAATGCATCTTGTATTTGTTACTGGGATGAAGGAGCTCATCCTCTTTGTACCTAGAATGCGAGAAAAATTTGTTATGAGGAGCTGCCATGGTGTAGTGGCTCAGGACTCTGGCTGGTGGTCTCAGGAGCCGCCGTGGTGTAGTGGCTCAGGACTCTGGCTGGTGGTCTGAAGGTGCCGGGTTCAACCCCACTGTCAGCGTGAGACAGTCTCTTTACCTCTTTATCTCAGCAAAAGCAGAGATGCTTGCCAGACTGAATAATCCCATTTTGCCCGGGATTCAAACCCGAGAAAGAAGACGTACCATTTGATGGTTGCCTCCGGTAGGGCCTGGATTATACACCTCATCCTGGCACCAGTTCCCTCGAAGGCATCGACGTCACTCAAACTCTGTAGTATCTTCGGTTCACTCTCAGGCATTTCTGAAACACAACGAGATATAGAGATATTGAAGTCTTTCTACTTGACCTTGCTTGTCATTTCCTATTTGACCTTACTTGACCTTCCCTACTTGACGTTGATTCACCATTCCCACTCAACCTCACTTGACCTTCTCTACTTGACCTTTCCTATTTGACCTTACTCACCCATCTGGAGGTCACGTTCGAAGACGCCCTTCTGGTTGATGCGACGGAAGACGGGACTGATGGATGCGAGGCGACCAATACCAAGGATCTGCTCTGGTGGAGCCTGGAATCAAGATTAGAATGAACTTCATGAACGACTCAAACATTCAGATGGGAAGCTAACAATAGATCTTGAATTTAGTAGTTTGAGATGGCCCCTTGTACCCTGTGCTGGAACCATTTCAGTGATTTGTCTGACTGAATGAAACTTGTGAGATGGTCCCCAGACAAACAGTATTTTGATTGGATCAAACTCTATACGCCAGATAAAAATCAAGGAAGCTACCTTGAATATCAAGTTCTATCTGATCGGAAAATGAACTTAATGAGGTAGGCCTTCAAGAGGTACTGGTAGGCCTTCAAGAGGTAGGCCTTGTCGATTGCCAGCAAAAAGCCTTGTTTTTAACAGATCAAGGATGGAATGTGTACAGGGGTGTAGTCTGAAGTGTTGATAAGTGAGATATTATTGAAACAACCTTTTTAACAGGGAAAGAGGCTCAAAGGTACTAGAGGTGATAAGATACTGGAAACTAGTCTGTGCCGCAGCCAACTGTGAATGTGGTGTGATGAGACAACACCTGAACACCTGTCCCCTGGTGACCTGTCAACAGGAATTCTGGCCGGAACCAAGCACCTGAAGATAAGCCGCAGGGACAGGGAGGATCTTCAGTGGATGGCAAGTTTTATTGAACGAAGAATTACGTGTTTGATCGTCATCACCAAACACAGAAGAAGAACTGTAACGAGTAACTTACCCTCCATCTCTTCAGCTCCTTGTGATGATGGGTATCCAGTGGTTTCATCTCCAGTTTCTTCTCAACAACACCCTGAAAAGATAAAAACACAACATCATAAGGACATGATGTCTTATTCTCATTCTGCTGAGGATGAGAGCTGAGGGAAGGGAAAGTACTGAAACGGTGGTATGATTGGAAGGCTCGCTGGAGGTTGGACCTTTACGTGAAAAGGCTTAGTAGTGATGAGACTTTGAGAAATGGAAAGATGGACGTGATTTACCTTGACTGACTTGGTGCATGTGTTGTATTTATAATGATAAGCCAAGATCCTGTGTAAGCCATGTTTATTGTTAAACAGGAAGTCAATCTCGGCGTCGAGCGGATCCAATGAAATGTCAATGTGAGCCATCGTGAATTATAAACCGATCCAAAAATATGTCCATTGATTACGAATAAGTCAAGATGAGGCTGGCATGTGGATATGAACAGATGAATGTTTCTGACCTAAGGAAATATGATGAGGTACCCTAACACCTGCGTGATATTCTGAACTCAATGAACCCGGCTTGACCTAGATCTAGATTTACCTTGACCTAGATTCACTTGACCTACTTAAAATACTCCTTGAAAGCATCTGTTGTATCCTGAATTGCTTCAAATCGAACCACCAATCAGAGATGTCCAAAAGCACAACAATGCTGGTTACTTTTTCGAAAGCGAATGAGAAGCCACGATACTGAATTATTCAAATCCTGAGCCACCAATCAGAGGAGAGGTACACCGACCAAAACCGTGGCGATGCTCTGAACGAAGGCTGACGACCGACTGCCACATGCAGCGAGATCAGGATGTGGCTTCCTCTGCACCTACTCATCTATAGTCTGTTACAAATTAACCTGATTGTTTGAGTTGTAAACTATAGTCCATTCCAACTAAAACTGGCCACATTTCACCAAATTCTATACACTGATTTCTTGCTCTTGTCAGTTTGAAACCTGCCATCTGTCTCACCTTAATATTCACTACATTTCGCACACATTACAAGTAACACCATATACTAATTCATGGGTCTCGCTAGGTTGGAACCTGAAGTCTGTTTCACCTGGATTGCAATATAGTCTGTTTCGACTGAGAAGTAATCCAGATTAGACATATTTCATTCTGTAACAATTCACAGGTATTTGGTCCAAGTTAAGCTGGATTCAACCAAGCTATACATGCACCTGGTGTGGGTTGGCTTACATTTCTAAATACATCAGCCATCTACAGGTTTCTTGCATCAAATGACTCCTCAATTAACTTTTTTCTTGTTTTCAAACCTATGAATAGTGATTGCATCCATAGGCCTACAGGTGTGCAGGTACGGTACAATGTACCACGTATCCGGGTAGAGCTAAGCCTTGAAATGAAGGGTTATGTTGCCAGGCCTGATGATGATGATGCTGCAAAGTTAAGATGTTCAGGTGAGGAAAGGTGAGGTAGGCCTAGATAAGCTCGGATTTACAATTAAATATCTCAAACATTTCACATTGCTCAATACCCTATTTCAAACATAAAGGCGGTGACAGACTGACGCATATGCAACGCGTCCTGCAGGCGTTCTGCCAATCAGATTCTTCGTTAGGTGTTTTGGTCCATGTTACTGCCTCCCTGATTGGTTGAACGCGTGTTGCTTACGCACCAGTCTGTCACCACCTTTTAAGTTGCTCGATGGAGTATTACAGAGGGACAAACCCTCAAATTGTCAACAACAACAGAAGGAGTGTTCTGGTTCAACAACAATAGATGAAGCAGGCAACATTGTGCAGTAACATTGGAAGGTGTACTTTTGCAACAACAATGGACAGGTTGTGCAACAACAATGGACAGGTTGTGCAACAACAATGGACAGATTGTGCAACAACAATGGACAGGCTGTGCAACAACAATGGGCAGGTTGCGCAACAACAATGAACAGTTTGTGCAAAAACAAATGGACAGAGATGGGCAACAACAGATGGAAGAGCAAAGGAAAGGATACTGTGGTTTAAAATACATCTTAACTGGGGGCACGGATAACTTACCAGAGTTAGTTTGAACCAATCCAGTGCTTAGATCAACGTGTGCATTGTGGGAATGTGTGTGGTTATGAAACAGGGGCTTAAACATGGGATTAGTGCAACATCAAGGCAGATTTTGAGGGATTTCTGTGCCGGGATTTATAGCTTCGTCAGAAGTTCAAGGTCAAATTCATGATGACTGGTGCCTTGTCCTATGAAGGTGATCAGGGTATGGGTTGGTATTTCCACATTTTGACAAGAGCCTGGTCTCTTCGGGTGCCAGAGGGAAATCAAGGCGATGAGACGCCAAATGGAGGTCACAACAGTGGCGTGTGGTTCTCTCAGAAAGTGACGGTGAAAGACAAGTTAACGAAGACAAACATGCGATAACTCACCTCGACAACGACGGGGATCTCCTCCTTCTCAATCACGTCAATACGCTGATGACGAATAATAAAGCAGGCAGTTAGAAAAACAAGGAACAAACAAAGAAAACTACAGGATGAAAGGTGCTCATCCACGGGAGAGTTTTCTCATGTGAGTTGGCTCTCTATGGGTAAGTCACCATTGTTGGTTTCCTTACAGCTTATTGTCGAGACCAATGATGCAAACAACTGTCCATAGTTGAGTTGCCCGTAGAGAGACGCATATGAAAAATCTCTCATGTGGAGCAGGCGCGGATCCAGAGGGGGCACCCAGGGGGCGCGGATCCAGAGGGGGACCCAGGGTGCACGTCTCCCCTTTTCTCCAACAAAGCTGTAAAATCGACCATGAAATTCTGGAATTTGTTGCAAATTTCAATGTTCCTAGCACAGGGCGCCCCCTCTTCCCAAACCCTGGACGCAACGACCCGAACCGCCGCGTAGCGGCGATGACGCGAAGCGAGCAAACAGCAAATGTGGGTCACGTCATAGATTTTGGCCTTGTAGAGGATTTTCACCTTGAAACTATTGCAAGCTATACTGCGTTAATGAAGCCAAGACAGACTTTGCTAATCACAGGAATGGCTGCCAATACGCATGTTTAAGCAACTGGATGGTCTTTTTGGTCAAAATCGGGGTTAAGTGATGATTTTGAGGCAATTATATCTTTCGAGTATGAGGTTGGGACGTCATGAAAGTGTTTCCGGATTTGTTCGCAGCGCTCCCGCACTCACAGGCCTAGGACCGGTAACAGAACATGATGACGTCGCGTCATTGGTACCGCGTCATTCACCTGGAGCGGCGTGCTCACGTACCCCGGAACCCGGATAACGTCATGACGTCACATCACCAGTGAAAATTTACGAGTTACGGTGGAGGAAAGAAGCCTTCCCCTTTATCATGTTTACCGTATTTAGCATGACATTTTGGCCCACAGGCAAAAGCTTTCTGCTGCATTGGCCTAAATCAATATTTTGGCCCATTGAGTAGGCCTATTCGGCCTAGCAAGCTGCACGCATCCATCCTCCCCGTCCGCATATCATTCCGGTACCGGTAATGAAAACCTTAGAGAGTTAGATTGGTTTCTCTGCTTATGAGATACTTTCAAGTATCTCATAAGGAGAGAAACCAAATAGGCCTACACCATCCCGAACCCCCTGTCCCTCCCGACACAGCAGAGCAATCCATTCCCAGGTTCTTTTACTCTGGATCCGCCCCTGTGGAGGAGCACCTTAAGGACAGAAGAAAGACAAACGTTGAGTCGAGTTAAGCACGGAGGTTCATGTTGTCGATTTCCTTGCATCTCTTGTCGTCATGGATACCGGTAAGCAAAATGGGGTCAAAAAGGAAATCTACAAAGCTATATACACGGATTGTATGATTCTTTCTCATGTTTCTGGCCACCATGATACACTATACAGGATGTACTCGCACATAAGGGCTTATAGGACATTTTTATAGGAAAATGAGGAACAAAGAAGGGGTACTAGATAACTATATATTATAGGTTGAGGGGTCATTATGGAAGATGATGCTCTTAGGAAGTGTTCCAATTTTCTTGAATTTTGAATTCATGAAAGCGACTAACAAACAAAATGACTTGACAACAAAATTCTGACGAGGTTTACATTTGAACAAAACATGAAACAGAGGACGAACAAACTGAATCTCAACTTAGACAGAACTCAGAGAAAAGTGGGTTACTTATGCATCGAGTCAGAATTAGTAAAAGTTTACTTACGCAGAGCCAGGGGTGAGCGAGGGCATCATGGATGGTCATTCTGCCCCTGAAGAAAGAGAAACATCTGTTGAGGTACCCGTGTAAAAAGTTTGAAATCAAGGTCATAAGGTCAACAACACCCCACCTCTTGTTTGAATCTGTTGAAAACCTTGGCCTTTAAGAAATGTGCTCTTTGGGGTCAATGCAGACCATGACCAATGATTTACTCCGTCTGCTCATTAGAAGAAGTTACCCATGTACAAAGTTTGAATATTCTAGGTCCATGAACGACTTACTTTTTGTCTTTGACGAGTAATCTGGAGATGAAGTCGATGGCGTCTTCCGAGATGTTGTCCCAGAGTTCATCGTCAAACTCAAAGTCACAGTGGTTGATGTTCTGGAAGGTCTCTTTGTCATTCTCACCTCCGAAGGGGGAGAGACCAGACAGGCTGAAATAGGGGTAAAACATGTACCGTAATGAGTAGGCCTATTCTAAGTGGCAAGAGAGAAGGGGAGAGATCAGACAGGCTGAAATAGTGGTAAGTTCGTATGATGAAATAAGTGGTACATAAACCTGCCAAATCCTGAAATCTTACAGAAACTCCATCACATAGATATTCATTCGAAAGTACTCACTGAGAGCTTTCCAATGAAGACCTATGTGACGGGGTTCAGGTGACTTTCAAGCTTTTGTCGATGACACATTTTCATCTTTGTGTAAATTGGCCTTGTTTTGAGAGTAAACAAAGGATTTTAAACTTACAGGACGTATGAGATGACACCAATACTCCACAAATCAGTCGGTAGACCAACAGGTTCATAGTTCACGATCTCTGGGGCGACAAAGTCGGCCGTACCAAACAGGACGTGGACCTTCTTCCTCGGGTCAACACGCTGTGAGAGGCCAAAGTCGATGATTTTGATCTTAGAGCTGTCCTCGGTGGTACACAGGATGTTCTCAGGCTGAAAACAAAGACCAATCAAGTATTGGATTGGATTTTCCATCAGGGCCAAAACCGTAGCATTATTGGCCCTGGTAAGTACGGACGAGGCCATCTCAAGCTACTCATGTTCCTCACTTGGATGGAATCTTACTTGCCCTTGCAAAGGCACAAGGTACAAGGCACTGCGGCTTACTGTCCCATGCGATGGACTTGAAGAGCTGGGAATGAAATCTCATATGGCCCTGGGTGGATTTGAACCCGGGACCTGCTGCCTGTTTAGCGGACGTGATAACCACTAGCCTATCAGGGCTCCTTCAGTGAAGTGAAGAAAGGCAACATGACCCAGACTGAGACCAGTGGGGAATACGTAAGTCAAACAATTTGTTCCGATTCTAAGTCCTCACCTTTAGGTCAAGATGCATGATGTTGTGTTGATGCATGTGACGAATACCTTCACAGATCTGTCGTATGTAGTTGATACATTCCCGCTCCGTCAGGCCGTAGTCGAACTTCTCGAGCCGATCAAAGAGGTCGCCACCAGAGACACTGAAAGTATTGAAAGATAGAATGATATGCGAAAACTTGTTCTTGAATGGAAGTCTAAACAGCCAGCAATCAAAAAGCGGCCATGATTCAGGTTTGACGTGTTCAACTTACAATTCCAAGACGAGAATCATCTGTCCAGGTTGGTCGAACGCTTCATGAAGCTGTAACAGTTTGTTATGATGAAGATCATTCATGATGTCAATTTCTTGTCGTAACTTATCCTTCTCCGTCGCTTTGCACTCGACGAACTTGGCGGCGAATGTCTTGCCTGTTGACTTTTCAATCGTACGATAAACAACACCAAAGGCGCCCCTAGAAGGGAAACAGTTCATCTTTAAACATCTGTGAACAAATGAACAATGCACTTGGACTTCTCTTGACAATATTGAACAATCGTTTTGGTAATGTAGGAGGAAACCTTACTTTCCAAGTTCTTCACAGAGAATGTATTTGCTCTCAAAGTCTCTCTTCAGTCGGTCTGCGTCAACGTAAGTGTAGGGGATGTGTTCATCAACTGGAACGGCAAGAAACATGGCCAACATCAACAAAGTTATTAGATCAAGAAACTTATCTGGCAAAAGGTTAGTGGACATAGGCTACTGGGGGATTATCACTGGACTCACTAAATACCAATGGCCTGGAATTCACCAAATGTAACCCGCTCCAGCAAAAGGAGGCACTTGTCGCAGGTGATCATCATTGGTCATCAGTTTACTCAACTATTATCACTGCTGTCCACTACTATTGTCAACCTGCAGAGACGTACATTTCAGCTATTGTGTTGTAAAGCCAAACCCTTTCCTATGTTGCAACATGCACCTGGTTTTGCTGGAGCGGGTCACAAGTATATTGGACTGGAATTTGCAGAATATCAATGGACAGGGATCCCAATCCACTGGAGACTCGATATACTGGAATAGTCCTGGATACTCACCCAGTTTGGCATATTCGACGACCTCCTTGATAGATTTCAATGAAGCCACATCTGATGGCTGACTCGGTTCACTGACGCCGTAAATATTCTCAGCACGGACGCGGAACCGGTACTCCTTGCCCTCCAGTATGTTACTGACGACCGTCTTGGTATTCCTGGACTGGCCAACTCGGACCCAGTATTCCTGGCCGACTTCTGAACGTTCGATGATGTAATTCATGATGAAGGATCCGCCATCGTTGACCGGTTCTTCCCAGTTGAGTTCTACCTGACGTTTGTCTGTCAGGCGCACGTGAGGTTTACCGGGCGGTGCATCGGGCCGATCTGAAATGATCCAGAAACACTTCTTCAGACACGTTTGTTCAATATTACAATAGGGACTTCCGTATCGTCGATCCGTATCACGTATGACGTATGACTTTAATAGAAAATGCATTAGCTCGATACATCATACGTGATACGGATCGACAATACGGAGCCTTGCCGGAAGTCCCTATTGTTTCAGAGACGTTTACTCGGAAAGAGAAACAGCTATCAGGAACAGAAATGATTCTCAAAGCTACAAGATGGCAGGTGGACCTTCGAACACTAAGTCACTGGACTTCAACATTGTTGCAGTCCGCAATGGGAGACTTCCCTGCCATTGGAGGCCTCTAACGGCAGAAAATTCTCCAATTGAGAATGGTGCCAGATTGCAGCCTGTTGAGCGCTCCACTAAATGAGCAGTGTCCGCAACTGTGCTTCGGGCAATTTGATCACCGCGCCAAGGATGGCACAAAAAGTCATCCTGACCGAGTGGGCAGCAACTGTATATTGTCAAGGGAGGCAAGAGTTCAGAGGTCGTACCTGTGACTTGTATTGGGAAGGTCACGGTGTCAGCACCAAGGTCATTCTCCACACTGAGTGAGTAGAGTCCACTGTCGCTCTTCTCCGCGTCAAAGATCTTGAGTGTGGTGTGCGTCAGCGTGTCCTCGAGGGCGAACCGGCCGCCGTGTTCAAACTCCTCGTGATCTTTGGACCAGATGATCTCAGGAAGAGGCTGGCCGATGATCGGTAGTTTCAGTTTGATGGTTTCCCCTCGGCTGAAGATGAGGCCCTCCTGGACGCGTGGTGGTAACGTGATTCTAGGTGGCGCTGCAAACACATCAAGTCGTTGACAATTAAACTTTGATAAATCGACTCCAAACATGAACACCAAGATTCAGAACTTAAAGACCAAAACTTACCCAAAACGATGAGGTTAGCAAAGACGGAGACAGACCCAGCGACGTTGGCTGCTCGGCATTCAATCTTGCCCCAGTCCTCTGGTTTAGCATCAAAGATGGTCAGTGTGTGCAGACCGTGTTTCTTGCTGATGTGAGACTTTCGGCCCTCATAGAGCTCGCGATAGTTTCTGTACCTGTAACAGCAGAAAACACGATCAATAACTTGTTCGAAGGCTGCTTCCTTGACTCATATGTGACCCGCTTCAGCAAAAGTAGGCACTTGTTGCAGGTGATCATCATTGGTCATCAGTTTACTCAACTATTATCACTGCTGTCCACTACTATTGTCAACCTGCAGAGACATACATTTCAGCTATTGTGTTGTAAGGCTGTCAACCCTTTCCTCAGTTGCGACAAGCAGCTACTTTTGCTGGTGCGGGTCACATATAAGATACTGCAGGCCTAAAGCAAAGGTCTTCACTGTGATGAAGACCCTAACCTAACCCTATCACCAACCCTCTCCCACCTGGCTCCTTACCATTTGATATCAGGTTCAGGTTCTCCCTGGACCTCCACCGTGAAGACCGCGTCGTCTCCTTCCCGACACTGGAGATCCTTCAGGTCCTCGATGAACACCGGTGGATGCATTTCTGAAACAAGACAATACTTTTGTTATTTTGAGGATGTCATCAACGGCTGGCTGTGCACATTCCGAGAGGGTAGAAAGTGTAGGAATTGAATGTAGCAGTGTACTTTGGTCCTATCGACCCAGACATCATTACTTACCAATGCTATCCCGCATCATGACCAAGTCTGACGGTGGGGACGGATCGCTGAGACCCTCGGCGTTCTCCGCTCTCACTCGGAACATGTATTCACATCCTTCGTACAGACCCTCAATGGTATACTCGCGCTGGCGGACGGGGAAGTGGTTGACACGGATCCAGTACCGGCTCGTCACCTCGTGTCGTTCAATGACGTATGTCTTGATCTCTGATCCGCCATCTGATCTTGGGGCTTCCCAGGCAATCGTGACACGGTCGCGACCAACGCTGAGGACATCTGGACGGCCTGGTGGTGAGGTTGGAGTTCCTGAAGAAGATATTTTTGACAACATACAGTCAATAGTTCGACAGTCAATAGTTTTAAAAAATGTCTTAAAACGTATCTTTTTAATCAGTCATTCTAGATATTTTAACCAAAATGTTTTAATTCCGGTCGCTTACTTCTACATGTACTTTATGTAAAGCGCCACTGACAATTAGGTTTAAAGTGGCGCTATACAAATTCTTTTATTATTATTATATTATTAACATGAGTACGGAAAATGACATCAACAATATACAAGGTTTTGGCACATCTGACCCGCCCCAGCAAAAGTAGGCGCATGCTGCAATCGACAACAGGGTTAACGGCCTTACAACAGAATAGCTGAATGCACGTCTCTGCAGGTTGACAAGAGTGGATTCGAACCCGGGACCTGCCGCTTGCTGAGCGGACGTGATAACCACTCAGGTATCAGAGCTCTCCACCTACCTTTTGGCTTCTCTTTAGGAAGTTTGACGGGTTGTTCCAAGGACAACGCCTCGCTCACATCCTGTTCATTCTCTGCCGAGATCCTCACCAAGTATTGATGTTCCGGATCAAGATCTTTGATCTCGCACAAAAATTTGTTATGTGGAAGTCGGGCGATCCTCCGCCATTTTCTTTGTTCCATGTCGCACATGTCGATGTGGTACGCCTTGATGTCGGAGCTGCCGATGTCGATGGGTGGTTCCCAGCGGATGGTCATCGATGTTGGTTGGACTCTTGAAACACACAGATACTGCGGCGGAGTTGGTTTGGCTGCGAGCAAAACGGACCACGTTAGTCATATTGGGGAGAGAATAAGAAAACGATGACGTGTGATTTTAAATGTTATGATTCAACAAACCTCAACAGAATCACTCGCTGATTATATCTTGGTAGTCTCGGGCGTCAATCTCAATATCCCGAGGAGAATGTCAACAAATAATTTGAAGGAGAAAACGTGAGTAAAAGATATCAACTTTATTGGCAAGATGTTTACAGAAGCTTAGCAGATTTTTGAAATCTTTAGCCATGTGCTCCATTTCAGAAGCACATCAATTTCAAGATCAAACTTTCAATTCGTCAATTTTAGGTTCCAGGAATGTTGGGTAAACAGTGCCCCCTACCTTCTCTCTGAGGGTCATAGAGAGGGGGAGAGGGACGAAACGACCTGCAACCAGGAATGAAACGGGGGCTGGGGGGGGGGGGGTGAAA
>NMRB01000802.1:131585-206534 GCA_002633025.1 Notospermus geniculatus | reverse complement strand
GCTATCACTCCTTTCGTCCTTGAGAGTTACCGTGAGGGGTGATAGCCTGCTTGAAGGGTCTGTTGTTGTTGTTGTTTTGGCCATCAGGATTTGACACCAAATGTCAAAGGTGGAGTGTAGGCCCTAGATGTCACAATAAACAGTCCAAAGGAAAAATCTTTCACCTTTTTATGGAGCACACAGCTATTGGTTTCATCCAAAGGTTTTGCAGCAAGATATATTTTAATTTAAACCTTCTGATGGCAACAGACGGCAGCAGTGTAGGATTTTATAACATGAGCAGACGACGGACTCTGCACAAGCAGACGACATCTTTATTAAGTATTTCTCAAAAAACGGGGCGTTTTACGGTAAACTTTTTGAAGAAAAGTTGTTCTTTTTAACTATCTGCAGGATACTTCTTCAAGTTTTTCTTCAAAATTTCTATTCGTTCTCTGCAAATGCCATCTCTATTGCCATCAGTAACATACACTAGGCCTACCGGAGTATACTCCCAACAAAGTATAATATAAAACACTCTTCAAAACTATGTATCAATCTTGTTGCACAGATTGTATCAAACATGCAAAAAGCATTTTTCAAACCCCACTCTTCTTTGTGAGGCAGCAGTTGCTATGGAGACAGTATTGTCTGTTTTATCATGGGATGCTCTACTAGGCGGCTGAAGCAGGGGTCACTCAGTGCAGACACATTCGGTTCATGCAAGAAAAAGTCACGTCCAGGACC
This sequence comes from Notospermus geniculatus, assembly GCA_002633025.1. Lineage (NCBI taxonomy): Eukaryota > Metazoa > Nemertea > Pilidiophora > Heteronemertea > Lineidae > Notospermus > Notospermus geniculatus. The sequence continues at coordinate 205,808 of NMRB01000802.1, read as the reverse complement.
AAAGTGGTCATAGTACCGGTACTCATCTATCACCATTTCTGACCATATATTGGGGTACACCAAATTGTGGCTCCCTCAAAGCAGTGTTCATTTCAACAATGTGATGTTCATTTCAACAATGTGTGCAACTTACATGTAAGTAGTGTTCATTTTAACAATGTGTTCAACATTATTGGTCTTTATTCAAACATGTCTTCAACTTAAGTAGTGTTCATTTCAACAATTTGCTCAACTTAAGTAGTGTTCATTTCAACAATGTGTTCAACTTAAGTAGTGTTCATTTTAACAATGTGTTCAACTTAAGTAGTGTTCATTTCAACAATGTGTTCAACTTAAGTAGTGTTCATTTTAACAATGTGTTCAACTTAAGTTATCCAACATAGAGCACAAATTTGCGATCGGAGACGAACGTTACTTATAATATTGTTCAACTTAAGTACCGGTAATGTTCATTTTAACAATGTGTTCAACTTAAGTAGTGTTCATTTTAACAATAAGTCAAGTTAAGCAGTGTTCATTTCAACAATTTGCTCAACATAAGTAGTGTTCATTTCAATAATTTGCTCCACTTAAGTAGTGTCCATTTCGACAATAAGTCAAACATTTTCAGTATGTGTCCAATAAAACTTGATTCATTTTAACACTGACTTCAACTCGAGTTGATTTATAATAAATTACCCTGTGTTATCTCTTCAATATATTTACAAGTATCACAGTAAAAGATATGTCCAAAATATAAGTTTTTAGGCCTCGACATTGTTTACATGAAGCTAAAACACTGTCTTTCGCCGTTGATTTGAATCCGACAACTGAATTTGAGGTCTACCCAAAAATAATAGAGTTTATGAAAAAAGTTGCTGACGTGAACTGTTTTTTCTTAGTTGGGGGATGATCTAGGCCTATTTTGAAAGGCGTGTCATAGCTTCATGTGTAAGCAATGTCCATGTGCACTCAGAGAGGCCTAGAAACACAATGCCACAAAAATACCAAAATCTTTCATCCTAAAACATTTTGTAGCTTCAGCTTTAGTTCTGTCAATTCATCATGCTGTGAATTCACACTTTTTTAGTTCACACTTTTTATTTTAGAAGCACGCGCGTTTGTGTCCATCATTCCAAGGTATCCAGTGAAGTGTGTGCATAAAATGTCCAGGCAGCGAGGGTTAGAGATGTGATGTTATCTAGATCTCGATCCAGGGGAGGAGATAGACCGGGATGCTCTCGCAGGCGTACGACATGGTCGAGTCCGCATAGATTAAGTTCTCACGGGGGATGCTCTCCGCTAATTCGATACTGGGCTCTAAGCTCATTCGTCGTGATTCTACAGCTATGATCAGATACTCTAACAAGAGGAAGAGAAAGAGAGCCAAGTCAGAGATGTGACCTTGACTCTTTGCACAATGACCTTGACACGTGACCTTCATACAAGGTCAGAATGCTGAAACGCATACGGTCAAGCAAATGACCTTGGATGAAGGTCACGTGGCTTAAATCAAGGTCAAGTGTGTACAGTCAAGGTCAGAACACTTAGGACTGGACAACAGCTCATTATGTTTCCATGGATACTCTTTTGGACTAAATCAGCAGTATATAGGCCTGATGGTCGTTAGCCTTAGATCAGCTGACCATGGCCGAGAAACAAACAGTCTAGGTATTCATCTAGGCAGAATATCTGACCAAAATAATGTTTGACAAAGTTCTTGCGCTGCGTACAAGATGGCGCTGGGTTGAAATCATACAACAAGGTGCACTCAAACAAGCTTTGAAAAACTGGCCAAAAAATTCATCTAAAACTCAACTAAAATGTCCGCAAGCGTTAAACTTCATTCCGCTATTAAGCTCAGAAATAAATTTCAAAACTAACTTGTGTATTTCACTGCATTACGACATTCGTTGGGTAAAAAATGATCAAATGTGCAGATGTGTTTGTGCTGATTTAGTTGTAACGGGCCGATGACGTCTGCAAAGCCACAACACACAAGCAAAAGGGAGACTTTACTGCCGTTAGATGTCACCACCAGTTAGCGGTCCTAGAACATCACTAAATTTGATGTCAAAGAGAAGAAGTACACACCACGCCCTCATCCATAATGACATGAGGCGTGGCCAACATCTGTGATGTCAAATTTCATGACGTTGAAGGACCGCTAACAGGCGACCTCTATCGGCAGTCAAGTCTCCAATTGGAAAGAACCACCGTCAAGATTTCAGCTTGTAATAAAATCTTTATCTGTTCAATTAGCGAAGAGTGAAAACCATATTGTAGTCTGGTAACAATGATGTTCTGTGATCAGCTCCGGCCTCCAACAATCAACCAAGTTTTCATGAAGAAACAAATTTTGGAGCTGAAATCTGAGATGGTTCTTTCCGTCCAACATTAGCGTGAAGGTTGACAGCACACGGGACAAGACTGCACAAACCATGCAACAATTATTCACAATAGCATCATTTTTGAGTTATGTGCAAACTATTTTTTATCTATTCATGAGAATTCTGATAGGGCCCTGCCGTTAGTGAATGCGACCAGTCAGCGGTCCTTGAACATCACAATATTTGACGTCACAGAGAAGAAATGCACCCATAATGACGTGAAGGCCATGGCTGTGATGTTAAACTTTGTGACGTTCTGGGACTGCCATCAGGCGGCCTCTAACGGCAGGAAAGTCTCCCATTCATATGCAGAACAGAAATCGCTTTGCTATTTCTCGCCACGCTGGTTTGAAACAAAGCTTTTTCCATTCTACATACAGGTCCGTAAGGACGTATGACTTGGCCGTTACTTGTTTAAGCTGGTTAAGTGACAACACTACACACGTTCACACGAAAATGTTCACTCCTGTTAGATACTGGTGTACACCATTTGGGGGTATAGGTGAAATCATGTGAATGCTTTTACTTCAGTTATGCACAGACTCCACTAATGCATTTGCTCTGTAGAAATCAGTAAAAGCATTTACTAGCTTCCAATATCACCCATTTACCAGACGTTCGCCTTCAATGATGGTCAGACTAAAGTACCCATCATCAAACAAGAGCCAACATGCCTTATTTCATTTGCAATCAAATCATTTCAAGCATCTTACAATGTCTTACTCTACGAAGCCACACCACACACTGGGTTCGGTAAAATCTCGACACTCCAAAGCCAAATCACACAACACACCATATGGAAACATCTTACCCTAAGATTGTACTCTGTCTCGTATTTGTTGGAAATTATTTAAAATTGCATGTTAAACGGGTCGAAAAAAGAGTGTGTACTCACCGAAGACTCTCTTGACTGTGATTGGTGTCTCCGTCTCAAGCGGCTCCCCGACGCCGTACCGGTTCTCCGCGCTCACACGGAACGCATATTCGTGTCCCTCCATTAGGTTTGTAATACACAGTGTCCTGACGTCAGCATCAGTCTGGCCGCACCTGACCCACATACGACGAGACGTCTCACGTTTCTCCACGATGTATCCCTTGACCTTTGCACCGCAGTCGTCGGCGGGAGTGTCCCATTGGATGGTGACAGTGTCACGTGTGACTTGGAGAAGATGGATCGGAGATACGGGTGCACTCGGTGGACCTGGAAGGAAAGTGGAAAGAGAGATTGTGTGAGAAAATCAAAAGCCACAGACAGGCAGCACATGCAGAAGTTGATGTTTGGTGAACTAGAGTCTTCACCAGGCCTGATATTTCCACCAGGACACTTTCGCAACCTTTGAAAGGTCGACTCACCAAATGGACTCTTGGGTGTAACCGTCTCATCTGATTCGAGCGGGTAGCCGACGCCGACCTCATTCTCGGCGAGAACACGGAAGAAGTAGTCATTTCCTTCGACGAGGTTCGTGACGGTCGCCTCGGTTACGTTGCCTTTGATTCTGGCCGCAATAGTCCAATCTGGGCGATGACCGCTACGCTTCTCGATGATGTAACCTTTGACCTTTGAGCCGCCATCTTGGGTTGGTGGTTCCCATGACAATACAACTGCATTCTGGGAGATTTCTTTCACCTCGAGTTGGCCCGATGGTGCGGATGGCGTTTCTGAAAGTGAAGATTATAAAATATCTAAGGATTGAACCCAGAGAGTTAGATGAATGCTCGATCTTTGGAATGCCCAAAGCTACAACTCCACGTTTGCTGTAGAGTCAGTTGTATCGTACGGCAGGTCATCCATCCAAGCACAAACCTAGGCCTAGCTCAACTTCCTAACTTCAAGCTAGGAGACACATGACGTTTCAATATGTGACCCGATCGAGCAAAAGTAGGTGCATGTCGCAGGTGATCATCATTGGTCATCAGTTTACTCAACTATTATCACTGCTGTCCACTACTATTGTCAACCTGCAGAGATGTACATTTCAGCTATTGTGTTAAAAGGCCATTAACCCTTTCCTCAGTTGCGACATGCACCTACTTTTGCTGGAGCGAATCACGTATCTACTCACCGAGTGGTTTATGAGGTACAACAGCTTCTTCAAGTTCAGCCGCTTGTCCGAGTCCGGCCGGGTTCTCAGCCAACACACGGAACTGGTATTCAAAGTCTTCAAGTAAGTTTTGAATGGTGAACATCTGTTCGTAAGGCTCAAGATGAGCAACTGGTCGCCACGGTGCCGTGCCTTCACGCATCTCAACAACATAACCGCTAAGATGGGCGCCGCCGTCAGAGTATGGCCGCCTCCACTCCAGGGTGGCGGAGTTCTTGGTGACGTAGGCTACGTTCAGTTTGGTAGGAGCTGCTGGGGCCTCTGAAATAAGATATTGGGACTTGGTGACTTTCACATAATGATTTATATCAACTGAATTTCTGTGGAAAGGATGCAGTTTTAGGAGGCCTTGGGCAGGCAATCCACGCCCAGGTTCAAATAACCAGGAGTTTCCCAGCAAGACATACTAAAGAGCCTTGATAGCCTAGTGGTTATCATGTCCGCTCAGCAAGTGGCAGGTTCCTGGTTCAATCCAGCCCGGGCCATATGGGATTAATCATCCCTGGCTCTTCACGTCCGTCGCATGGGACAGTAAGCCGTGGTACCTTGTACCTTGTGTCTTTGCAATGCAAGTAAAAGACCCCATCCAAGTGAGGAACATGAATAGCTTGTGATGGCCTCTTCCGTGCTTACCAGGGCCAATAATGCTATGGTTTCAGCCCTGATGGAAAACCAATCCAATCTGATACTTACCAATAGGCTTCCTTGGAGTGATCTGATCCCTGAGTTGTCTTGGTTGCCCCGCCCCCTCAGCGTTCACCGCGCTCACACGGAACTGGTAATTCTTGCCCTCGTAGAGACCAGATATGCGATGCTTTGTCTTGCGGGCGTCGACCTTCGCGGCGTGCGTCCAGCTCGTGCGCCATGATTCACGTTTCTCAATGAGGTAATGGTGGATCTTGGTGCCACCGTCGTGTTCTGGTTTCGACCATTCTAACGTGATGCCGTCTTCTGTGATCTCAGATGCTGTGAACACGACAGGCTGACTTGGCACATCTGGAATAAAACATAATGCAAGTTAGAGTGACAGAAAACAGTGCTAGCTCTTCACTTCTCATATTTATGCTGATAACAAGTCCTTACAGGCCCAGTTACAAGCTGTTCTGAAACTGCACCCCTCACACCTCACCAGACAACGCTAGAGGTTCTTAACAGGACTTACTGTATGGACTCTTTGCCACTGTTGGTTTCTCGGACTCCAGGGGTTCTCCAACACCGAGCCTGTTCTCCGCCGACACACGGAAGAGGTATTTGCGTCCCTCAACCAGGCCATCGACCGTGTAACTCGACTCACTCACGTCAACCGTCACCACGTGCGTCCAGCCAGGGATGATTGTGTCATGTTTCTCAATGACGTAACCGGTGACGGGGACGCCGCCATCATGGACGGGCGGCAACCAGCTGATCGTCATCGAGTCACGGAAGATATCGGAGAAGAAGATCTTGCCGTGCGGAGCTTGCGGTTTTTCTGGAAAACAAATTGCCGTTATTTTCAAACAATTTGTGATAATATAAATGGTGCCGAAGGGGTGAATGTCGTCCACTCTGAATCCTAATCCCTGGCCCCTATCCCACAACTCTTGATACTTGGCCACTTACCCTTGACCCCGAAAGCCTAATCCTAACCCTAACCCCTAACCCCTGACCCTTACAGGCAGCCGTTACCCTAGATACTGGGTACCCTGTTCCATAGGATTAGATGACATTTATACCTTTTACAAAAATGAGGAGCCCCCAAAATATTTCAATCTCCCACCCCACTTGACTTGAGCTGAAGTACACTGGTGCACTGAAGTAACCAGTAGTGACATAGAAGGTTTTGGAAGACGGGACTCACCCAGTGGTTTCTGTGGAATGATTACATCCTGTGACTCCAGGGCGTCACTCTGCCCGATCTGGTTCACAGCGACAACGCGGAAACCGTACTCAACGCCTTCCTTAAGGTCGGTAATTGTGTGACTGGTCACATGACCTGGAACGGTCGTCACCTTCGTCCAATCAGCTTTGTCGATTTCACACTTCTCGAGTACGTAGGACTGGATAGCGACGCCGCCGTCGTCGTACGGGTGGCTCCATTCCAAGGTCACGCTGGTAGGTGACATCTTGACTGGTCGGAGTTTACCCGTCGGTTTGCTCGGGACTTCTGGTTTCCTCCTGGCCTGTACGGCCTTCGACTCCATCGGGTGGCTGATGCCCTCACAGTTCTCCGCGTACACCCTGAACAGGTACTCGTTGCCTTCAATCAGGTTATGAATCGTGTATTCCTGCTCCGTGGGTTTGACAATATCCACCTTGATCCACGTCATCCTCTTCTTGTCTCTTCGCTCGATGATGTACGCCGTGATGTCGGTGCCGCCATCATCGCGGGGCGGTTCCCAGGAGATTGTGATACGATTACGTGACACGTCTTCGATGTTTAGATTCGCTGGTGGTTTGGGAATATCTGCAAGTCAAACAATTTATGATCAGGTTCCAAAATAGAGAATTCTGGATGTCAGTAAAGTGTAAAGACACTATGTGCCTGCTTTTGCCAGAGCAGGTCCCACTTTCGATGGAGAAACTTTGTGCAAAACTTACCATATGGACTCTTGGGCACCAGAGCGCCATCTGACTCCAGCGGATTGGACAATCCGACCTCATTTTCCGCCATAACTCGGAAGTAATATTCATTATTCTCCACCAGATTTCCGACGGTACATTCCCTCACGTCGGCTGGAACCCGCTCAGCTCGGGTCCAAGTGCGGCGCCAACTTTCACGGCGTTCAACGACATAGCCGATGATCGGAGCTCCTCCGTCGTGAATGGATGGTCGCCATGACAGTTTGATGGCGTATCTGGAGATGTCGACAGGTCGGAGCGGTCCCTCTGGAGAACTTGGGGGTTCTGCAAATACACAATTGAGACACTTGTTGCATAACATGGAACAGCCAACGTGCCAACCACTAGGCCATGAAGGAAATCCTCCATGGCTGGCGGACAGGCCTTACCATGTAACTGGGGGTACAGCACAAGAAGAATTCCAATGTCAGTTCTGGTGCCTCCCTCTCAGAAAGGAGACCACGGACGAGAGCTCCTCAGGGACCTTGGAAGATTTGGCAACGAGTCCATAAACCAACATTTCTACTTACCAATTGGTTTTCTTGGCGTCACAGCCTTCTCAAACTCGACAAATCGTCCTGGGCCGGCCTCGTTCTCCGCCGCAACGGCGAAGTAGTACCCAGCGCCTTCCTCTAGACCTTTGACCGTGTGTTTCATCTGATACGACGCAATCGTACCGAGATCCTTCCACGTTTTCTCACCCTCCTTTCTCATCTTTAAGTGGTAACCCTTGAGGGGGGCGCCACCGTCGTGGTAGGGGGCCTGCCAGTCAATCGTGACGGAGGACTCGTCAACTCTCCTGGGGCGGAGGAGGGTCGGTTCAGCTGGACGATCTGAAAAGACGGACGGATAAACTCAGAATTTAAGGCTGTAAAAAGATAGGTAGGACAGACATATGGACTCACAAGTTCATGGAAACTTGGTGAACAAGGTCCCAAAACCAGAAAAATTTTGAGACGTCCACTCACCAATCTTCTTCTTGGGTGTGATGGTCTCCGACTCGAGTGGTGTACCTTGTCCCTCGGCGTTGATGGCCGACACACGCAGCAGGTAGTTGTTGCCAACGTACAGATCAGGGACGGTGTAACTCGTGGTCCTTGGGTCTAACTTTGCGACACGTCCCCACATCGTACGGCGAGACTCGCGGATCTCTACGACGTAATGCGTGATGGGGGTACCGCCATCTTTATCTGGGGCCTTCCAGGAGATGTCGCAGGAGTTATTGGTGACGTTTGAGACTTTGAGTGGTCCTGCTGGTACGGAGGGCACACCTGTAAAAGACACGACAAGGTCAGGCAGGGAAACGAGCGAAATTTTAACATCAAAATCACACTTGGCATCAAATATGAGGTCAAAGGCGACCACATAATCCAGATTAAGGGAGACACCGTGGTGTAGAGTCTCAGGACTCTGGCTAGAAGTCAGAAGGTCCCAGGTTCGACTCGACTCTGGCTAAGTCTCTTTACCTCAACTGAGACCATGAAAATGCTATTTAACAGCCTCATATCATAATATAAACTTACTATATGGACTCTTTGGTACAACTGGTCTCTCTAGCTCTAGCGGTTCGCTCTGTCCACCAGCATTCTCGGCGATAACCCTGAAGTAGTACTGGTTGTCTGTGATCAGGTTACGAGCGGCGTATGCCTTGTTCGCTGGGTCGATCTTCTCCACGCGGGTCCAGCGGCCCTTCTTGATGTCATACTTCTCGATGATGTATGAGCTGATGGGGGCGCCACCGTCGTGATCGGGTAGGTCCCAGTTGAATGAGACAGTGTCTCGTCGTATGTCGGTTAGTTTGAGAGGACCTCTTGGTCTGCCTGGTGGGTCTATGATAGATTAAAACACAGAAACGTTAAACCACACACGCTACCTATTCAGATGACAGCAGACAGCATCAATGAGAGTCACCTCTCTATCACAGGAGTACCAGGTCTGAACAGGAATCGAACCCGGATCTCAGGTTTTACAGCACTAGACGTTTGCCCGCACCTCTCTAACAGCTCTGACTCTAAATTCTTCCACTCACCAATCTTCTTCTTGGGTACGATCCTGTCTGACTGAAGCGCCTGACTGTGTCCCATCTGATTCTCAGCGACAACACGGAAGTAATACTCCTTGCCTTCCCTTAGGTCAGCAACAGTGTGATGTCTGACGCCAGAGTCGACCGTCGCCACCCTGGTCCAGTCATAAGTCCCGTCGCGGCTTTGTTCAATCCTGTATGAGGTGATGGGGGCGCCACCGTCGTCATGAGGTGGCATCCAGGAGATGGTCGCTTTGTGCTCGTGTAGGTCAAACACACGGACAGGTCCGGTGGGTCGTGCTGGTGGCTCTGAAACACAAAGTATCAAAAGTTGCAGATCTCGGCTCCAACAGGAAGGGGATCATTTCAAGTAGCTCTGCTACCAGCCTGCCCCTTCAGCTAGGATCCTAGCATCCCGTGTCCAACCTAAGGAAAACCATGTTCTCCAAAGGACCGGAATAGCTGAAAGAGGTTGAAAATTCAGGTAGGGGACGAGGTTGGGGCCAGGTTAGTTGATAAAGGTTTCCTACAAACCTGGAGGTCTGTGAACGGCAACTGGCCTCTCCACTTCTAGAGGTGAACTGTATCCTTCTGCATTCTGTGCAAGGACACGGAACGTGTAGGAGTAACCTTCAGCAAGGTCGCCTGCCGTGTACGACGTCACAGACGGCTTCACCGTGGCAACCTTCTCCCACTTGAAGCGTCCGACTTCACGTTTCTCGACGGTGTAAGCTTTGATCGGGAGGCCGCCATCTGATTCTGGTGCCTGCCATTCGAGGTTGATGGACTTTTTGGTGATGTCTGAAGTCCGTAGAGGTCCGAACGGTGAACTTGGAACATCTGAAACCAAACACAAGTCATGAAACAACTAATACCATCAGATGACACCTCTACATGTGTACCATTGTTGATATCACACTATAAACCCAAACTTTTTTTATAGCATGAGACCAGCTGACTTACCGTATGGACTCTTGGCCATGACTGGTCTCTCAAGCTCCAGAGCATCGGAGTAACCTATCTCGTTCTCTGCCTGGACTCGGAAGAAGTACTCGCTGCCGTCGTGCAGACCTGGGACGAGGTACTGTGTCTTCTTTGGCGAGCAGGTGCCAACCTTGGTCCAGATGGCTCTCCTGGTGTCTCGTTTCTCGATCAGGTAGCTCGTGATTGGTGCACCATGGGTGTGTTTTGGTGGCTGCCATTCGATCGCCACTGAGTCACGCTGTACGTCACGGATAAAGAGAGGACCTGCTGGGGCTGATGGTGTGTCTGGAATGAAATAAAGGGAAATTTTACTGGACGGGATACACTGCTCTTTATAGTTGTGGGGCCACTTTATGCACACAGAACTGAACTTGGGCGGGACACACCACTCTTTACAGTTGTCGGCAAACTGTATGCACACACAATTGAACTTGGAAGGGAACATTGCATTTCAAAGGATTGAGTACGACATCCTGATTTCAACTTACCCATGACATTGACGTTGAATGTCGTCATGACATCACCGAACTCGTTATGCGCGACCAGCGTATACTCTCCAGCATCCTCCTTCTTGACGTCACGCAGCATCAGAATCGTCTCGTGTTCGTCAAAATCGACGGTGATGTTATCCCTGGAGCGGATTGGTCGGTCGTTCTTGGACCAGTCGATCTTCGGCGCTGGTGTACCGTGTAGGCTCACAGGGATTCTGACCGTCCCTCCAACCTTCGCCTGGATGGGCTCACGGTAACGAGGGCTGATCTCAAACTTGGGAGGTTCTGAAATGGACATGGTTGGTATTTGAATCAATGACATCAACAGAACAGGTTTTTTTGTAGAACAAGCAGAAATAAGTTGCTTCCGTCAGGCCATTCCGATGGCTGGTCAACTCATCCCAGGCCTAAAATAGCAAGTCAGGCCATCCCAGGCCTACGTTGCCTGGTCAAGCAATCCAAGCCTAAGATGTTAATTTGATCCACGACAAGCTCACCTCTCATAGAGACAGACATTGCACTCTCAACACGTCCGAGGGCATTAGTCGCTTCGCATCTGTACCGTCCGATATCACGCTCGGTGAAGTCCCGTACGACCAGCGTCGCTAGGCCGTCGACGTACTTCATGTCGTATTTCATGCTCGGGAAGAGTTCCTTGTTGTCACGGTACCAGGTGACTTGTGGTCGTGGATCGCCAGGGACGCGGCACGTTAGGACGGACTGCTGTCCAGCAAGAGCTGGCGTGCTCGCCAGTGGCTCGATGATAGTTGGAGCATCACCATCTGCGAGACAGGAATAAAGTGCAAAAATATTTTAACTTGTATGATTTCGTTTCAACAGGAGGTGTCAGTCAGTTGACCAATAGGTGTCACTACAGTCCAATTCAATGCCTAGCGAATCAGGATAATGTAGGACTCACCAATGTGCTCCCTGACAGTGATGGAGTCCGATGGCTGCGATGGCTTGCCAGGTCCGGCCCGGTTCTCTGCCGTCACACGGAACTCGTACTCCATACCCTCAGCGAGGTTACCAACCACATAACTAGGTGTCGTCACCGTCTCACCAATGTTAGCGACGGTCCATCTGTACTGACCAGCCATGCGCAGCTCGATGACGTAGTTTGTGACGCGGCTGCCTCCGTCACTAGGTGGCTCTGACCAGGTCAGTTTGACGCTCTCTCGGGTGTGGTGAGTGGGGAACGGTCTGCCTGGTGCATCTGGCTTGTCTGTTGAAAGATAGTTTTTAATACATGAAATGAATCTTTAAGCATTCAAGTTTGAAAAGAATGAAAAATATCTGAAATTAATTTCCGTTTTTGGCTCAGCCCCCAACACACAACATTATCAGCACCCCATCTGTGAGGAGGTCTAGGAAAACCCATTGGATGTCACTGAATGATCAACAAGGGATGTCAGATTGCCTGTCCATTGATCTGCTACTGTTTACCTGTTACATAGTACATTTCAACTATTGAAATCGGCAGGTTCACCAAGGCCATTAACACTTCCCTCAGCTGCGACATCCGACGGGTTTTCCTAGACCGCCACACATCTAATAAACAAATACTCCCGTGATAACTTACTGAATGGATCCTTGATGGTTATCGGACCGACGGACGCTGGTTTACCCACACCCGCCACGTTCTCGGCGGACACACGGAAGTCGTATTGTGATCCCTCGATTAGGTCACGGACAGTCAAGGTCGTGTCCTTGATTGGCAGTTTGGAGGCCTTGAACCAACGGGTCGTGAATGACTGACAACGTTCGACGACGTAGTTTGTGACAGGTGAGCCACCATCATTGGACGGGGCGTCCCAGGTCAGAGTGGCCGAGGTACTGGTGACGTCGGCGACCTTCAGCTGTCGCGGGGCATCAGGAACAGCTGCAAGGAATGACCGACATCATGATAATTGAAACCTCAAAGCAAGTGAGCCAATCAGAATCTTGTAAAGTACAGAATAAGACGGAGGAGATCATATGACAACTTACAATATGGACTCCTGACGAGCACGGCCCTATCAGAGATGACGGGCTCACTGTCCCCGATGGCGTTCTCTGCCAACACTCTGAAGTGATATTCTTGTCCTTCGTTTAGTTTGGGAACCGTAAACGATGTGTCCTCTGTTGTGCCAACAACCATCCAGTTTTGGCGTCCGGCATCGCGGCGTTCGATGATGTAGGATTTAACTGGTGCGCCGCCGTCCGAGGGTGGTGCCGACCAGGAGAGTTTGACGGTATCAGCAGTGACTTCATCGACCTTGATCGATTTAGGAGCACTTGGTTTATCTGGAGAAAGGAAGCTCATTTGAATAACTCAAGCTGTCAAAGTGGTAGAGTATGGGAGGGAACATATGAGGGTTGTGGTCAGCAACAGATCATCTACCACCCGCCCTCCCCCCCCCCTCCAGCAGACGGCATCTTCTGTCAAAGTTTTCTCACATCCTGTGGTACTGATTGAAAATGTTTTGAAGAAAGTTTGTTCTTATCAACCATCTGAAGAATGTTTCTTCAAATTCTTTCCAATTTGTCACCGAGCTTTTTAGAAATCTTCAACAGAAGATACCGTCTGCTCAAACCTGGGGGCAGATGAGATAAGAAAAGGTAACAGAACCTTTCCAGAGGCCCATATGCTACTCGTATCCCATTTGTTACATATTCCAATGCAGAGTTTAGTACACTGCCAAACAACAAAGAAACAAATTTGACGAAGATCAAGCTCACCTTTGATGCCGATCTTGAACTCAGCCTCAGACTTCCCGGCATGATTTTCAGCGACGACCTTGTAGACGCCCTCATCTGCCTTGGACGTCTGCCGCATCGTCAGGATGGTGTAATGATCTGTCGATTCCAATGACATGTTCTTTGCCGCGATTGGACGGCCATCTTTGGTCCACGTGACCTTGAGCGGTGGCGTACCCGTCAAGTTTATCTGGATGATGACGGTGCTGCCGGCTTTGATCATCTGAGGTTCTTTGAGACGTTGATCGTAATCCAGATTTGGAGGAGCTGAAAGGGATTCAACGGAATATTAGGCCTAGTTTGGTTTTCTTGACAAAATCAAATTCTTGAATCTAAGACGTTGTACTTACTGGCCACAATAAGTTTGGCGCCCGTCTCAACTCTGCCAACGCGATTGTCTGCCTCACATCTGTATTTGCCTGCGTCACGTGTGTCACAGTTCTTGATGGTCAGCGCGGCTCTGTTCTTGGTGTATTCCATGGAATACTGGGGTCCCTTCGTCAACTCACGTTCATTCTTGAACCTGAAGAGACACGAGAGTTAATGGTTAATTCAGGGTAAAACTCATATACCAGCATAGATGACCTTTAGGCATTCGTTACTTCTTGGCATAAGGGTGTCCCAACAAGAGGGGTGTCCCAACAAGACGGGTGTCCCAACAAGAAGGGTGCCCTAGCATGAGGGGTGTCCCAACAAGAGGGGTGTCCCAACAAGAGGGGTGTCCCACCAAGGGATGTGTCTCACCAAGAGAGGTGTCCCCTGCACTTACCATCTGATTTCTGGCTTGGGTTCTCCCGGTTTGATTGTACACTCCATGACGGCCGTCTGTGATGCCTTGACAAACACCTGCTCAAGGGGTGTGACCAGTTTTGGTGGCGTACCAACTGTAAAAAGAAAATGGAGAACTTGACTGAACGGAGATCAAACTAAGAGCAGTGTACAGGTAGATGAGTTGCAGAATAGAATTACATGTAGGTCAAAGTCCAACCAGACGCCATAGTGCCGTTTTGACCACCGCATTGTTGGACCACGTCTTTTGATTCATTTGTCAGGCAAAACAGTGTTATGACGTCTGGATTGACTTTGGTGGCGTTGCTGTGACGATGACCCAATTCCGATTTCTGCAACTCATCAAGAAGGAGCCTGGTTCAGAATTTTTTGAGGCTTGTTGCAAGAAACTATTATGCTTATAGAACTAGATGAGCAGAATATTATCGTGACCTATAATATGACATTTTGGAGAGGAAAGCTAAGACTTACCTATTGGATCGACGGCGTGGACAGGCAGGGTGATATCAGAACTCTGTCCAACACCAGCCTTGTTCTCAGCCACGACTCTGAACTCGTACTCCAAGTCTTCATGAAGATTCTCCACGGTATACTTGGTGTCCTTGACCGGTGCGACGTTGGCCCGTTTCCAGGTCACGCCACCGCGTGTACGATACTCGACGTTGTAGCCAGTGATTTCGCTGCCGCCATCTTGTTTTGGTTCGGCCCATTTTATGGTAGCGGACTGTTTGGTGACCTCCACCACTTCTGGGTGGAGAGGTTTTGTTGGGGTTTCTGTGGAAAGAAAGACCAAGTTACTGAAGGCACTTCTCCCGTTTCCACCAAGCCCTCATTCTAATTTTGTATTCAGACCAGGGCCACCAGGGGGAGGAGAGTTCCCGTGCTCCACGGGCCATCTCTCACATGCAGTCACAAAGCTGCAGAAGCCATTTCTGCACTTACCGTAAGGCTCTTTAGCTGTAACCAATGGCGACGCCAGGCTTGGGAGACTGGGACCTGCCAGGTTCTCGGCAATCACACGGAACTCGTACGCCGTTCCCGACACCATATCTGTCACATCTAACGAAGTCTGCGTCACCGGTTTGGAATTCACTCTTGTCCACATTTTGCTGTAACTTGCTTTACGTTCGACAATGTAGCCGGTGATGGGCGATCCACCGTCGGATGGCGGAGTGAGCCAGGAAACCGTACAAGATGTTGCCGTCAGGTTGGTGACTTTAGGAGCTGGTGGAGCATCCGGCGCATCTGGAAATGTGAATTTTACAATTTGAAATGAGAAAGAGAAATCCTGCACTGTCGTGGAGAGTAGCCCTCTCTATCACATGAAGAATGGATCTGACTGGGGGTTGAACCTGGACCCTCAGCGGTGACAGGCAGTGATGTTTCCACTACACCAGCAGGATTAATCCTGTGTACTTACTGAATGGATGTTTGGTCACAACTGGTTGCAGCAACTCCACCGCCTCACCAACACCGTTTTCATTCTCAGCCCGGACTTGGAAGGCATAGCGACGACCTTCTACAAGGTTCTTCACCACACATTCCGTATCACGGACGTTGGTCACATGTTGCCAAGTTCGACGGTTCGTTTCACGGAGATCGACGACGTAACCTGTCACCTTGCTGCCGCCATTGTCAGCTGGCGAATCCCAGGTCAAGGTCACAGTTTCAGCTGTGAACGACTTGACGTTGAAATCTTGGGGTGGGCCAGGTTTGTCTGAAAACAGATGAATAAAGAATTTAAGTCTGACAGCTCAGTACGGCCTCTTTACAGGACAACTCACTCCGGTTCACCATCAGTGCTGCCATCTATACTACGCTCTGACCGCAAAAGGATCAGTAGGACTTGCATCTGAGCGCTACCACAGAAGTTTTTGGATAAGAACAACTTGGAGCGAACAAAGTCAAAGACCAACTCACCAAGTACAGTGACCCGTATGGCTAGCGTCACCGTCCCGTGTTTGTTTTCAAACGTGACCTTGTAGACTCCCGAGTCCTTGCGTTCCAGTCGGCTCAAGGTCAAGGCCGTCATACCATGGATGGTCTCGTCTCTGGTTCTCCTGTAGTCAGGCAGGTCGCTGTCATTGTACGTCCACATGACTTGAGGCATCGGGCTCCCGGTGAACGGCACCTCGACGACGGCAGACGAGCCAGCCTTCAGGATCAGGTTGTCTTGGAATTTCTTGTCCACCATGAATGTAGGTGGGGCTGGAAGAGGAAATATGTATGAATGCAGGAGGAAACCAGAGAAGCAGAAAATCAAGTGAGCACTGAATGAGCTGCTCCTTGAGTTCCCTAGAAAGGTTTTTGGAGAGACTAGGGGCGTAAATATGAAGTCCGCTGATCACGGTATGGATCAGTAAACACGGCGGACAAAAGTGCCTACTTTTACGAGATCGGGTCACAAATTTTGATATCCTTACCCTCAATAGTCAGTGCTGCGGTTGACTTGATCGTCTTAGCAACAGCCGTATAGTCGCCGACGTCTTCCCAGTCGAGGTTGTTAATGATGAGTTTATGATTGACGCCAGAGTCGACCACCTTGTACTTGTCAGCCTTCATACGCAGGACGCGTCCATCCTTCAACCATTGTACCGGGACGGACCGGTTCAGGTCACACTCAAATGTGGCCGTGGCGGGCAGTTTTGTCAGCTTGACGTCCTTCAGAGGTGTCTTGAAGACAACAGGCTCTTCTGCAAATGGTTAGTGACAGAAATAGTTCTAAAATCCAAAGATAGGGGGCAGGGGAAGAGGTGACAGGGATGTCGACCATGAAAGCAGCTGAATCAGGCCTAAACACAGTCAAAGAATAGCAAAGATCTTGAAAAGATGGTGGCAGCTTACCAATCTTGACTTTCTGAGACATGTCAGACGGTCTGCTGGTACCAGCCTTGTTGACCGCAAGGACACGGAACTCGTACTCTGCATCCGGGATGAGGCCAGTGATGTCACATGACGTGGCCCCTGGCGGGACGTCCGTCTTTACCACGGTCCATTTGTGATCATAAGGTTTCTTAGCTTCGATGACAAAACCAGTGATCGGACTTCCGCCGTCACCAGGAGGCGCTGACCATGCGAGCGTCGTCTTGTCCTTGGTGATGCTGACGATTTCAGGTTTGCCAGGGTTGGCTGGGGTATCTGGAGGGAGAGACAGAAACAGTGATCACCAGGACCCAATAAGTCACCATGTGACTCTAATGGCAGTCGTCTCCTACTGGCTCTCTATGGGCAACGGGGTATCTGGAGGGAGAGACAGAAACAGTGATCACCAGGACCCAATAAGTCACCATGTGAGTCTAACGGCAGTAGTCTCCCACTGGCTCTCTATGAGCAACTCAACCATAGAAAGTATGGCCAATCCTTTGTGAATTGGTCTCAGTGCAGGTGCGTTTTATAATCTTACATACCGTACGGATCCTTGGTTCTGATTTTACGTTCGATATCCTCCGGTTTGCCGCACCCGGCCTTGTTCTCCGCGACGACACGGAATTCATATTCGGTATCCTCGACTACGTCCTTGACTGTGTACGAGGTTGTCTCAATCGGTTTCTTATTTACGCGTGTCCAGCGCGTACTGAACGGTTGCCGCCGCTCTACGTGGTAACCGGTTATGGGCGAGCCGCCATCTTTGCTGGGTTCATCCCAGGCCAGGGAGACATGCGACTTGCTGACGTCTGTCACGCGGGCATTTCTTGGAGCACTTGGAGGATCTGAAAGTTGAAAGATCAGGTTCAATTTTTTCGTCTGTTCAACTTCTTTTTCCAAAGAGGCCTACAATGACCCAGTCTCTTGTCCTTGGAGACCCCACAGTGGACCTACTCATATAACTGAGTTGCCTGATACATAGTGAATCCAGAGTTAATCGAACTATCAACCACAGAGGTGATGTGTGTTGCTCTTGTAACTACACCACTCTAACTTCTGAAAGCCCAGTTCACACTGCCACGATTCCGACCACGATGCCTCTACGAAATGCTTTCGTGGTGTTCCTATAGGCTTCGTGATGCCTTCCTACTACTATAAACCCAAACTTTTTTTATAGCATGAGACCAGCTGACTTACCGTATGGACTCTTGGCCATGACTGGTCTCTCAAGCTCCAGAGCATCCGAGTAACCTATCTCGTTCTCTGCCTGGACTCGGAAGAAGTACTCGCTGCCATCGTGTAGACCTGGGACGAGGTACTGTGTCTTCTTTGGTGAACAGGTGCCAACCTTGGTCCAGATGGCTCTCCTGGTGTCTCGTTTCTCGATCAGGTAGCTCGTGACTGGTGCACCATGGGTGTGTTTTGGTGGCTGCCATTCAATGGCGACAGAGTCACGCTGTACGTCACGGATGAAGAGAGGACCTGCTGGGGCTGATGGTGTGTCTGGAACGAAATAAAGGGAAATTTTACTGGATGGGATAGACTGCTCTTTACAGTTGTTGGCCTACTGAATACACACAAAACTGAACTTGGATGGGACACACCGCTCTTTACAGTTGTGGGTCTACTGTATGCACACAGAACTGAACTTGGATGGGACACACCGCTCTTTACAGTTGTTGGCAAACTGTATGCACACACAACTGAACTTGGAAGGACACATTGCGTTGCAAAGGATTGAGTACGACATTCTGATTTCAACTTACCCATGACATTGACGTTGAATGTCGTCATGACGTCACCAAACTCGTTATGCGCGACCAGCGTATACTCTCCAGCATCCTCCTTCTTGACGTCACGCAGCATCAGAATCGTCTCGTGTTCGTCAAAATCGACGGTGATGTTATCCCTGGAGCGGATTGGTCGATCGTTCTTGGACCAGTCGATCTTTGGCGCTGGTGTACCGTGTAGGCTCACAGGGATTCTGACCGTCCCTCCAACCTTCGCCTGGATGGGCTCACGGTAACGGGGACTGATCTCAAACTTGGGAGGTTCTGAAATGGACATGGTTGGTATTTGAATCAATGACATCAACAGAACTGTTTTTTCTGTAGAACAAGCAGAAATAAGTCTCTTCCGTCAGGCCACTCCAATGGCTGGTCAAGTCATCCCAGGCCTAAAATAGCAAGTCAGGCCACCCCGGGCCTAGGTTGCCTGGTCAAACAATCCAAACCTAAGACGTTAATTTGATCCACGACAAACTCACCTCTCATAGAGACAGACATTGCACTTTCAACACGTCCGAGGGCATTAGTCGCTTCGCATCTGTACCGTCCGATATCACGCTCGGTGAAGTCCCGTACGACCAGCGTCGCTAGGCCGTCGACGTACTTCATGTCATATTTCACGCTCGGGAAGAGTTCCTTGTTGTCACGGTACCAGGTGACTTGTGGTCGTGGATCGCCAGGGACGCGGCACGTCAGGACGGACTGCTGTCCAGCAAGAGCTGGCGTGCTGGCCAGCGGCTCGATGATAGTTGGAGCATCACCATCTGCAAGACAGGAATAAAGTGCAAAAACATCTCAACTTGTATGATTTCGTTTCAACAGGAGCTGTCAGTCAGTTGACCAATAGGTGTCACTACAGTCCAATTCAATGTCTAGTGAATCAGGATAATGTAGGACTCACCAATGTGCTCCCTGACAGTGATGGAGTCCGATGGTTGTGATGGCTTGCCAGCTCCAGCCCGGTTCTCTGCCGTCACACGGAACTCATACTCCATACCCTCAGCGAGGTTACCAACCACATAACTAGGTGTCGTCACCGTCTCTCCGATGTTAGCGGCGGTCCATCTGTACTGACCAGCCATGCGCAGCTCGATGACGTAGTTGGTGACGCGGCTGCCTCCGTCACTAGGTGGCTCTGACCACGTCAGTTTGACACTTTCTCTGGTGTGGTGAGTGGGGAATGGTCTACCCGGTGCGTCTGGCTTGTCTGTTGAAAGAAAGTTATCATAAACAAAATGAATCTTTGAGTTCTCAAGTTTGATAAGAATGAAGAATATCTGAAATTAATTTCCGTTTTTGGCCCCAACACACATCATCATCAGCATCCCTTCTCATCTGATAAACAAATACTCCCGTGATAACTTACTGAATGGATCCTTGATGGTTATCGGACCAACGGACGCTGGTTTACCCACACCCGCCACGTTCTCGGCAGACACACGGAAGTCATACTGTGATCCCTCGATCAGGTCACGGACAGTCAAGGTCATGTCCTTGATTGGCAGTTTGGAGGCCTTGAACCAACGGGTCGTGAATGACTGACAACGTTCGACGACGTAGTTTGTGACAGGTGAGCCGCCATCATTGGACGGGGCATCCCAGGTCAGAGTGGCCGAGGTACTGGTGACGTCGGCGACCTTCAGTTGTCGCGGGGCGTCAGGAACAGCTGCAAGGAATGACCGACATCATGATAATTGAAAAGTCAAAGCAAGTGAGCCAATCAGAACCTTGTAAAGTACAGAATAAGACGGAGGAGATCATATGACAACTTACAATATGGACTCTTGACGAGCACAGCCCTATCAGAGATGACGGGCTCACTGTCCCCGATGGCGTTCTCTGCCAACACTCTGAAGTGATATTCTTGTCCTTCATTAAGTTTGGGAACGGTAAACGATGTGTCCTCTGTTGTGCCAACAACCATCCAGTTTTGGCGTCCAGCATCGCGGCGTTCGATGATATAGGATTTGACTGGTGCGCCGCCGTCGGAGGGTGGTGCCGACCAGGAGAGTTTGACGGTATCGGCAGTGACTTCATCGACCTTGATCGATTTAGGAGCACTTGGTTTATCTGGAGAAAGGAACCTCATTTGAATAACTCAAGCTGACAAAGTGGTAGAGTATGGGAGGGAACATATGAGGGTTGTGGTCAGCAACAGATCATCTACCGCCCCCCCTCCAGCAGACGGCATCTTTTGTCTATTTTTCTCACATCCTGTGGTACTGATTGAAAATGTTTTGAAGAAAGTTTGTTCCTATCAACCATCTGAAGAATGTTTCTTCAAATTCTTTCCAATTTGTCACCGAGATTTTTAGAAATCTTCAACAGAAAATACCGTCTGCTCAAACCTGGGGCAGATGAGATAAGAAAAGGTAACAGAACCTTACCAGAGGCCCATATGCTACTCGTTTCCCATTTGTTACATATTCCAATGCAGAGTTAGGTACACTGGCCAAACAACAAAGAAACAAATTTGACGAAGATCTAGCTCACCTTTGATGCCGATCTTGAACTCCGCCTCCGATTTCCCGGCATGATTTTCAGCGATGACCTTGTAGATGCCCTCATCTGCCTTGGACGTCTGCCGCATCGTCAGGATGGTGTAATGATCCGTCGATTCCAACGACATGTTCTTTGCCGCAATTGGACGGCCATCTTTGGTCCATGTGACCTTGAGCGGTGGCGTACCCGTCAAGTTTATCTGGATGATGACGGTGCTGCCGGCTTTGATCATCTGAGGTTCTTTGAGACGTTGATCGTAATCCAGATTTGGAGGAGCTGAAAGGGATTCATTAGAATATTAGGCCTAGTTTGGTTTTCTTGACAAAATCAAATTCTTGAAGACGTTCTTAAGACGTTGTACTTACTGGCCACAATAAGTTTGGCGCCCGTCTCAACTCTGCCGACGCGATTGTCTGCCTCACATCTGTATTTGCCTGCGTCACGTGCGTCACAGTTCTTGATGGTCAGCGCGGCTCTGTTCTTGGTGTATTCCATGGAATACTGGGGTCCCTTCGTCAACTCACGTTCATTCTTGAACCTGAAGAGACACGAGAGTTATGGTTAATACAGGGTAAAACTGATCTACCAGCATAGATGACCTTCAGGCATTCATTACTTCTTGGCATAAGGGTGTCCCAACAAAAGGGGTGTCCCAATAAGAAGGGTGTCCCAACAAGAAGGGTGTCCCAACAAGAGGGGTGTCCCAACAAGAAGGGTGCCCCAACAAGAAGGGTGCCCTAGCATGAGGGGTGTCCCAACAAGAGGAGTGTCCCAACAAGGGAGGTGTCCCACCAAGAGAGGTGTCCCCTGCACTTACCATCTGATTTCTGGCTTGGGTTCTCCCGGTTTGATTGTACACTCCATGACGGCCGTCTGTGATGCCTTTACAAACACCTGCTCAAGGGGTGTGACCAGTTTTGGTGGCGTACCAACTGTAAAAAGAAAATGAAGAACTTGACTTAACGGAGACCAAACTAAAAGCAGTGTACAGGTAGATGAGTTGCAGAAATAGAATTAGGTCAAGTCTAACCAGATGCCATAATGCCGTTTTGATCACCACATGTTGGACCACGTCTTTGATTCGTTCGTCAGGCAAAACGGCGTTATGACGTCTGGTTTGACTCTGGTGGCATTGCCGTGACGATGACCTAATTCCGATTTCTGCAACTCATCAAGAAGGAGCCTGGTTCAGAATTTTTTGAGGCTTGTTGCAAGAAACTATTATGGTTATAGAACCAGATGAGCAGAATATTATCGTGACCTATAATATGACATTTTGGAGAGGAAAGCTAAGACTTACCTATTGGATCGACGGCGTGGACAGGCAGGGTGATATCAGAACTCTGTCCAACACCAGCCTTGTTCTCAGCCACAACTCTGAACTCATACTCCAAGTCTTCATGAAGATTCTCCACGGTATACTTGGTGTCCTTGACCGGTGCGACGTTGGCGCGTTTCCAGGTCACGCCACCGCGTGTACGATACTCGACGTTGTAACCGGTGATCTCACTGCCGCCATCTTGTTTTGGTTCGGCCCATTTTATGGTAGCGGACTGTTTGGTGACCTCCACCACTTCTGGGTGGAGAGGTTTTGTTGGGGTTTCTGTGGAAGGAAAGACCAAGTTACTGAAGGTGCTTCTCCCGTTTCCACCAAGCCCTCATTCTAATTTTGTTTTCAGACCAGGGCCACCAGGGGGAGGGGGGTTCCCGTGCTCCACGGGCCATCTCTCACATGCAGACACAAAGCTGCAGACGCCATTTCTGCACTTACCGTAAGGCTCTTTAGCTGTAACCAATGGCGATGCCAGGCTTGGGAGACTGGGACCCGCCAGGTTCTCGGCGATCACACGGAACTCGTACGCCGTTCCCGACACCATATCTGTCACATCTAACGAAGTCTGCGTCACTGGTTTGGATTTCACTCTTGTCCACATTTTGCTGTAACTTGCTTTACGTTCGACGATGTAGCCGGTGATGGGTGATCCGCCGTCAGATGGCGGTGTGAGCCAGGAAACCGTACAAGATGTCGCCGTCAGGTTGGTGACTTTAGGAGCCGGTGGAGCATCCGGCGCATCTGGAAATGTGAATTTTACAATTTGAAATGAGAAAGAGAAATCCTGCTCTGTCGAGGAGAGTAGCTCTCTCTATCACATGAAGAATGGATCTGGCTGGGGGTTGAACCTAGATCCTCAGACGTGACAGGCAGTGATGTTTCCACTAGACCAGCAGGATTAATCCTGTGTACTTACTGAAAGGATGTTTGGTCACAACCGGTTGCAGCAACTCCACCGCCTCACCGACACCGTTTTCATTCTCAGCACGGACTTGGAAAGCATAGCGACGACCTTCTACAAGGTTCTTCACCACACATTCCGTATCACGAACGTTGGTCACATGTTGCCACGTTCGACGGTTCGTCTCACGGAGATCGACGACGTAACCCGTCACCTTGCTGCCGCCATTGTCAGCTGGCGAATCCCAGGTCAAGGTCACAGTTTCAGCTGTGAATGACTTGACGTTGAAATCTTGGGGTGGGCCAGGTTTGTCTAAAAACAGACGAATATAGAATTTAAGTCTGACAGCTCAGTTCGGCCTCTTTACAGGACAACTCACTCCTGTACACCATCAGTGCTGCCATCTATACTACGCTCTGACCGCAAAAAGATCAGTAGGACGGCTACACTGTACCACAGAAGTTTTTGTATCAGAACAACTTGGAGCCAACCAAAGAGCAACTCACCGAGTACAGTGACCCGTATGGCTAGCGTCACCGTCCCGTGTTTGTTTTCAAAGGTGACCTTGTAGACTCCCGAGTCCTTGCGTTCCAGTCGGCTCAAGGTCAAGGCCGTCATACCATGGATGGTCTCGTCTCTGGTTCTCCTGTAGTCAGGTAGGTCGCTGTCGTTGTACGTCCACATGACTTGAGGCATCGGGCTGCCGGTAAACGGCACCTCGACGACGGCGGATGAGCCAGCCTTCAGGATCAGGTTGTCTTGGAATTTCTTGTCGACCATGAATGTAGGTGGGGCTGGAAGAGGAAATATGTATGAATGCAGGAGGAAACCAGAGAAGCAGAAAATCAAGTGAGCACTGAATGAGCTGCTCCTTGAGTTCCCTAGAAAGGTTTCTGGAGAGACTAGGGGCGTAAATATGAAGTCCGCTGATCACGGTATGGATCAGTAAACACGGCGGACAAAAGTGCCTACTTTTGCTAGATCGGGTCACAAATTTTGATATCCTTACCTTCAATAGTCAGTGCTGCGGTTGACTTGATCGTCTTAGCAACAGCCGTATAGTCGCCGACATCCTCCCAGTCGAGGTTGTTAATGATGAGTTTATGGTGGACGCCAGAGTCGACCACCTTGTACTTGTCAGCCTTCATACGCAGGACGCGTCCATCCTTCAACCACTGTACCGGGACGGACCGGTTCAGGTCACACTCAAATGTGGCCGTGGCGGGCAGTTTTGTCAGCTTGACGTCCTTCAGGGGTGTCTTGAAGACAACAGGCTCTTCTGCAAATGGTTAGTGACAGAAATAATTCTAAAATCCAAAGATAGGGGGCAGGGGAAGAGGTGACAGGGATGTCGACATGAAAGCAGCTGAATCAGGCCTAAACAGAGTCAAAGAATAGCAAAGATCTTGAAAAGATGGTGCAGCTTACCAATCTTGACTTTCTGAGACATATCAGACGGTCTGCTGGTACCAGCCTTGTTGACGGCAAGGACACGGAACTCGTACTCCGCATCGGGGATGAGGCCAGTGATGTCACATGACGTGGCCCCTGGCGGGACGTCCGTCTTCACCACGGTCCATTTGTGATCGTAAGGTTTCTTAGCTTCGATGACAAAACCAGTGATCGGACTTCCGCCGTCACCAGGAGGCGCTGACCATGCGATCGTCGTCTTGTCCTTGGTGATGCTGACGATTTCAGGTTTGCCAGGGTTGGCTGGGGTATCTGGAGGGAGAGACAGAAACAGTGATCACCAGGACCCAATAAGTCACCATGTGACTCTAATGGCAGTAGTCTCCCACTGGCTCTCTATGGGCACCTCAACCATAGAAAGTATGGCCAATCCTTTGTGAATTGGTCTCAGTGCAGGTGCGTTTTATAATGTTACATACCGTACGGATCCTTGGTTCTGATTTTACGTTCGATCTCCTCCGGTTTGCCGCACCCGGCCTTGTTCTCCGCGACGACACGGAATTCATATTCGGTATCCTCGACTACGTCCTTGACTGTGTACGAGGTTGTCTCAATCGGTTTCTTATTTACGCGTGTCCAGCGCGTACTGAACGGTTGCCGCCGCTCTACGTGGTAACCGGTTATGGGCGAGCCGCCATCTTTGCTGGGTTCATCCCAGGCCAGGGAGACGTGTGACTTGCTGACGTCTGTCACGTGGGCATTTCTTGGAGCACTTGGAGGATCTGAAAGTTGAAAGATCAGGTGCAATTTTTTCGTCTGTTTAACTTCTTTTTCCAAAGAGGCCTACAATGACCCAGTCTCTTGTTCTTGGAGACCCCACAGTGGACCTACTCATATAACTGAGTTGCCTGATACATAGCGAATCCAGCCACAGTTAATCGAACTATCAACCACAGAGGTGATATGTGTTGCTCTTGTAACTACACCACTCTAACTTCTGAAGTGAGAGGGTAACTTACCATACGGACTCTTGACCTTGACTGACTCGACCAGAGCCAAGGGTTCACTCGTTCCGACCGAGTTCTCAGCGTAGATGCGCAGCAAGTAGTCATTACCCTCGATCAGTTTGGGCAGGGTGTACGCAAACGTGTCACGCCCCAACATGGCCGCCGTCGTCCATGTTGTACGCATAGCATCCTTCTTCTCTATGATGTAACCGGTGATACTGTCGCCGCCGTCGCTATCGGGGGCATCCCAAGTGAGGCTGATCGAGTCGGCTGTAACGGCCTTGACCTTCAGGTTGTTGGGAGGTGAGGGCTTGTCTGAAATGCATAAAGAATTTGTTTGTGAATTCATCACTGAGACAGCATCCACCATCGTGGTTGCTATGGGATTTCTTGGAAACTTCGGGAAACAAAATATTCAGCAAATATTGACCCACTTACCTCTGACCTTGATGTCAAAGTCAACCTCATCAGTTCCCGCCTTATTCGTGGCGATAACGGAATACTTCCCAGCATCCTCTCTCGTACATTTCCTAACCGTCAGCGTCGTGTAAGTGTCCGATGATTCGATGGTGACGCGTGACGACTCCTCGACCGGCGCCCCCTTGTGGAACCATCTGCTATCAGGGGCAGGGATACCGTTCAAGTTGGCGGTGATGATCATGGAGGCACCAGATTTTATCGACTGTGGCTCCTTCAGACGTTTGTCGTAGTCAACCTTAGGTGGCGCTGGAAACAAAGGGGAAACTTAGGACCCTGTCAAGGTTCAAGAGTTTTGGGGTTGTCAGAGTGGTACTCCGCCAGTGGAAACACAGAAACTTCGGCGCCTGTAATCGTTGAGGTTCCATGTTCAATCTTGGCCAGACCCACTCTTCAAGAGGATCCTGGGTTCGAATCCCACTGTGGCGTGAGACTTTGGGCAAGTCTCTTTGCCTTACTGGCCTTGCCCCACTCAGGTGTATAAATGGTACCAGTCAGAAATGCTCAAATTGTAGTGCTGAATGAGCAGCTCATCTGAGTTCTACGGAATGGTTTCAGGATAGACTGGGGTTAAAGTGTAAAATCGGATGACACCTCTAGGCCTACCATTGTTGTTATAGGACTATAAACCCAAACTTTAACTTTACTTACTGCAGATGGTCAGTGTTGCCGTGGTGTGAACTCTGCCTAAGACATTCGAGGCCTCACACTTGTAATGTCCAGCATCGAGAAGCTCTGTCTCTGTCAACTTGAGTTGTGCCTTCTTCCCGTCATAACTCATCTGGACGCGGTGGCTCTTGTAGACTTCGCGACCTTCCTTGTACCTGGAGACAGAGAGGATATAAAGATGTTACAATGATTGGAATTGAAAAACATGTATCAAGTTCAACTTTTAACCCTAAAACCTGTAACTTTGCCGAACCCATATCACATAGGTATCCATTAGAAAGTGTTCACCAAGAGCTTTCCAATGAATACCTATGTGACAGGTTTCAGGTACAAGGTGCCTTTGAATCTGTTTTGAAACTTTTCATTATCAACATCAGCTGTCAGCAGATGTGACCTGCTCCAGTAACAGCAGACGCTTGTCACAACTCAAGGAAAGGGTTAACAGCCTTAGAACACAATAGCTGAAATGTACGTCTCTGCAGGTTGACAACAGTACTGGACAGCAGTGATAATAGTTGAGTAAATTGATGACCAATGATGATCACTTGCGACAAGCGTCTGCTTTTGCTGGAATGGCTCACAGATGAATCCAGAACCCTGCTATTCAAGATAAGTTTACATATTGATGGATGAAGACAAGAAGATACTGTTACCATTTGATCTCAGCAGCAGGTTTTCCAGGTTTGATGCTACATTCGAGTGTGGCAGACTTCGGAGCGACAATCTGCTGGTCGGTGAGTGAGTCAACTACCTCTGGTGGGTCACCAACTGAAGGTAAACCAAAATTGTCTTAGATTTTCCATCAGGGCCTAACCATAGCATTATTGGCCCTGGTAAGTACGGAAGAGACCATCTCAAGTTACTCATGTTCCTCACTTGGATGGAGTCTTTTACTTGCCCTTGCAAAGGCACAAGGCACCATGGCTTATTGTCCCATGCGACGGACGTGAAGAGCCAGGGATGATTAATCCCATATAGCCCGGGCTGGAAATGAACTGGGACCTTCCGCTTGCTAAGCGGATGTGATAACCACTAGGCTATCAGGGCAAAATCAAATGGTTTGATTTTTTATGCAGGAGATATGCCATTTTGGGGAACATACATTTAACTCCGGCTAAGAAATTGATAAAGCATGACCATCCCAGGGGGCATAGAGTACTTACCAACTGGACTCTTGGCCCTGATGACCATCGGTGCTTCCACGAATGGTCCAACTCCAGCCTTGTTCTCAGCAGCGACCCTGAACTCATACTCCTGATCCTCATGGAGGTTGGGAATAACGATACTCGTCTCCGTGATCTTATCAATCGTCGTCAGCGCCGACATCCATTTATAGTTCCCCATCTTACGATACTCCACGATGTAGTTTGTGACCGGGGAGCCGCCGTCTTCTTCAGGGGCGGTCCAGGTCAGGCGGCATGATTTGTGGGTGACCTCTGAGACGACGGGCTTGCCGACCGGGCCTGGTTTGTCTGAAATGGAACAAATTGGAACTTGTGAACCTGATCATTAGTTCTGTTGACGATTCACACTTCTTGACCACATGTTGGAGAAGAGTTTTCGAACAGTTTAATATTTTCAAATGATAAATTTGATCACCTACCCCATGGGTCCTTTGCCCTGATCCTCTGGGAGGGGGCGCTAGGGTCACCCGATCCAGCCTTGTTCTCTGCCGTCACACGGAAGTCATACTCATTATTCTCGACCAAGTCGGTCACGTGGTATTGGAGCTCTCTGATTGGTTCACGGTTGACGTGAATCCAGCGAGCGCTCATGGTTGATCGGCGTTCAATATGGTAACCAGTGACCTTGGCGCCGCCGTCATTGAACGGTGGCTGCCAGCTCAACTTGCATTCATTCTTGAAAACGTCCCGAATGATGGGTGGTTCTGGGACACCAGGGGGCACTGTAAGAGAAGGAAGAGAGGTTTAAGGGGATCAAACATTTATAAACTTTGAAAGTAGCAGATGGATATTACTGCACGTCTAACCGTAAGAAATTTTTCACACATGCTGTGTCACAAATTCCAAAACTTCCCAAAATGTCCCGCTTACCCCATGGATTTTTGGCCATGATGGCGGCATGTGTGTCTGCCGGTTCACCAAGTCCACAGCGATTCTCTGCTCGCACTTGGAACATGTACTTGACACCCTCCACCAGTTTCAGCGCGACAAATTCACGTTCTAGCGTCTTGGTCAATGTCTGCCATGTTCGTCGGTTCATTTCGCGTTTCTCGACGACGTAGTCTGTGACCTTGCTACCGCCGTCGTCCTTGGGTGGTTCCCATGACAACAGCGCCGATTCTGATGTCACGTTTGTGACTTGGAAGTTTTCTGGTTTTGATGGTTTGTCTGTAAAGGAAATAGTGTCGTGAGATTAATGAATTCTGGGATTGCTGGCTCAAATTTTGAGGCCTTCAAGGTCACGTTGTATGACCTGAGCATAGTTTACGGTGTCAGAAATGATATTCCCCAGTTTAATAAGGAAATGAAGGAAGTTTAATCTTCAACTTACCCAGCACAAGAACACTAATTGTAATCTTGACCTCGCCAAACTTGTTCTTCAAGTGGACACTGTAGTCGCCACTGTCCTTCCTGTCAGCACGACTGATGATTAACGACGTCATGTTTCTGATGATATCAATCTTGAACCGTCTGGCGTCGGGGAGTTTACCGTCGTTGTACGTCCATGTGACCTCGGGCTGCGGGCTGCCGGTGAAGGGGACCTCGATGACGGAGGATTGGTTGGCCTCCAGAACGATCTGGTCACGGAACTTATCCTGAATAAATATCTGTGGCGGAGCTTCCACGGTGAGCTTGGCCTTCGTGACCTCACGACCTTTGACCGTGATGCTGTACTCAGCATCATCATCCTCTGTAACATTCTCAATGTGTAGTTTATGGATCGGCCCGATCGCCGACACCTTATAATTCGACACGTGAGTGATCGGGCGTCCATTCTTCAACCACTGGACGTTGAGCATGGATTTCTTAAACTCACACTCAAAGGTGGCGCTCTTTGGTAGCTGTCTGATGACGATGTCTTCAAGGCCGCGGACGACGTAGATTGGCTCCTCTGTAAATGGAAACCAACCAATGAAACGACAGTTTACAAAACGTCTTTGGTCTGTCATCTAGTTACATAATGTACACTTGCCAAACAAACTGATTTCTACAACAAAATCCAACCACAACTTACCGTATCTGACAATACCACTGGATTGGGAAGGTTTGCTAACACCAGCCTTGTTCTCAGCCATCACGTGGAACTCATAGTCTGTCTCAGGCCTGAGATGTGAGACGGTGAATTCCGTTCCCTTGATGTCATCATGGATGACCGTCCAGCGATAATCAGACGGACGCTTCATCTCCATCACGTAGAATAAGATCGGTGCTCCGCCGTCATGTTCTGGAGCGGCCCACTTGAGGGAGCAACTCTCCTCGGTGAAGTTCGTAACCACAGGTTTAGTAGGAGCGTCGGGGGCATCTGAAAAAAGTTTAATTCAAAAATTTTCATACAAATGTCAATAAAATGCAAAAAATATGGAACATGCGGAACTACTCTATTGGGATTAGCTGTGAGTGAATGTACGTTTTTTTACGTCTCTGTCCGTGTTGCACCACCTAGATGAGGCCAACACTGTCACGCCCCCTACAGGGGGAACAAGAAGTTGAAGGAGTAAATGCACTCACCCCACGGGTCCTTAACGGTCACCATCGCTGTTGGCTGTGACGGTTCACTGAACCCAGCCTCGTTCTCAGCGATCACGCGGAACTCATAATCATGTCCTTCGGCACAATCCGTGATCTTTAACTCGCGTGCTTTGATTGGATGAGCATTCACAGCCTGCCACCTGGTGGAATATCCCGAAGGCTGGCGGCGTTCGACCGTGTAACCAGTGATTTCAGCTCCGCCGTCTGATCTCGGTTTCTGCCACTCCAGGATGACCTGATGTTTGAAAACTTCCAGAATGTTGACATTTCTTGGTTCACTTGGTGGGTCTGAAATAAAACAGGTACAAATCACAAACATTGGATGCGAATTGGAAAGAATTTGAAGAAACATTCTTCAGATGGTTGATAGGAACAACCTTTCTTCAAATATTTTGCAAATTGTATCATAGGATGTGAGAAAACTTTGACAGAAGATGTTGTCTGCTGGACTCTGGGCAGAAGACAAAAGAGCAGAAGGTCCAAACTTACCATACGGACTCTTCACTGTTGTCGGTGACTTCAGCTCAATGGGTTCACTGGCTCCAATCTTGTTGTTAGCGTACACCCTGATACAGTAGTCATTGCCCTCGATCAGTTTGGTGATCATGAACGTGTTCTGATCAGGACCGGTGTCGCCGGCTACGGTCCACATGGTCCGCTTCATGTCCCGGCGTTCGACCGTGTAACCCGTGATCTCAGATCCGCCGTCGTGTTTGGGGGCTTGCCATTTGATCGTGATGGAGTTCTTCTGTATATCGATGATCTCTAAATCGGTCGGTTTCATCGGCTTATCGCGGACACTGACGACAAACTCCGCCGAGACCGTACCAACGTCATTTTGAGCCGTGATCTTGTACGTTCCTGCATACTGCGGTGAGATATTCTTGACATGAATGGACGATGAATCATCAGATGTTTTGACCTGAGCGAGGACAGGTAACGGTTTGTCATTCAGGGTCCATGTGACCTTGGGTCGTGGGAATCCACCGATCCTAGTGTCGATGGTCATCATGGCGCCGACTCTGATCGTCTGGGGCTCGGAGTAACGGCTGTCATACTCGATGTTGGGAGCAACTGAAGGAGTGGAAGAAATGTATGTTTATTCACACAAAGTACATTCAAGATGAACACAAAAGATCGAGATCGTCATTCCACCACATCCACTTGGCGCGTGGTTTATATTTGACCCAGCCTTTGCAGAGATATCGGCTGAAAATTTCACACCAATCAGATGTCATGTGACATGAAGAGTAGGTTGAAAATGGTGAGAATGCTAAAGTTTTTACTCACTGTGAACAGTAAGCCTTGCTTCACTGACTACCTTGCCCAGTTTGTTCGAAGCCTCGACCTTGTATCGTCCACCATCTGTAAAGTCCGTGTCCTTGACCTTGAGCTCACAGACCTCACCCTCAATCAACATGCCGTGTTTACGCGATTCGTACAACTCACGCCCGTCCTTGAACCATCGGACGTTGGCCTGTGGGCTGCCGAGATGGATGTCGCAATCCAAGATGGCGGCTTCGGGAGAGACGACGGTGACATCAACAAGACCTTCTTTCAGTCGTGGTTTCTCTCCAGCTGAAAAAAGATTACGCCGTGACTTAGGCCCGCATTGAATTGGTCGACTCCGAGAGCTGTCTTATTGAAGTGCTCCCATACTTTCACTTCTTCAAAACACTGCGATTTTCAACCAACAAATTGTCGGTCAAACCCCAACGTCAGACGAGCCACTAACCAATCAGAAATAAGAACTCAACCTCGGCCTAGGTTGTGTACAAAACGGTGCAAGTTACTCACTTGGGACTTCGTCAATAGCGGCGTGTTCTCTTGTAGCGGAGAATGAACTGATGCCGGCACGGTTCTGTGCAGCGACACGGAATTCATACTCAATACCGGTATGGAGGTTCTCGACCTTGTACGATGTACCATCAACACGATCATCTGCTCTCACCCACTTGAACGCACTCGTCGCCTTGTATTCTACGACGTAATTAGTGATGGGGCTTCCGCCGTCATTTTTGGGAGGAGTCCAGGAGAGCTGACAGGAGTCTTTCTTGACGTCACTGACCTGTGGTGGTCCTGGTTTACCAGGTTTGTCTGTGCAGGGAAAAGAGAAATGTTGAACTCTCTTTATTGAATATAGAATTGAATAGAATATAGAATATAGAATTGTGTAAAGTGTATACAGCAGGAGAAAACCAGAGTGCCCGGTGAAAATCTGTGCTGTCAAAGATAGTCACCCTCTCTATCACACGAAGAATGAGTCCAATCAGGGATTGAACCCGGAACCTCAGAGGTGACAGTGCCGAAGTCTCCACTGCACCACGCTGACAGCCCAGTGTGATTTCCCTTATCGCTTAGAAAAATGTGCTTTGTCAAGGGCTACAGTGGCCTGAAAATTAATGCCCTTCTAAGGCAGAAGTTCGACAGAATTTGCTAACATTCCCCTATAAGACTGGAATGCTGTGCACGAGATCAGAATAATGGCGCCTGCTTACCCCACGGATCTTTTGCCTTGACTGGCCTTGACGGAGGACTAGGCTGGCCAAGTCCTGCCTTGTTCTCGGCCAGGATCCTAAACTGGTAGTCATTGCCCTCCATCAGGTCAGTCACGTTACATTTGGTGTCAGTGCCCAGCTGGGCGATCTTCACCCATCGCATACTCGTACTGAGACATCGCTCGATCACGTAGCCGGTGACCGGTGAGCCGCCATCATGAGCCGGTGGGTTCCATGACAACGTACAGTGGGTGGCGAAGATGTCTGAGACCTTTGGAGCATCTGGGGGTCCAGGGATGCCTAGAAAATAGCCAGAGATCTTTAGGCTTTCTACAACAAAGTCGACATATTCCAGGCCAACACAGCAGACGACAATTCGTGAAAATCCTAAACCATGCAGCCTGAAACGCTGAAGTGGACTGAGACCTTCACGCTGGATGATCTTGACATGACACAAACCAAACCATAACTTACTGAATGGATGTTTAGCTGTGATTGGTGTCTGTATCTCCACCGGTTGACTGACTCCACAGTCATTCTCCGCACGGACCTGGAACACGTACTGGCTCCCCTCTAACAGCTGTGCGGCATGGAAGCGGTGTTCTGGTGTCCTACCAACTATGTTGTATGTACGGCGGTTAACCTCACGTTTCTCGACGATGTAACCCGTGATGTCACAGCCGCCATCATCTTCGGGTGTCTGCCAGAGCAAGTCGGCGGAGTTGGCGGTGATGTTCTCAATCTTGAAGTTGCTAGGTGGACCTGGTTTGTCTGGAAGGAGAGCAAGCTTATGATTAAATTCATGATGAATGCAGATTTCCAAGGATTTCCCCAACATCAGCAACTTGTACCAGCCCTGGAGTTCCAGTGGGGTTGGCGGCACATGCTGTCAACACCTCAAAGAGCACCGATAGCCTTGTGGTTATATGATCTCCGCTCAGCAAGCAGCAGGTCTCGGGTTCAAATCCAGCCCAGGCCACATGGGATTAATCATCCCTGGCTCCTCAGTCCGCTGCATTGCAAGGGCAAGTAAAAGACCCCATCCAAGTGTGGAACATGAGTAGCTTGAGATGGCCTCTTCCGTACTCACAAGGGCCAAATGATACAGCTCCGGCCCTGATGGAAAAATGCTTGCACCTACAATGGCCTTCTGATCAACTTACCCAGGACGGTGACATGGACTGTGAGGGACACGGACCCAAACCCGTTCGTCAGTGTCAGTTTGTAGTCCCCGGAGTCCCGTCTGTCAGCACGGCTGATCGTCAAACTGGTCATACCACGGATCGTCTCCTCCTTGATGCGGCGAGAATCGGAGAACTTTCCGCCGTTGAATTTCCAGGTGACTTCTGGGAGTGGGCTGCCGCTGAATGGTACTTCAACGATCGCGCTTGTGTTGACCTTCAAGGTGATGGTGTCCTTGAACCTCTCATCCAGGTGGAGTTTGGGTGGAGCTAGGGACGAGATAGAAAGAGCATTAACAACTGCTCCATAAATGATTAACCCCCAATTGTAGACAAGGAAGGATATAATGTGACCCACGTTAACCCTTTCCTCGGTTGCAACAAGCACCTACGTTTGCTCGAGCGGGAGAAATATTCTAAGACTTACCCTCGACGGTCAGTTTGCCCGTGGATGTCTGTCCCTTCACAGAGATACTGTAAACCCCGACATCTTCAGGTCCGACATCCTTGATGATCAACTTGTGTATGTATCCCTCCTCCAGGATGCTGTAACGCTTGGAGAACTTGAACGGTTTGTTGTCCTTCATCCATTCAACCGGGACACGCATCTTGTTCAACTCACAGGAGAAGACAGCGTCTGCTGGCAGATCCTTGATGTCTATATTATGGAGGCCTGATACGATCTCTATCGGCTCCTCTGCAATGTAAACATTCAAAATGTTGTCGAAGTGCAGCGAGTGCCAAAAGTACAGAGAATTTTGAACAAAATTTGATCTGTTTATTGTTCTGCCGCCGCCCCCCCTCCACAACATCTTGGTTTTTACGAAGATTTTGTGCACGCACACTTATCTGGAGGGTGGAGGGGTGGGGGCCGGGGTGGGAGCTTTGCTACCTGCCCTCCCTAGTTATGCCCTGTCCTTCGTCACAAAAGATGTTGACTGCTAACGTTTGGAACTGAATGAAGTTTCACCAACTCACCATAACAAGCGATATCAGAAGAATCGGATGGTTTACTCTGCCCGGCTTTGTTGACGGCGATCACACGGAATGTGTACTCAGTCTCCTCCCTCAGACCCTTAACGGTGTAGTCCGTATCGGGGACATTCTCATCTGCAACCAGCCACTTGTAGTCCGAAGGTCTCTTCATTTCCACGATGTAATTGGTGATTGGGCTACCACCGTCGTCGCGTGGCGCAGACCATTTCAGGGCGCAGGTCGTCGCTGTCATTTTGACGATTTGTGGCTTGCTTGGGATGCCAGATTTGTCTGAAAGAGGTACAATAGATAACGTTTGAAACATCCGACTTGCACGTGCAGTATAGAGGTTCTTCACGTGACGTCACATTTCCATGACGACGCTGCCGCCATATTGACCGTCAAAACATCAAGCGACATCACGGCATGAACAGAGCATCAACACACAGATCGTGACGTCAAAATGTCATGACGTGACAGTTTTGATGTCATCGGTGGCCATTTGACGGCCAACAAGGAATACTTCTGGACTTCCATCAGCCGAAACTAACCGTATGGATCTTTGACTAAGATGACACCCGACGTGTTCGACGGTTTCCCGACACCCTCAGCATTCTCCGCCGACACCTGGAACTCGTACTCGTCACCCGCATGAACGTCGGACGCCGTAAAGTGGGTCTGATTTATCGGGTATTTGTTGGCCTTGCTCCAGCGATTACTAAAAGCGACACGGCGTTCTACGATGTAACCAGTGATCGGTGAACCGCCGTCAGTGTCCGGTTTCTCCCATTCAAGTTTGATGTGAGATCGGGTCACGTCTGTGGCACGTAATTTCTTCGGAATTCCTGGTACACCTGGAAGTTTAAAAAATAGAACATGTAGGTTGGAAGTCTCATAGAGATTTCATTGACCACCATGGAAAGATGTTGCTGCCATAGAAATTGATTGGAAACCATTCAGATTACGGCCCCATCATTCAGACACTTACTGTAAGGACTCTTTGGAGTAACTGTCTCCTTGACCTCGGCCGGTTCACTGGGACCAACGCGGTTCTCAGCCGACACACGGAATTTATAATCATTGCCCTCGTATAATCTTGTAATGAGGCATTCTGTTGTCTCAGGATCAGACCGAGCCGCCGTCGTCCACGTCTGTCTCTTGGCATCACACTTCTCCACGACATAACCAGTAATTTTGGATCCACCGTCATCGACGGATGGCAGCCATTTCAACATGGCGGCATCACGTTTGATATCAGTGACTTCCAGGTTTCGTGGCGATGATGGTTTGTCTGAAAAGAATGCAACAAATGATAAACATTTTTTAGAACAAAACAGATTTTCTTCAAATTTCCGGACAGACATTGAAAATTAATGGAGCCCAGTATTGTCACTTTTTCTCAACAGCCTGCGCCACCAGTGCCGTTTGCGCCACTCTCCAACCCCAGGACTAACCTACGTTGTCGGTGAATGGACCCGATGTACTACGTACATTTGTGTTATGGTTTTTATAGCTCGTATTGCTGTCGCTAGGTGGCTCCCTCTACATCAGCAGTCAAAATACCGGTAAGAGATTGGATACCCAGCTCCTTTAAGAGTAAATGCAGTATGTTTAAATTTAACTCGTACCTTGAACAACAAAAGCAAAGTCGGCGCTTGCTTCACCGACAACGTTCTCAAGTGCGACCTTGTATTTCCCAGCATCCTCCCTCACGACACCTCTGACCGTCAACACCGACGACGTCTCCGTCGTATCTATGGTAACCTCTTTTGATGTCTTCAGGGGTTTATCATCCTGGAACCAGTTGACGGTCGGCGTGGGGACGCCGTGCTTGAGAATCTTGACAACCAGAGTGCCACCTGTCTTCAGAGTCTGAACCTCAGCCAGGCGTTTGTCATATTCAATTCTGGGTGCAGCTGTAAAATAAACAGTGAGAGCATGATGAGTCTTATTATGTCTGTTCAATGGGAGACCTTACTGTCGTTAAAGGCCTTCCAGAGGTAGGTACATCATTATGGAGGAGCCCATCACAGGGCGCTTCATTATGGAGGTACCCAATCTTGAAGGTTCCTCATTTTTGAGGTACCCCACCACAGAGGTGCTTCATCATGGAGGTACCCCATCAAACTGGTGGTGGCTGTAACTCGCACAGGGCTTTAGATATGGAGTATTACTTACTTTGTACAGTGAGCTTGGCTGACGAGGTGACCTTGCCAAGAGCGTTCTTGACCTCGATCGAGTACGTCCCTTCATCGTCAAGGTCACTCTTCATGACCTTCAACTCGTTCAGCTGTTTGTCCTGTAGCATGGTGTATTTCTTACTCTCGCGAATCTCACGACCGTCCTTGAGCCATCGGACTGTCGGAGCAGGCGTGCCGGGTTCAATGTCACAATCAAAGATGGCCTCGCCTGGCGCCGTGACGAGCACGTTGATGAGTGGTTCAATCAGTTTGGGGGCGTTACCAACTGAAATGAAGGAAGCATGATGGAGTCTGATGTAGTGGAAACGGACCTTTACATCCTATTTCTATTGCCTGTTAGCAGTCATCGTTATCCCTGCCACC
Organism: Notospermus geniculatus; assembly: GCA_002633025.1. Classification (NCBI taxonomy): domain Eukaryota; kingdom Metazoa; phylum Nemertea; class Pilidiophora; order Heteronemertea; family Lineidae; genus Notospermus; species Notospermus geniculatus. The sequence continues at coordinate 167,831 of NMRB01000802.1, read as the reverse complement.
TAGTGGAGACGTTTGTTCCCATACTTACCGATAGTTTCCTGGATCTTGACCGCCTTATCGCACTCGACGAACTGCCCCCTACCAGCTCTGTTCTCGGCAGCGATGCGGAATTCATACTCATGTCCTTCAGAAAGACCAGCGATCTTCGCCTCTGTGGATGTGATGCGTTCATCCGTCGCTGCCTGCCATCTGAACTGACCAGGGTGTCGGCGTTCGATGACGTAGTTCGTGATCGGGCTGCCACCGTCCTTGTCCGGTTCCTTCCAGGAGAGGATGACAGACCTTCGTGTCATTTCTCCTGCCTCCGGGCGGCGTGGGCGACCAGGGACGTCTAGAAAGACAGAATGACCTTGTATGACGGCAAGGGAAGGAGGCCGGGGGCTCAGCTTACTGCCCGTTCGCCAGGAGATCTCGGAAACAAACAGCTGGGTGTTAGATAGAAATCCAGCTGCTTGGGGCTGTCAGACTAGGCCTACCAACAAATAAGGCAAGCATTCTGATTGGTTAAACTTACCCCATGGATCCTTGGCTGTGATTGGTCTCGATGGCTGACTCGGTGGTCCTGGTCCGGCCAGATTCTCAGCGATGACACGGAACTCGTATTCACTTCCCTCAATCAGGTCATCCACCTTGAGATAACATTCCGTCAGATATTCCCGGTTCAGTTTCACCCAGCGTGGACTCGACGTCATACGGCGCTCGATGTTGTAACCGGTGATTGGTGAGCCGCCGTCGCTGGCTGATGGCTTCCAGGAGATGACACAGCTATCACGGTAGATGTCTGAGATGGTTGGTACAGACGTGGCACCAGGAGGAGCTAAAAACAAAGAGGACAAGAAATGAATTAGCGTAAGAATTGATATTTTTAAGAGTAAATCTTTCAGGAAAAGTTGGCCATTGCTTTGTCATGCAGTAACTTTCTAAGCTAACCTTGAGGTGTCAACAATTTTGTGACCTTGAACCTTCAGGAGTAAAAAATTTCGTGACCTTGAACCTAACAAGATTGCAAAGTGCTGACTGAGGGAAAAATTGTGCATTCTCAACTTACAGAATGGATGTTTGGCGGTGACAGGTCCAGCTAACTCGGCCGGTGGACTCATGCCGCATTCATTCTCTGCGAACACTTGGAAAATGTAGTTTGTTCCCTTGACCAGCTTTGTAATCTCCATTTTGGTTTGTTTACATTTCCCGACCGTGGTGTACATGCGACGGTTTGATTCCCGTTTCTCAACGACGTAGTCGAGGATCGGACATCCACCCTCGTCTTCAGGTTTCTCCCAGATCAAGGTCGCGGACGTCGCTGTCATGTCGGTCACTTTCAGATTCTGTGGTGGCGCTGGTTTGTCTGAAACAAATCGGTGTTAAATCAGTTTTCAAGTGAGAGTGGTGTAGTGGCATTTTCACAACCTCTCACCAGAATGTTGTGGGTTCAGACACTCCCCTCAGCAAATGAAGGATAACAGGCTTTCTGCATGGACCAAAATATTTCGTGTTGCTTACCTAGGACATGGACCTGGACCTTCAGCCTCACAGAACCAAACTCATTCTCAAGAGAAAGTTTGTAAACGCCAGCGTCGCTGCGACTGACTCTGTTCAAGGTCAAGGCCGTCATGCCACGGATCGTCTCCTCGGAGATACGACGATTGTCTCCGATTGGTTTATCGTTGAAAGTCCACTTGACTTTAGGCATCGGGCAGCCACAGAATGGCACTTCAACGATGGTGGATGTGTTAGCCTTCATTGTGATCGTGTCTCGGAAGTTCTTGTCAACCAAGATCTTGGGTGGAGCTGGAATTGCAAAGAACTATTAGTAAGACTTCACTGCCAAGGCCAAGTTTTTCGAAAACGAAGATCTGTAAAAAGCTTGAAAACCCATCACATAGGAAAGCTCTCAGTGAGCACTTTCTAATGAATACCTATGTGACAAGGTTTCTGTAGGATTCAAGAGTTTAGTTGGTTTACCATAAGGTTGAAGATTGGCTGTCAAGAGTGGTGCAGTTTTAACACTGACCCAAAGCTCCACATTGGAAACACTCTTTAATAGCTGTCTATAGTGTTTTCTCATGGGCTCCAGTTTCCTCCTGCAGTATATAACATTGCCAAATCCCTCAACAGATCCAGTAACCATGGTAACCCATACTTGGCACTATCTACACCATCAACCCTACCTTCGATAACGAGTTCAGCTGTTGATGTCTTGTCCCTCGCGGCGACGGTAAATTCAGCATTATCCTCGTCAGTCACCTCCTTGATGATCAGACGATGGACCGGCCCCTCGGAGACAAACCTGTAGCGATCGTCAGGATGCAGGACTTTGCCGTTCCTCATCCATTCAACGATAACGTTACTCCTGCTCAGCTCACACTCAAATGTGACCGAACACGGTAATTCGTTGACGCGTTTGTTGTCGAGTTTGCGGACAAACTCTAGTGGCTCCTCTGTAAGTGAAAGAGAAAATATTTCAATTGTTTTACTGTTTTGTATTGGTGAGAATTCTCAACGATATTACAACAAAGATATACACACTGTACATGTGAGCCGATCTGGGAAAACCAGGCCCAAGTCTCCCAGGAGGAAATGGTTAATGGTTACAGCAATGGTTACCCCACAAAGGCTGAAATCAATTCAGCTGTTACAGTAACAAAGAGAGGCTATTCTTCTGCGATCGATGAGTTGATGACCTAACAGGGTAGTCAAGGGCCTTGTCACTGCCTGGAGACGTGGGCCTGGTTTTCCTAGACTGGGTCAAATATTATACCCTCGGCTTGAGCTGCCGGCCAAGGAGGATTTCCTTTATGGCCTAGTGGTTGGCATGCTAGCCTCCAAGTTGGAAGTTAAAGTTACTGTGTTTGTTTGTGCAAAATGAACCAATAAATGTCGCTTACCGTATCGGTTGATCTCAGAGACTTCTGATGGTCGACCGACGCCAGCCTTGTTCTCAGCACTCACACGGAACACGTAGTCGTTGTTGTCAAGCAGGCCGGTGACCGTGAACTGTGTCGTCGTCACCTTCTTGTCGTAGTTTGCAACGTTCCATTTATAGTCATGTGACCTCTTGACTTCGATGATGTAGTCAGTGATTGGGCTGCCGCCGTCATCGCGTGGAGGCTGCCATCTTAGTTTAGCTTGGTTGTCTGCGATGATTTCAACGCTTGGGCGACCTGGGGGACCAGGTTTATCTGGAAGTTGGAGTATAAACACATTGTAGCCTGTATCTTTGAATTCACTCCTCGTTTATGGTAGACACAACAAGGCCTAAGGATGTAGGCCTAACTGGATACCAGATTTTAGACAGCTCTACTCACCAAATGGATGCTTGGCTCTGATTGGTCCAAGCGTCTGCGATGGTCGACTCAGACCCTCGGCGTTCTCCGCCACGATGCGGATCTCGTACTCCTCACCCTCGCGGACATCATCCATATTGAACGCCGTCTCCCTCACGAGTTGACGGTTGGCCCTGACAAACCGGGTACTGTAACCTTGGCAACGTTCGATGATGTATCCCTTGATGGGGGCGCCGCCGTCTGATTCTGGTGCATCCCACGTGATGGCGATATTACTGCTACTGGTTTCTTTCAGGCGCAGGTTGTGCGGTGCACTCGCAACATCTGAAATTTAGGAACATTGTTCATGGACTTACGGTGTCAGAACAGAAGTTGAAAGAAGTTTGAAAAGACAAATTGTAGGGAGACACCAGGCATTATCAAGGACAAACAGAGGCATTTGCCAAGAGGGTCTAAAACATCAGACTTACCAAATGGACTCTTGACGAGGACACTGTCCCTGAGTTCAGCAGGATCACTGATACCAATAGCATTCTCCGCAGACACACGGAAGCTGTACTCCTTGCCTTCGGTCAGTTTGGTAATCTCTGTGTTCAACGTGTTGGCGCCGACCTGGGCACATGTCGTCCACATTGTTCGGCTTGCTTCACGGCGCTCGACGATATAGCCCTTGATTTTAGAACCACCATCGTCAGCTGGTGGTGACCAGGAGAGGGTGACTGAGTCCCTCTGGACGTCTGTGACCTTCACGTCCTTGGGAGGCTGGGGAACGTCTGCAAGTAGAAGACATAAACAACATATCAGCTGCCAACTCAAAGCGTCTGTAGTACTCGTGGATGTGAAGTTGACTATGTAGGACTAAGTTCAGTAAGGTGTAAATGTCATCTAAACCTACGGAACAGGGTACCCAGTATCTAGGGTAACGGCTGCCTGTAAGGGTCAGGGTTAGGGTTAGGATTAGGATTAGGCTCTAGGGGTCAGGGGTAGGAAGCCAGGTATCACGGGTTGTGGGATAAGGGCCAGATGGTTGGATTCAGAGTGGGCAACATTCACCCCTTAAGCCGAAGTTCACAGGTAGGGTTGGAAAGCCAATCGGCATACAGCCTAACGAACCCTTCTGGATTGAATGCCCCATATATTTAACTCACCAGTGATGTCGACAGTGAAGTCAGCGGTTGCCTCTCCCACGGTATTCTTCACCGACACGGTATATTTGCCGCCATCCTCATGTTTCGTGACCCGTCTGACCGTCAGCGTCGAGTATCCAGTGTCCGCTACTTCAATCGACGTCTTGACTGATTTAACGACAGGTTTACCGTTCAAAGACCATGTGACCTTTGGTCGCGGCAGGCCGTCAAACCTTATCGGGATGGTCAGGGTTGTGTTACCCTTCAGGGAGATGGGTTGTTTGTATTTGGAGTCGAATTCGATGGTTGGTTTGACTGAAGAGGAAAGAAACAGTTGAGAATACCTCAAGTTATACCCTTCTCTGCACTTACTCATGTAGCATTATTTAGGACGACTTGGATGTGGCCTCCATCTTACCATTAACAGAGAGATTCGCCTGTGTCTCCACACGTCCAATCTTATTGGCCGCCTCACACTTGTAAACACCGCTATCGTGTGCCTCCGTCTCCTTGATCTTCAGCTCGGCGACTGTACCGTCGTAGTCCATCTTACGTCGCTTGTCACTGCTGATCTGGCGGCCATCTTTGTACCTGAATATTAAAACCAATGAAACCAAATTATAGATGAGTTTACCCAGCAGCCATCTTGTGAAAATGAGGTCATCGTCATGGTGATTTCCCCCACTGGGGATGGGAGAACCAATCATCTGTCACTCTGGGAAAGAGTTGCTATGGTGATGACCTAATTCTTGACAAGATGGCTGCTAGTGAAACTCATCTAAAGTTTGGAAACATCGACATGGTGATGGAGATTTCAAATTGATACCTGAATATTTTGGTGAAATAAACAAGAGACATTAACATTCCTTACCATCTGATTTCCGCTGCAGGTTTGCCAGGCTTTATATCACAATCCAAGATGGCTTCACTTGGTGCGACGACGCTGACATCTTGTAATGGTTCCCCGAGCACAGGCGGATCACCAATCAGAGGCTCGGCGATCTTGACGATATCCGTGACATCCGACGGCTGACCGACGCCAGCTTTGTTTTCAGCACTGACACGGAATTCATACTCCGAGTCTTCGCGAAGGTCCAAGACCTTGAACGACGTGTCGGCAGCGTTGGAGTCCGTCTTGATCCACGTTCGTCCACCCTTGATGCGGTATTCCACGACGTAGTTGAAGATGGCGTTGCCTCCGTCACGTTCAGGTGCTGACCAGGAGAGGGTGGCAGATCTCTTAGTGACAGCACTGATGTTGGGTTTGCTGGGTCGACCTGGTTTCTCTGTAAAAGGTTGGGAAATAAAGTAAGGTCAGGACAAGCTGTATGATGTACACCGCCTCCCCCATGTACACTGAGGTCTTGGAGATGGATTATAGAGAATGCTATGCATGCAGGTAGAGGTAGATCTAACTTACCCCATGGATCCTTGGCCAGGCACGGTCTCGATGGTGGACCAGGTTTACCGACGCCAACCTTATTCTGTGCTGAGATACGGAACTCATACTCATTCCCGGCGACGAGGTCCGTCACCTTGGCGTTCAGAGCATCCACTGGTTCAGTCGTGATCTGAACCCAGCGTGATCCAGGGCGCATCAGACGCTCGATATGATAGCCAATGATCTTAGCCCCTCCATCGTGGGATGGTTCCTTCCAGGTGATTTTGGCAGAATCGCTGAAGATTTCTGTAACTTGTGGTGCAGAGGGCGAACCGGGCAGTTCTGAAATGGACATCAGAATTCCAAGTGAGACACTTTCAGAGTCTTATAACAGCATGAACTTGGAAACAGTCCAAACAGCACAATGCACAGACCATGAAGGAAAGAGGTCTTGCATGGAGTTGGTGTTTGTTGGAGCTGGTCACATGTGTATTAGAAGATTCAAAACAACTTACCATACGGACTCTTGAGGTTGATCGTGTCTGTTTCCGCCGGAGGTCCACGTCCACACTCATTCTCGGCAGTCACTTGGAACACATATGATTGGCCGGCTGACAGCCGAGTGACCTTGAAGCTTCTGTCCTTGACCGTACCGATAGGTTGGAACGTGCGACGGTTATGATCCCGTTTCTCGATGATGTAATTCGTGATGTCACATCCGCCGTTGTCTTCCGGCTCCTCCCAGTTGAGGACCAGAGAATTAGCCTCCATGTTTGATGTCGTCACGTGTGTGGGTGCTGACGGCTTGTCTTTCACAATGACCATCACGACCAACTTGACCGTACCAAGGTCATTCTTGATGACAAGTTTATAGGTGCCGGCGTCCTTCCTTTCCGCACGGCTGATCGTCAGGGCGGTCATTCCACGGATCGTCTCTTCCGTGATGCGTCTTGTGTCGGAGAATTTGCCATCATTGAACGTCCAGGTGATGACGGGCATTGGGCACGCCTGGAATGGCACCTCAATGATGGTTGAGCTGTTGGTCTTTAACAAGATAGTGTCCTTGAAGTTCTTATCAATCAGTAGCTTGGGTGGAACCTCAATCCTGAGGTTGGCCTTGGAGTATTCAACATTCTTGTACTTGATACTAAACTCCGCGTGGTCGTCCTCCGTCACGTCGGTGATCTTCAAGATATATTTGTTACCGACGGAGTCAGATCTGTATTTCCTTCCCTCCGCTGGGTGGTCATCCTTGTACCAGTCGACCACGAGGTTCTCCTTGTTCAGTTCACATTCGAATACGACGGTGTTTGGTAGCTCGGTGATGGTGACGTCTTTGAGATGTTTGATCACCTCCAGTGGCTCAACTGAGGAGAGAACAGACAGGAGTCAGTTGAGTTTACACAGAGAACGAACGACATGAAACATATAAAAGATATAATACAGATTTGAACCCTGGATCACCTGTTAACGAGGGGTGCCCCGGGTACTAGCCTCCCCTTTTGGCCAAAAATCTGTCAGATCACCCCTGAAATTCTGAAATTTGAGGCAAATTATTGACATTCACCGCAGATTACAATGTTCCTAGCACAGGGCGCCCTCTCTTTTCCCAAATCCAGGATCTGGCCCTGCAGTCTGAGGCTGAATGAAGGCAAAACTTACCATATCTGACAATATCTGAGGGCTCCGAGGCTCGTCCAGCGCCAGCCTTATTCTCCGCGATCGCACGGAACATGTAGTCCGTCTCCTCCTTCAGCCCAGTGACCTTGAACTCAGGTTGTGGGATGGTGAAGTCGTAGTTGACGACGGACCACTTGAAGTCTGTTGACCTCTTCATCTCTAGGGTGTAACTTGTGATGGGGCTACCACCGTCGTCTAGAGGGGGTTTCCATTTTAAGGTAGCCGTCGTAGCCGTTAGGTTTGAAACGACTGGTTTACCAGGGGTACCTGGCTTGCCTGAAAATGAACCATGAAAATCGTGAATCCAAATGTAATCGCTTATTTCTATGAAGTACCCAAATGAGAAACTGGTTTCAGAGGTGTTCTTTGTTTTGTAGGTCATGACCTTCACTTGTAGGTCATGACCTTCAGTTGAAGGTCGTCCTACAGCTCAGTGCCGAAGTTTTTGAAGGCTTTTTTGAATGCTGTGGTACAATGGTAGAAGACAGGTCATCCCGGTACATACCGAATGGATCCTTGGCCCTGATTGGTCCAACAGTATCACTCGGTGTCCCCTGGCCCTCGACATTAATGGCCGACACCCTGAAGTCATAGTCATGTCCCTCAGCGAGGTCTTTGATGGTGTATTCCGTCTCCTGGACTGGAGCCTTATTAACAGTCGTCCAGCGAGTACTGAAGGCTTGACGTCGCTCGATGACGTAACCCGTGATACGGGATCCACCGTCGGAGTCTGGTTTCTGCCAGGTCAGGCGGACCTGGGATGATGTGATATCACTGGCCTCCAGGTTCTTGGGTGGACCAGGGGGGTCTGAAAACATGGAGGGAAAACAGGATGAGTTTCATACATTGTCCTCATTCCCATTTAAATCTTGAATATTTTGTGGTTTCGTTGTTGATGGTCCACAACTAGATCGGCACGGCTCTCGACTGACTGCGGGCCACAGGTTTGGTTCCTAGTCAACTGGTCTGAAAAGATCAAGTGAGCTCTGAATGGGCTGATCCTTGAGTTCCCCAGAAAGGTTTCTGGAGAGACTGGTGCAGCAAAACACAACCACGTTCCTACTAGCCCGGATCGTGGGACATGTTTCTGTAGCTCAGGTGGTGGCCTGTTGGACTACGAAGCAGAAGTTCCTGGGTTCATATCCTGGTGTGGTTCTTCTTCCTTTACATTACGGTGATCTTGTGACGAGCTTTGAAACTGTATTATAGTGGAAAGCACTTGCGGAAGATTTCAGACAAATGTAATACTCACCGAACGGACTCTTGGCTTTGATAGGTTTGTCTGTCTCCACGATCGGACCAGCACCAATCTTGTTCTCAGCGAAGACACGAATGAGATACTCGTTCCCTTCCATCAGTTTGCCAACCTTGAGCGTGAGCGTGTTGGCGTCAACACGTCCTGCATTTGTCCATGACGTCTTCATGGCGTCACGTCTCTCGACGACGTAGCCTGTGATCTTAGAGCCTCCGTCGTCTGCTGGTGGTTGCCAGGTGACCGTGATGGAGTCACGTTGGATGTCAGTGACCTTGAGGTTCTGTGGAGCTGAGGGTTTGTCTGAAAGGAATCAATTTCAATTGAAATGTACAGACGAAACGCTTCGTAGGTGTGCAATTCTGAGGATGTGTTAATTAAAACATGTCGTCTGCTCAAAGTTGGAACTATACAAGGTCCACTTACCAATAACAAGGACCTCAAACTCAGCCGATGTCGTCCCAGCCGTATTCTCCGCCGTCACTTTATAAACGCCCGAGTCTTGTTTGGTTGTATTCTTGATGCTCGCCGTGTGGTAGATATTCTTAGCATCAATCTGGACATTCTTGCCGGAGTAGATAGACTTATTGTCGAAGGTCCACGTCACCTTCGGTTTGGGGACACCCTCAACTGTGACCGGCAGACGGACGATCGTTCCCGCATTCACGGTTTGTTTGTCTTTCAACTTGGCTTCAAACTCAATGGTTGGTTTGCCTGAAATGAACACAGGTTCATTAGTAGAATCTCGGAAAAGCTTTGATGAAAGAATTTTTCAAACGACCTGCCAATGACTGTGAACGCCATCTGGAATCTTGTGGCAGAACTAAGACTTTGGCTAACAGTCAGTTAGCCAACAGAAATTTCAGTTCTTTTTCTGAACACCAGATGTCTCTGGCATCATTTTGAGATATTAATGAAATGTGACCCAATCCAGCAAAAGTAGGCGCTTGTTGCAACCGAGGAAAGGGTTAATGGCCTTACAACACAACAGCTGAAATGTACGTCTCTGGAGGTTGACAACAGTAGCGGACAGCAGTGATAATAGTTGAGTAAACTGATGACCAATGATGATCACCTGCGACAAGTGCCTGCTTTTGCTGGAGCGGGTCACATATGCTAGTTTTGCCATCACAGAAAGGGTTGAGTTCTTCAAAAATTTTCCCCAAGGACATGAGTAACTTACATTGTACGTTGAGTTGAGCTGTTGTCTCCACACTCGAGATGATATTAGAGGCGAAGCAGTGATATTTTCCGACGTCCTTGGGCGTCGTGTCCTTGACCTTTAAGGTCGCCACGCCATTCTTGTAAGTACAGTCGTACTTGGGGCCAGTTGTGATTGGTCGATGATCTTTGAACCATTTGATCTCAGCGGCAGGTTCTCCGGCCACGAGCTGACATTCGAAGGTGGCGACATCTGGTGAGACGACTGTGAGGTCCTTCAGTTTGCTCTTGAGGACTGGGGGGTCGCCAACTGAAAACACAGAAAGTGAAATTTTGTGAATCAAGACATTCAGGGAGGAGCATGTGACGAAGCCAAAAGAAATTAGCATTTATCAGGACCACGTGCGGCTCCAGGTGGCCTGGACTCCCTGCTCTTGGCAACCAACTGTTTTTGTGAGCAGTAGCTTTTAAAGTTTTCTGGGGAGAACTCTCACAGTCCCCTTGTGGNTTAGCTAAAATGTGACCCGATACAGCAACCCTTTTCTCGATTGCGATTTGCACCTACTTTTGCTGGATCAGATCACAATTACTGACCAGGAATCGTACGTCAGACCTCAGAGGCAACAGGTGCAGCTATTTCCACCACACTAGTCTGACAGATCAAGGAGCAATGAGAACGTATCCTCAAACTTCAGGTACGATTTTGTGGCCCAAACCAAACTAGTACTTACTCCACGGGTCCTTAGCCTTGAACATCTGAGACGGAGGACTAGCGTGGCCGACACCAGCCTTGTTCACAGCACTGATACGATACTCATAATCATTGTCTTCCTTCAACTCGGTGTCGTTATATACGAGATCTTTGATTGGTTCACGATTCATTTTGATCCAGCGTGTGCTTGTCGTCTGGTGGCGCTCGACGATGTACCCGATGATGGGGGAGCCACCGTCTGAGCTGGGTTTCTTCCAGGTCACGACGCAGGATTCCTTGAATATGTCGGAGATTTTGGGGGCTTCTGGAGTGCCTGGTTTGTCTGAAATAAGATCGTGGAGACAAATCAGTGACATGGATGTCCAATGGATGGTCTGAGGACAGTTTTCCAGGCAGTAATGGTAAACTTGAGTGTAGGGCGAGTTTGGAGTGAAACAGTCTTTTTCAAAGCACCTTAACCAATTCAATGCCAGTGGAAATCCTCTAAACCTACAAAATCCCACAGAAACCTGTCATATAGGTATTCATTGGAAAGTACTCTCTGAGAGCTTTCCAATGAATACCTATGTGACGGGGTTCTTAGTCCGTTTCATGTTCTTCTTATGTGCATTTTTTGATAACTCACCAAAGCCATATTTAGCTGTGACAGGTCCAGAGATCTCTGCAAATTGCCCAACACCACATTCATTCTCCGCAGCGACTCGGAAAACATACTGACTTCCCTCGACAAGTTTCCCGACGGTGTATTCCTGTTTACTGGTCTGGCCCACTTTGTTCCACGTCGAGCGGTTAGCTTCCCGTCTCTCGATGATGTAGCCAGAGATGCTGCAACCACCATCATCCTCCGGGGCGTCCCAGGTAAGGTGGACGGATTCTGGTGTTGCATCACTGTAGGTGAAATTGCGTGGGGTGGAAGGTTTATCTGAAATTGGATATCACATCGTCAAGCAAATGTTCTATGCTCTATCTGAATACATTAGAGCTCTCCGCCTGCAGTTTTTTCAATGTGTGCTGAAAACTAGGTCTTGATTCTTTGAAGGACGTATCAGGCAAGCATTTTGGGGACCTTCACGAGGCTATGAGACCTCTGCCTGCAATCTCCTGACACTTTGAAAATACCGTAGCATTCAATATAGAGGGGCTTTAAATGAAGATAGGAAATGAAGACGACTCACCCATGACAATCACTGTGATATTCAAGGAGATTTTGCCAAGTTTGTTCTCAATCTTGAGGGTGTAATCACCAGCATCTTTCCTCTCAGCACGGCTGATCGTCAACGCGGTCATACCACGGATCGTCTCCACCTTGATGCGTCTCTCGTCAGAGAATAGGCCGTCGTTGAACGTCCATGTGACCTTGGGCATGGGGCTGGCGGAGAACGGCACCTCGATGACCTTGGAGGTGTTTGTCTTGATGTAGATCTTGTCCTGGACCTTCTCTAGGTTGAACGAGGGAGGCACTGGAAGAGAGCAGAAGATGGTGAACAGAGATTACAGGTAGGAGGAAACCAGAGCCCCCCGCAGGAAGCCTACGCTGTTGCCCTCTAGTCTTTGTCACATGAGTAAAAGGTCTGACCAGGAATTGAACACAGGACCTCAGAGGTAACAGGCACGAGATGTTTGCACTGCACCACTCTGGTTCATTTTCTTTGCATTAGATGTCGCTAGTATCTGAGGAGTCCTCCATGACGTACCTTCCACGAGGAGTGCAGCCTTTGACTCGACCCCCCTCACTCTGATGGAGTAGTCAGCATCATCATCCTCTGTAACATCCTTGATCGTCAACCGATACGTGCTGCCTCTCGTCTCCATCTTGTATTTACGACTCTGGTCGAGGAGCTCGTCGTTCCTGTACCACTTGACGTCGAGGTTTGGTCGGCTGATTTCACACTCAAACGTGGCCACAGCGGGCAGTTTCTTGATTCTCTGGTCTTGTAGTGGGGTCAGGAACGTCACGGGTTGTTCTGGAAAAGGGTCAGAGCAGTTTTGAAGAAAACGTCTCTAGATTCATGTCATATTGGTTTTGCATTGTTTGGGCCTGGTTTTGATAGGCCCTTGGTGGTATACTGACAGCTCCTCCAAGATAGGCCAAAGGAGTTTAGTGGCTGCGGTCCCAATCTTGTAGCTCCACAGGTATTCATGAGCTGTATAAGAAGTCCCTGCAGCTCTTCTGCAAGACTTCAGAGACTGATGAAGCCACAGAGGCCTAGTGGCTCAGGTCTCTGATTAGCAGTCAGGAGGTCCTTGGTTCGAGTCCCTCTGTCATCTTGAGCCCTGTTATAGATGTCGTCTACTTATATTTACTCAGTAAAAGACCTAAGTTCTCGAGTAAACTCACCAAACTTGATAACATCAGACTGCTCTGAATGTTTCCCAAGTCCAGCCTTGTTCTCGGCCGTCACTCTAAAGATGTATTCCGTGGCATCCTTGAGACCCGTCAGCTGGTGTTCTGGACGTGGAATGTTGAAATCATAATTGACTGTTGTCCACTTGAATTCCATTGGTTTCTTCATCTCCAGCGTGTAACTCGTGATCGGTGAACCACCATCGAAGCTCGGCGGTGTCCACTTCAGGTTCAGAGCGGTGTCCGTCACACTCTGGACAACTGGTTTGCCGGGCGCACCGGGCGGGTCTAGAAAAACAAATATTTTGAATATTAGTTCATGTGTGCTAACACCAACCAGGGCAATACCTACCTGATGTAGGTGGAAACCAGAATCCCCGGAGAAAACAATGATGAGGAGAGGTTGCCTCTCTACCTTAGCTACTGGAATGGCTATGGGTTGAACCTGAGACCACACTGGTGTGGTCATGGATGTTTCCACTAGACCAAAAACAAGTATGTCAAAGATTTAATAGCAATGAGATGGAATGCACTCACCAAATGCATCCTTGGCTTTGATTGGACCAAGAACATCAGATGGCGCCCCGATACCCTCGGCATTCTCCGCCAGAACACGGAACTCGTACTCCTGGTTCTCTGTCACATCCGTCACGGAGACCGAGAGGTCAGGGATCGCCATGCGGTCGATCTTCACCCAACGGGTGCTGTAACCGCCACAGCGTTCAATGTAATATCCGGTGATGCGAGAACCACCATCAGTAACGGGTCGTTCCCATGCGATATCGATTTTGTGTCTGCTGACCTCTGTAGCGTGGAGATTCTGTGGGGGGCCAGGAACATCTGAAATGGTGAAGGGAAAGACCATGTCAGACGGTTTTTATTTTCATCTTCAAGGTGGCTTCAATAAATTGGAAAGTCGTCTCCGAATATTTCACAAATTTTCGACCCCAGTCGGGGTTTTCCTCAGGCGCTATATAGAAGAGATCCCAGAGGTGAACCACCTCTGGGATCTCTTCTATATAGCGCCTGAGGAAAACCCCGATTGGGGGTCGACTTTTCGCCTAACTAGGAAAGGGTACTTCAAAGAACGTTCCCAATTCAGCTGCACAGAACTGCTGACTTTCATTGCAGTGTTCTAAGATCTGATGTTGTATCGGTACACAAATCATATTCAAGTCCTACTCACCAAATGGACTCTTTGGCTTGACGGGCTCCTTGGTTTCACACGGGTCACTGGTACCCAGTTCATTCTCCGCAAGAACACGGAAATAGTACTCATTGCCTTCAACCAGCTTTCTGACAGTGGTTGACAACGTGTTGGCGTCGACCGATCCAGCGCTGGAATACGTGTTACGTTTTGCATCACGACGTTCGACGATGTAGCGACTGAGAGGGACGCCACCTGTGTCCTCGGGCGGCTGCCACGTGAGTGTGACGGCATCACGCTGAATGTCTGTTACCGTCAGGTTCTGGGGTGGAGATGGTTTATCTGAAACAGAACAGTTTATTGATGCATCAGGCGAATTCATATAGATGAATTTCACTAACTGCCAAAATTAGGTCATCGTCATGGCGATTTCCCCTACTGGAGATGGGAGAACCAATCATCTGTCAGGCTGAAAGAAACCAGAGAGTAGGCCCACTCACCTCTGATCGTGATATCAAATGTCGCACTTGTCTTCCCGACGACATTCTCGGCCATCACCATTAATTTCCCAGCATCCTCTTTCTTCAACGACTGAATCGTCAGCGTTGTTGACCCAGGTTTCTGTTCGATCTTACAATGACTGGACGACGTCAGTGGTTTGTTGTTCAACGTCCAGGCAACAGATGGCGCTGGTATTCCCCTCACATTGATGATGATGGAGAGGAAGCTGGCAGCTTTGAGGATTTGTGGCTCTTTGAGTTTGTCACTGTACTCGATTACGGGGGCCACTGGAAGAAGCAAAGTTGTGTAAAATGTGTAAATGTCGTCTAATCCTATGGAACACGGTACCCAGTATCTAGGGTAACGTCTGCCTGAAAGGGTCAGGGGTTGGGGGTTAGGGTTAGGATTAGGAGTAGGCTTTAGGGGCCGTATGTACCAACGAAGATTATCTTGAACTCAGGTTGAGCCTCAGCTTTTCAATTGTACAGGTTTGCCAGGGCATGATGTGACAATGGAAAAGTTGTGGCTCAACCTCAATTCAGTTTGCAAAGGGGCAAAAACCAGGTCTTATGCTGCCTGCACTACAATGAGGGACTGTCCTACAGTTTCTCTTTGTTTTCAACTATCATGTGGTACCCACTATTACAGTGTGAGTGCTTGAAGAGCTTGACCTTCAAAGTGAAATATATTGAACCAGACTTACATCTAACAGAGAGGTTAGCGAATGTATCCGCGTGTCCAATCACGTTGGATGCAACACACTTGTATTTCCCAGCATCTTCTGGTTTTGTTGACTTTATCTTGAGTTTTGCTGTCTTGTTGTGATAGGACATGTCGTGACGTCCGCCGGGAATCAACTGTTTACCCTCCATGAACCACTTAACCTCGGCCCTAGGATCACCGGGTTCGATATCGCACGTGAGGACGGCTTCTTCTGGGGTGATGACGGCGAGGTCTTCAAGGTCGCGAGTGATGCTGGGTGGATCTCCAACTGGAAGGAACAAACAACATCAGTGAAAACAGCTTTACATCACCTCCACGTTTCAGGCTAACTTCATACAAGACTTGTCCAGATTGTGGTGCGACTTTTTGATGCGCCCGTTGTAGGAGACAGCTTGGAGGCTTTACTCGGGCGCGGATCCAGAGGGGGGGGCGCTCTGGGCACGCACCTCCCCTTTTGGCCAACAAATCTTAAAATCGACCGTGAAATTCTGGAATTTGCCACAAATTTCAATGTTCCTAGCACATAGCGCCCCCGTCTTTTCCCAAAATCCTAGATCTGCCCCTGCTACTATTGAACACAGTGTAAAATGCACTTTTGTTTGGAGGATAGGTGAACACATACCCAATGGTGCCTTGATTTTGATTGGTTCAGTGTTCTCAGCAGGGGGTCCCTGGCCGACCTTGTTAACGGCACTGACACGGAAGTTGTACACGACGTCCGTCTTGAGTTTTCGGATGAGCTGTGACGTCTCCGTGATCTCGTCATCGTAGGCCTGGATCCATTTGTAACCATCCATAGGCTTACATTCTATGATGTAGTTTGTGATTGGAGTACCACCGTCTTCCTTGGGCGGGGTCCACGTCAGGCGTACGGAGTTGTCGGTAATGTCTGAGAACTCTGGGATACCAGGCTTACCAGGTTTGTCTGCAAAACATATGAAGATACATCAGCTTCATGTTTTTTTCTTCAGTTTTGTGCCCACTCCCTGGCAGAGACCAATCACTGCATCACTCCAACATTCCCAAATTATTCTGGGGCAACGAGACAAAACTGAGAACACTTGAAACTGCAAACTCACCCCACGGGTCCTTGGCAACCACAGTCCTCGATGGAGCACTAGGAGATCCAACGCCAGCCTTGTTCTCGGCGCTCACCCTAAACTCATATTCACTCTCATGCTTCAGGTCAGTGACCTTGAAGAACAGATCACTGATTGGCTGTTTGGTGACCTTTGACCAACGTGTACCAGATGTGAGGCGACGCTCGAGGTGATAACCGGTGATTTTGGCGCCTCCGTCGTTGCTGGGTGGAGACCAGGTGACGAGGCACGAGTCGCGGAAGATCTCGGAAACTTTCGGTGCATCTGGTGCTCCTGGTTTTTCTGGAAACAGAAAGAATTTGCACTCATTACATGCGGAATAAAAGGCCTAACAGTACCACTGTTTTCATGAACTGGCAATGTAGGCCCAACACTGTCCTTGTAGGCCCAACACTGTCTCCGTAGGCCCAACACCATCTTTGTAGGCCCAACACTGTCTTTGCTGGCCCAACACCGTCTTCATGAACCTCTAATGTAGCAACACTTTGAGGGCAACCCAAGGTCAACTCTATGGTTTACTAACTAGTGGGGAAACATTAGAAATCCAATTCCAGCTTACCGAATCCATACTTGGCCTTGACCGGGGTTGTTTCAGCAGGTGAACTCACTCCTACTTCATTCTCAGCAGAAACCCGGAAGACGTAAGAACTTCCCTCAACAAGTTTCGTAACGACGTGTTCAAGTTTCTTGGTCGTGCCGACTTTGTTCCATGTCTGGCGGTTAGCGTCACGTCTTTCGATGATGTATCCACTGATGTCACAGCCGCCGGTGTCTTCTGGTTCCTTCCATGAGAGATGGACGGACTCGGGTGTGACGTCACCAACAGTCAGGCGCTGGGGTGGCGATGGTTTATCTGGAGTGAGGAATTCTCAAAATTATCATACGGTCATTACATAGGTAAAACCAAGTCACCCTAAGTCTAAAAAAGTCATGCCTAAGTCACCCTGCGGTCACGCCTAGGTCACCTAGAGGTCACGCCTAGGTCACCTTGAGGTCACTCCCAGGTCACCTTGAGGTCACGCCTAGGTCACCTTGAGGTCACTCCCAGGTCACCTTGAGGTCACGCCTAGGTCACCTTGAGGTCACGCCTAGGTCACCTTGAGGTCACTCCCAGGTCACCTTGAGGTCACTCCCAGGTCACCTTGAGGTCATGCCTAGGTCATCTAGAGCTGATGCCTAGGTCACCTAGAATATTTTTGAAGTGATCCACTCACCGAGTACAAGAACCTTGATAACCAATGTCGTCTTGCCGAGTTTATTCTTGATGGTCAGTGAGTATTCGCCGGCATCCTGTCTCTCAGCACGGCTGATCGTTAACGCCGTCATACCACGGATCGTCTGCTCTGTGATTCGTCTGCTGTCAGAGAACTTCCCGCCGTTAAAGTCCCAGGTGACGGTCGGCATCGGGCTGGCGACAAACGGAATCTCAATGATCTTGGTCGTGTTGGACTTCATGATGATCGTGTCCTTGAAAGACTTGTCGAGGCGAATTTCAGGAGCGACTGAAAAACAAAACGTGACGTTGATAACTTTGAGTCTTCAGTGTGAACTCTTTCTCGTCTTTCAGTATAGAAGTCCAGATGAGTTGCAGAAATTGAATTAGGTCATCGTCACAGCAACGCCACCAAAATCAAACCAGACGTCATAACACTGTTTTGCCTGATGAATTCACCAAATATTGTCTAAACAGCCAATAACGCTTATTTGGCACTTGGTTCTCAACTCATATTTTTTGCTGCCGTCGAGTCACAACAATTCAAGTCGTTACCTTCAACAAAGAGTCCGGCTGTCGACTTGACGTCGGTATCCCGCACCCTGATCCTGAAATCAGCATCATCCTCATCTGATACATCATGGATAACAAGACGATAAACCTTCCCTTCCTCTTCAAATTTATATTTCTTTGACTTGATGAGTTTCTCATCATTCTTGTACCAGTCGACGACGAGATTGGCTTTAGAGATCGTGCACTCAAACGTGACCGTTGTGGGGAGTTTCTTGACCGTCTGCTCGGTCAGGGGTTTGATGATCAGGACGGGTTTAGCTGGAAAAGATAGAGGATAAATTGAGACAGTTGAAAACAGGGGATGTCAAAACTTCTGGGCCAAATTTTAAAAGGCTTGAAGCAGTATCAGGCATGTATCCCGTGGGGATGGACTCTCCCGGGGGGATCTGAAGCAAGCTGGAATTCTCTGCAGATAACTGCAAAATCTTTCATCGTAAACCAACAAGACACTGCTAACTTACTGTATTTGGCCAAATCCGACGGCTCTGATGGTTTGCCCGGTCCAGCCTTGTTGACTGCCGTCACCCTGAAGACAAACTCCACCTCCTCTGATAGACCAGGTACGGAGAATTCCGTCGTCGTTACGTCCACGCCGACGTTCACTTGCTGCCATTTGTATTCATGTGGTCGTTTCATGTCGACGATATAGTTAGCGATCGGTGCTCCGCCGTCGCTCTTCGGTGCGGACCAGGTGAGTCGTGCGGTGCCATCAGTCACGTCACGGATGGTTGGCTTGCCCGGTTGACCAGGAGGATCTGAAATATAGGAACAGTATGAATGAAGCTTGGCACTTTTTCAGATGGCCCTATAACCTGTTGACTCCCTTTAAAACCTAAGGGACACACTGGACAATATAAAGCTGAGAAGCACGGGAATAATACGAAATCATCTTGACATATCAAGGCCCAGCAAGGGCGGATCCATGATTTCGGAAAAGAGGGGCGCACTTGCTAGAAACATTGAAATCTGCGGGGGATTTCAATGATTTGCTCCAAATTTCAGAATTTCACGGTCGATTTTACAGGTTTGTCACCCGAAAGGGGGCGTGCACTGGTTGCCCCCCCTTGTATCCGCGCCTGCCTTGGGTCACTCAGACCGAGGGTAGGAGTGATTGGAACCCTTGTGAGGGCAACATGTACAAAATCAACGTATCATAAGTTAAACGACTCACCAAAAGCATCCTTAGCCTTGAATGGTCCAATTGAGTCTGATGGGGCGCCAACACCCTCGGCGTTCTCAGCCAATACACGGAACTCATACTCCTGGTTCTCAATCAAGTCAGTCACATTGTACGTCAGGTCTGTAACGGGTGTTTTGTTGACCTTGACCCATCGACCTCCATAACCTTGAGAACGCTCGATGATATATCCCTTGATTTTAGCCCCTCCGTCTGTAACCGGTGGTTTCCACGCGAGAGAGCAGGACTTCTTGGTGATGTCCGTCGGGCGCAGATTCAGCGGTGGTCCGGGGACATCAAACGGACTCTTGGCCTTGACCGGTTCCTTGAGTTCACACGGTTCACCCTGACCGATCTCATTCTCAGCGATCACACGGATAAAGTACTCGTTGCCTTCAAGCAGTTTCCCGACCGTAAAGGCCAGTTCGTTGTGCCGGACTTTCCCAGCGCTTGACCAGCTTGTTCTAGTCTTGTCGCGTTTCTCAATGTAATAATTTGTGATCGGCTCGCCGCCGTCAGACTCCGGTGCCTGCCAGCTGACGGCGATCGAGTCTCTCTGGATGTCGGTCACCTTCAGGTCTTTCGGTGCAGACGGAACATCTGAAATTGAAATGAAATCGAAATTGAGGCCAAGTTCGAACGAAACTGTGATGTTGGAAAGAATGCACAAGATACTGGGGTGGCGTAGTTGAAAGATTCATGCCTGTCACCAAGGAGGTCACGGATTCGATCCCCGAGCAGGGCAGTGGATTTCTTTGTTAGAGAGGGCGATCTCTTCTCAACAACCGGGCTCCGGTTTTCTCCTACCTGTGAGTAGGATGAGGAGCTATATTTAAAGCCCCTCCTGTAGTCAATACTTTTCTTGTCAAAGAGAACTTAAAGCTGCACTATCAATCCAAACTTACCCTTAACCTTGACCTCAAACTCGGCGTGTTTCCTACCAACAACATTCTCCGCCGTCACAGTATAGATGCCGCCATCTTCTCTATTGACCTCGCGTGTGGTGACAGTGTAATGAGTGTCACGAGCGTCAAACTTTGTCCTTGAACTGGCGGCCAATGTTTTATCATTCAGTGACCATGTGACCTTGGGTGTCGGCACGCCGGTGACCATCACCGGGAGGTGCAGGCTGCTGCCCGCCTTCAGGGTGATCACGTCACTGTATTTCTTCTCATACTCAATAGAGGGTGCCACTGGAATGAAGAAGTCATATACATGTATAAGTATACTTAGATTGGAAGATAAATGGGTAAAAGATAAACGTTTAAGTTTACAGTCTGTTATTCAGTACAATGGGAGACTTTCCCACTATTAGAGGCCACCACTAGTTAGCGGTCCTAGAACGTCAGGGAATTTGAGAAGAAGTGCACGCCACAATGTCATCCATAATGACGTGGAGGCCGTGACTTACGTCTGTGACGTCAAATTTTGTGACGTTCTAGGACGCGGCCTCTAACAGCAGGAAACTCTCCCATTAGCATGATCAGTTGACTTCACATTTCCCCCAGTCTCTCCAGAAACCTTTCTGGGGAACTCAAGGAGCTCATTCAGTGCATCACTTGATCCTTTCAGACCTAGGGAGAACAGATCAGGGACTTGACTGGGAATCGAACTCACGACCTCTTGGCCTCAAATCTGATGCTCACGTACTATGCCACCATGGCTCAAAATTCTAACAAAAGGTGGAACTAATAACTTACTGTTGACGACAACGTTAGCACTTGATGAGACACTCCCGATGATGTTAGAGGCGGTACATTTATACTGTCCAGCATCTTTGGGTGTTGTCTTGGTGATGATGAGCTGGGCCACCTTACCCTTGTGTGACATCTTGTATTTACCGTTAGACGTGATCTGTTTACCATCCTTGAACCTGGAAAAGATAATATTTTATAGGAATTAGGAATGTGCAGAACTACCGCTACTGTGAGGGCGCTGTGAGCCGTTCTACCTTTTTACAACGTCTCATCCTTGCACTGCGTCAAGGACGTCGTGACCTGACGTCATTGCATTGCTTGCTCTGTTTTTGACGTCTTCGGTACAACTGCTAACAGCGCCGACCTGTCGGGATAAAGTCATGCGGGTTCCCCATGATGTCAGTTTTCAATAGACCTGGCCCTGTTTGAAAATTTAGAATACTGTAGGCCCTTAGTGGGTTAATCTTGACCGACTGAGTCAGAACATAAGTTTACCATTTGATTTCAGCAGCAGGTTCACCGCTGGTGATGTTACAATCCAAGATGGCTTCCTCCGGGGCGATAACAGTCACATCCTCTAAGTCGGTGTTGAGGACGGGAGCATCTCCAACTGAAAACAGAATGAGGAGATAGTGTCATGTGAGGGTCTGGAGGGAAAGGGCTGAATCAGCTACTTAGGCTCATCCATCGACCTGTAGACCTACGACTGAAGGGGGGCAAACAAACACGAAATAGCAGTATGCGAAAGGAAGATTTGGTTTAAGCTGGATGTTTTCCCGACTCTTGGTTGCCGATGGCAACCTGGGTTGCCGACGGCAACCACGAGTCGGGAAAACATCTCCATCACCATCAAACTACTCACCCAGAGGTTCTTTAATCTTGATGGCTTCCTTGTTTTCCGCTGCTGGACCGAGGCCAACCTTATTCTCAGCACTAACACGGAACATGTAATCAGCATCCGTCGTCAGTCGCCTAGCAACATAAGTTGTCTCCGTGATCCTGTCTGAGGTAACGCGATTCCATTTGAATCCCTCCACTGGCTTAGATTCCAGGACGTAGTTCGTGACGGGTGAACCGCCATCGTTTTCTGGTTCAGTCCATGTCAGACGGACAGAGGAGTTTGTGATGTCACTGAACTCAGGGATTCCTGGGGCACCAGGTTTGTCTAAAAGAACAATATTGTTTGAGTTCATAACTCAGTCTATTATCAAATTCTAGTCATTGGACTTTTCCCCAGAATCATTTCTGGAGAGACTGGGGTAATAACGTGAGACTGTATTCACTGGAAAGTGCCGTATAGTAACTTCATATTATTGTAAGATTTGACAGGCAGTTTAGCGGATACTCACCCCATGGATCCTTGGCCGTGAATGGTTTTGATGGTGGACTCGGTTTGCCGACCCCAGCCTTGTTGACCGCGCTGACCTTGAAGATATATTCCGACCCTTCATTAAGGTCAGTCACCTTATGAGACGTTTCCTTGATTGGTTCTTTAGTCATCTTGATCCAGCGTGAGCTCGACGACATGCAGCGTTCAAGGACGTAGCCGGTGATCGGTGCGCCGCCGTCATCGGCTGGTGGCTTCCAGTTGACGGTACATTCAGTGCTGAAGATGTCGGACACAGTTGGAGCGTTTGGCGGGCCAGGCTTGTCTGGAATAGAGAATTAAGATTCATGATGGTGGACTTCGGACTTCAGCATTATGCCATGACTCTGCAGTGGAATTTTCCGGTTAGCTGCTGTCACATGGTCTATCATGTTCTGCACCATCCTCCCAGAGCAGGGGTTTTTACCTTGCTCCTCTTCATCCACTCACACGAACCTGTGTGCGAGTGTTTGAAGAGGAGCAAGACCAAAGCCCTGCTGTGGGAGGGTGGTTCACCATCATAGACTCAAGACCTCCACATACTTGTCTGGGCTGTGGTAAAATTTTTGGATGTGCCCACCACATGGAGGCGATGCAGTGCAAAATAACAAAGCATTTACTGCCAAATGCAACAAAATCCACAAATTTGTGGAGACCATCTTGGGCAGGATGAGAGGAGTACTGAAGAAGCATTTAATACATCATAGGTTGTCAGAGGTTGAAGGGGGCAACATCTCAAGACGCCACATCTCCGGCGGCAGTGACCACAGACCAAGGCATTGTGGGTACCAAACAACAGCAGACGCAGACAAGGTACTTACTGAAGCCATATTTGGCCGTCACTGATTTAGTCTCGGCTGGTTCACCGACTCCAACCTCATTCTCAGCCGACACACGGTAGACGTAAGCTCGTCCTTCCACGATCTTCGTATCGGTGAAACTGAGATCTTTGGTTGTACCAATCTTGTTGAACGTCTGGCGGTTAGCGTCACGGCGCTCGATGATGTAATGACTGATGTCACAGCCGCCATTGTCTTCTGGTTTCTCCCACTTGAGTTCACATGACTCGGGGGTGATCTCAACGGGTTTGAGGTTCCTTGGCTCAGTAGGTTTGTCTGAAAACAACAAGTAACCACTTAAAGGGTCAAAGTATTCCTTCCCTATATGCTGCGCTAAACATACCCGCGTTAAGGAAGACCTCTATTGACAATGTTGTTGAACTACCACTTATCAACTTCGCCCCATGTATCTCTTTCCTAGGGTATGTGACCCTTTAAACAACCAAATACAAGCACAAAACTAAACTGGTAAAATATATCACGGACAACTTACCAAGAACTTTGACCTTGACCGAGAGGTTGACCCTGCCTAATTTATTCTCTATCTTCAGTGTGTAATCCCCAGCATCTGATCTGACAGCACGACTGATCGTCAACGACGTCATACCACGAATCGTCTGCTCTGTGATGCGTTTTGTATCGGGAATCTTGCCGTCGTTGTAGGCCCATGTGACCTTGGGCATCGGGCTTGCCACGAACGGCACTTCGATGATCTTAGACGAGTTGGTCTTCATGATGATGACTTCTTGGAAGTTCTTGTCAACCATTAACTTGGGTGGAACTGTAATAGACACAAAATGTTGGGAGTACGAGGATATGAAATGGAACAAATGTAAGGAGCCAGGCCATTCCCTAAAACACTGACAGAAGAATAGGAGACCTAAGACTGCCATTAGAGGTGTACTGTACATCCGTCGGTCACCCCATCCACGTAGTGACGGTGACCTCCGTTGCTTAACTTCTAGCTCCGAGGCCAACGTGCCAACCACTAGGCCATAAAGGGAATCCTCCATCGCCAGCGGGTTAAGCCGTGCCATAATATAGTAGCTGCAAGGGGTTCAATGCAAGAGGCCACCACCAGTTAACGGTCCTAGAACGTCATGGAATTTGTGGTGTCACAGAGAAGAAATGCACACCACGACGTCATCCGTAATAACACGGACGCCATGGCTTATGTCTGTGACGTCAAATTTTGTGATGTTCTCAGACTGCTAACAGGCGGCCTCTAACGGCAGGAGAGTCTCACATTGATTGCAACAGGTGGACAACTTGTTTACATACCTTCAACAATGAGTGCAGCAGACGTCTTAGCATCCTTGCCCTTGACCTTACACACGTACTCATCATCATCATCATCGTTGACGTCACTGATGACGAGGCGTTGCACCTTGCCGATGGTCTCCATCTTGTATTTACTGCTCCTCTCCAGCTGTACGCCGGCCTTGAACCACTCGACGTCGACGTCAGATTTGGAGAGTTCACACTCGAAGGTTGCCCGGCCTGGAATCTTCTTCACCTCTTGGTCCTCTAGGGGTTTCGTGAATTCAATCGGGGCTTCTATACGAAAATAAAAAGCGCAAATGATGAAATTTTGACCCAAAATATGTGCAGATGACGTCATCGCAGAAAATCCGCCATCTTGACGGTCAAATTGACGTCAAATAACATCTTGACCCATGTGGGACACTTTGTCGTCGGGGCAAGTGGAGTGTGTGCGACTTCAACCAATGATGTGATCTACACGTGGCACACTTTGTCGTCGACGTCACGATGGTGGACCGCCGGTCAAAGTGGCATCAAAATGGGCCACTGCACAAGCTTGGAAATTCCGCATGTCACGGTGTCCTGGTAATCAGGATTGGCACTAAACATCGTTCAAACACAACCACAGTACTTACCATATCTAGTCACATCAGACGGCTCTGATGGTTTCCCGGTTCCAGCCTTGTTTGTGGCACTAACTCTGAAGATATAATCAGTCGCCTCCCGCAGTCCAGTCACCGTATACTCCGGTAACGATATCGTCGCCTCAGCACTGATTGTCATCCACTTGTAATCTGTCGGCTGTTTCATCTCGACCGTGTAACTTGTCACGGGGCTGCCACCGTCGACCTTTGGTGGCGCCCATGTCAGTTTAGCCGAGTCAGCTGTGATTTCACGAACTTTTGGTTGGCCAGGGGGTCCAGGAACATCTGTGGATTGAAAAAACAGAAATCAGAGGCTGTGTTTCACTTTAACTAGAGTAAAGAATGACATATATTTTGCACAGAATCAAGTATAGGTATTCGTCATACTTCATGGATCAGACACGTTTTCAGGACTCAGTCCTGAGGCCCAAGGTTCTGAAAGTGGACTTTACCAGGTAGAATGGTATCCTAGTACCCTTGTGGATACTGTGGGGGGGGGGGGNNNNGGGGGGGGGGGGGGGGGGGGGGTTGAGGGAGGATCTTTTTTTGTAGGACTACAGATTCAGCTGAAGGAGTCTTCCTAAAGTCAAAACTCACCGTATGGATCCTTGGCTCTGATTGGTCCAAGCGTGGTCGACGGAGCGCCAACACCCTCGGCGTTCACCGCCGACACCTGGAACTCATACTCCTGGTTCTCAATCACATCCGTCACAGCATACGCCAACTCTGGGATGGGCGTCTTGTTCAACTTCATCCAGCGAGTACTGTGGGTCTTGCGTGACTCAACGATGTAACCAATGATCTTCGAGCCTCCATCTGATTCTGGTGGTTGCCAGGCAACCGCGATTTGAGATTTACCAACATCTGTGGCGTGAAGTTTGATTGGTGCACTGGGAACATCTAGAAAATACAAGCGAGAAAATGTGTTAGAAGCAATTTTGTCCCCAACAACTTTTCGTCACTGGACATTTCCTCCTTACGACATTTGTTGCATCCAGGCTTAAATACCAATCTAGAAATGTCTCCAAAGCAAAAATTGTTAAAATACCGATGTTCTGCTGGAACTGTCTGACTTCTGACCAAGAAACTTACCAAATGGACTCTTGGCCTTGACCGGTTCCTTGAGTTCACACGGTTCACTCTGTCCGATCTCATTCTCAGCGATGACACGAATGAAGTACTCATTGCCTTCGAGTAGTTTCCCGACCGTGCAGGCAAGCTCCCTTGGCGTGACTTTCCCGGCGCTGGACCAGTTCGTTCTCATGATGTCACGTTTCTCCAGAATGTATTGTTTAATCGGAGCGCCACCGTCGTCCGCCGGTGCTTGCCAGGTAACAGAGATGGACTCCTTCTGTACGTCGGTGACCTTCAGGTCTTGTGGCGGTGACGGCTTGTCTGAAAATGGAAACAGAAAATCACTCAATGTCAAAGCAATCTCACAGCATCCAACCTAATTCTTGCCATTTTCAGCCCCGAGAATATCTCTGGTGTAGTTTGTGACCTTGGTATCAAAACGTACCTTTGACCTTGAGCTCAAACTCGGCATGTTTTCGTCCGACCACGTTTTCCCCGGTCACTGTGTAGATACCCGCGTCCTGTCTCGTGACGCTCTTGATATGCAGCGTGTAGTTGTTGTCCTTGACATCCATGCTGACCTTGCCAGACATCTCTAGTTCCTTTTCATTGGTTGACCAGGTGACCTTGGGGGTCGGCACGCCGGTGACCTTGACAGGGACACTGAAGGTCTTACCAGCGACCAGCTCAATTGGTTCTTTGTATTTCTTGTCGTATTCAATATTTGGATGCACTGGAAAGGAATGGAGGTAGGTTTGATATTGATGAACTAGACAAGCTCCCTATGTGGGACACCACTGCAAGAGGACACCCCACAACTATGGACAGCAAAACTAAGTCACAAATTGGCTGTTTTCAGTACTTATAAATATATATCTATGACCAAGAAACCACGAAGGATACCACATTTGAATTTGTTTAACTTAAAAAATCCGGACACCTCTCAATTAAGGACACCATAATACAGATTCAAGCCTGTTTTCAACTTACTATTGACGACCAGATAGCCGGACGTCTCCACCGTCCCAATGATGTTGTGGGCGACACATTTATATTTCCCAGCATCCTCTGGTTTG
The DNA here is from genome assembly GCA_002633025.1 of Notospermus geniculatus. Lineage (NCBI taxonomy): Eukaryota > Metazoa > Nemertea > Pilidiophora > Heteronemertea > Lineidae > Notospermus > Notospermus geniculatus. The sequence goes on along the minus strand of NMRB01000802.1, from coordinate 140,497 downwards.
CTCTCCTTGATCCTCAGCTCCGCAGTGTTTTTCTCGTACGACTGTTTGAACCTACGATCGGACGGGATTGGTTTGCCGTCTTTGAGCCATTTGATCTCGGCAGAGGGTGAGCCTGATTGGATGACGCAGTCCATGACGGCATCCTCAGGAACAACGACAGTGACGTCGGTCATCTCGTCAAGAACCTTGGGTGGTTCACCAACTGTTGAAGAAAAAGAATTTATCAACACTGTTCTCAGATCAACAACATCAGGTATTTTCCACAACCAACAATTTCCATCCAGGATACTTGTGCTGTACCTCCCATCTGTGACCACCTCCAGCAAAAGCCAGCGCAGTGTGGCGTGGATATATAATCCCAATACTCACCAAGTGGAGCCTTAATCTTGACAGGTTCAGAGTTCTTGGAGAATGGACCACTTCCAACCTTGTTCTCAGCGCATACTCGGAATTCATACTCGACATCCGTCTTCAGACGTCGAACAACAAGATTAGTGTCTGTGACCTTATCAAGTGAGGCTGGCGTCCACTTGCTCGCGTCAACTGACTTGTATTCCACGTAGTATCCTAGGATGGGGACGCCACCATCTTCCTGGGGTGCGGTCCAGTCAAGTCGGATGGATGTGTCGGTGATCTCGCTAAGTTCTGGAGTACCAGGTGGTCCAGGTTTGTCTGCAAGAAAAGGATGCAATGACATTAAGCGTCGTTTGTCAAAATGTAACCCAAATACCGGTATATGAAACTGATTCAAGCCGAGTTCACAGCTCATGAATCTTCAGCCCACTCACCCCATGGGTCCTTAGCAATAAACGGTTTGGACGGTGGACTAGCCGGTCCGACACCAGCCTTATTCTCCGCCATCACACGGTATTCATACTCCATGCCTTCCTTTAGGTCCTCATCCTTCAAGGTCAGATCCTTCAGTATCTTCTTATTGATCTTTGACCAACGTGTGCTGGAGGTGAGGCGACGTTCCAGATGATAGCCGAGGATCGGGGAGCCGCCATCTTTTGACGGGGCTTTCCAATCAACTTGGCAACTGTTGATGAAGATCTCAGAAACGACCGGTGCCTCGGGAGCTCCGGGTTTCTCTGGAAAAAGGAATGAAATACAAGTTGAAACACAGAACTTTGGTAAAATATTTCAACAGTTTTAAATCAGAGAGCAAAGAATCCATTACTTGTACTTACCAAATCCATATTTAGCGGTGATAGTCTTGCTCTCAGCAGCCGGACTAAGTCCGACCTCATTCTCAGCCATCACTCTGAACACGTACTCGTTGCCGGCCACAAGACGTGTCGCGAGGTATTCACACTTGTCTGATGTGCCGATCTTGTTCCATGTCTTGCGGTTAGCGTCACGTCTCTCGATGATGTATCCCGTGATGTCAGACCCGCCATTGTCTTCTGGTTCCTTCCACGTTAGGTGGACGGATTCTGGCGTGATCTCATCAGGTTCAAACGACCTCGGAATGGTTGGTTTATCTGGGGAGAGGTATGATATGAACTCATATAGGAAATGTCTTTATACGTGTGTGATCTTTTTTAATCATTGGACATTTCAATCAGGGCCAAAGCCAAAGCATTATTGGCCCTGGTAAATATGGAAGAGGCCATCTCAAGTTACTCATGTTTCTCACTTGGGGGTCTTTTATTTGCCCTTGCAAAGGCATAAGATACAAAGCTAGGGGTGATTAATCCCATTCATAAGCAGTACTCACCCAGTACTCTGACTTTGATGGTCATTGAGATCGTTCCAAGTTTGTTCTCAATCTTGAGGGTGTAATCACCGGCATCCTGTCTCTCAGCACGGCTGATCGTCAGGGCAGTCATACCACGGATCGTCTCCACGGTAATACGTTTCTCATCAGAGAATTTACCATCGTTGAAGGCCCATGTGATCTTTGGCATCGGGCTGGCTACGAACGGCACCTCAATGATCTTTGAAGTCTTGACTTTCATTGTGATAGTGTCCTCAAAAGATTTGTCTGTCATGAACTTGGGTGGCACTGGAAATAATGAAATCAATGAAAATAAACAGGAAGGAAAGAAGCGTTTGACTAAGTACCATTTTCGGACTACTCTTCACTCCACATCCGATTGGCGTGAGGTTAATGGCCGATATCTCCGCAATGGCCGAGTCAAATTTGACATACCATACAAATACATCAATCGATTTGTCTTTTGCCGCTACAGGCATCATCACCTTCATTTTCCCACAAAAACGTTCTTTCTCCAATCACTGTTTGCGTTTACGGCCAAAATGGCGGCCAAGATTTTGAGAGTCGGATATTTTACCTTCGACAAACAAACCAGCCTGGCATTGAATATTCTTGTTATGGACTTTAAACGTGTAGTCGGCATCGTCCTCATCATTCACGTCATTAATCTGTAGCATATAGAGGGCGCCACGTGACGTCATCTTGTACTTCTTGTTCGATGGAATCAGTTTATCATTCTGGTACCACTCGACGTTGACGTCAGGTTTGTTGAGTTCACATTCGAATGTGATGGTCGCTGGTAGCTTCTTCACGTGCTGCTCATCAATAGGTTTGATGATCTCAATGGGAGTTTCTGAAATATCAAACAATATTTTACAAACTAAGAACAACTAGAGTAGACAGCAGATGACAAGTTTTCTCAAATGACAAACTATAAGCCTGGCGTAGGCCTACATCGACTGTTTCTGGTGACTGATCAGTTGCCTCCAGTTTCAGGTAGTTCCTCCCTGTCGCCAGGTAGCTGAGTGGTGACTAGTTGTATCCAGTCACAAGTGCGATGTACGCTCGGCTTTACAGGTTTGATGCTCAATACAAAACGAAGAAGAATATCTTACCGTATTTGGCAACATCCGACGGCTCTGACGGTTTCCCCTCACCGGCCTTGTTGACGGCCTTCACTTGGAAGACATACTCCATCTTATCGACCATCCCCGGTACAGCGTACTCAGGACTCGTCACCTTGGTGTCAAAGTTCACCACGGACCACTTGAAATCTGTTGGTCGTTTGGATTCGATGATGTAGTGCATGATGGGGCTACCGCCGTCGTCTTTAGGGTGTGTCCAGACCAGTTTGGCCTTGCCGTCTACCATGTCACTGATGACAGGCTTGCCGGGAGGTCCAGGGACATCTGAGAAAGATAAAAGTTATACAGACTCGTACTTGAGCATTGACTCTTGGGGTGGAGGTGTTCCACTGGATTGCAGAGACCTACATGTAAAGCTAGGGTTATAGTGGTCGTTACTCACCATAAGGGTCCTTGGCTCTGATTGGACCAAGAGCATCAGACGGAGCTCCGACCCCCTCGGCGTTCTCCGCGGAGACCTGGAACTCGTAATCCTGTCCTTCAGCAACATCGGTCATCGTAAACTCAAGGTCATCGATGAGATTCTTATTCAACCTGATCCAGCGGGTGCTCCTACCCTGTCGGCGTTCGATCATGTATCCCTTGATCTTGGTGCCGCCATCAGATTTGGGTGGTTCCCAGGAGATTGTGATCTTTGATTTGCTGACGTTGGTGGCGTGGAGGTTGAGCGGTGGACCGGGAACATCTAGAAAGACAAGCCAAGGTTGCAAATGTGACTCACACACAAGAAATACATGAAAGACGAAATGAGGGTTGGACACCTCGAAGTGCTTTGAGCAACCCTTAACCAGCACTATAGAAGACCTGTTATAATATGTGGTGGTCTAGGAAAACCCGTTGGATGTCACTGAATGATCAACAAAGGCTGTCAGATTGCCTGTGCAGTTATCTGCTACTGTTTACCTGTTACGTAGTACATTTCAGCTATTGAAATGTGCGGTTCACCAAGGCCATTAACGCTTCCCTCAAATGTGACATCCAATGGGTTTTCCTAGACTGCCTCACATGAAAGAAGTCGCTAGCAGTACTTACCAAACGGACTTTTTGGTTTGACCGGTTTCTTGAGTTCACACGGTTCACTCTGTCCGATCTCATTCTCGGCGATCACACGGATGTAATACTCATTTCCCTCGATCAGTTTGGTGACTGTTGATGTAAGTTCCTTGGCTCTGACGGTGCCAGCACTGCTCCAGTTGGTGCGTTTAGCGTCACGTTTCTCGAGGACATACTGTGTGATTGGTGAGCCACCATCATCACGCGGTGGTTGCCAGGTAACAGTGACGGAGTCTCGCTGGATTTCGGTGACCTTCAGGTCTTGTGGTGCTGATGGTTTGTCTAAAAGTGAAGAATGAAATAATAAGTGGATAAATTCTGATCAAACCTGGACGCCTAGCAGTACATAACTCAGAAAATCTCACGTCAACTCTGCAGAACTGTGACATGTTGGCTCTCTATGGGCAAATTACCCATAGAAAACTATGGGCAGCCGTTTGTGGTATTGGCCTCGGTGGAAGTCATAAGGAAACCAACAATGAGTAATGCCTATTGAGAGCCAGAAAACTCTGACGTGGAGGAGTGGGTTAGAAAGACAGGAACATTAGAAAGTCTACTCACCCAACACCTTGAGTTCAAATTCAGCGTTTTTCCTCCCGACGCTGTTCTCCGCCGACACGGTATAAACACCGGCGTCCTCTTTCTTCAGATCCTTGACGGTAATCGTGAAGTATTTATTCTCCCTGGAGTCGAGGTTGATTCTCTTGTTTTCTTCCAGAATCTTGTTGTTGAGCGACCAGGAGACGCTGGGTGTCGGGATACCAAACACCTTCACCGGGACAGTAAATGTCTTCCCGGCCTTCAAGGCCTGCGGCTCGCTATATTTCTTCTCGTACTCAATAGTGGGCGCCACTGAAAAACATGGAACATGGCAACATAAGACATTAAGAATGACGCAAAACAAACCAATGATGTCACGTCTCGACATCTTTTACGGTACTGTGCAGCAGGAAAACTGCACCTTATGCTCGCAGTGCCACCTATCAGCTTACAGGTTCCCCATCAAATTCACACACCTACCTTGCACGATAAGATGTGCCTTGGTGTCGACACTAGCGATGATGTTCGTCGCCGTGACCTTGTATTCGCCGGCGTCGTCCTGGGTGGCGTCCTTGACCTTCATCTGAGCAGTCTTGTTCTTGTAGGTCAGGGAGAAACGGCCCGACGATTTCACAGGTTTACCGTTCTTGGTCCTGAAACAAAATAACATCAACGTGTGATTGAACTGAAGCAGGACGAGGAACTTAGGCACCTGTTGGTGAGTTCAAAACCTGTATCAGACCCATTCACAAACCAAACAATAGGAATGTTTGATGACGAGGATGATGTGACTTACCATTCAACCTCAGCAGCCGGTTCACCTGGTATAATATCACAGTCCATGACGGCCTCATTGGATGATACCACGGTTACCTCCTGAAGGGGAGCTTCAATCGCTGGGGGTTCACCGACTGGGAAAGAAAATATAGACATGTCACAGCCAGAAATCATGCAGAGATGAGGTAGGGACACGATATTGCCACTTTTTGTCGACAGCTGGTGCCACCGGCGGTGACTGCATCATTCTCCAATACTAAAGTGATGGGGGGGGGGGCAGGAGGACTTGACATCTTACCGAGAGGAGCCTTTATGTTGATTGGTTCTGTGGCCTTGGAGAATGGTCCCGTTCCAACCTTGTTCTCGGCAGCGATACGGAACTCGTATTCCGTGTCCGTCTTGAGACGACGAGCAACGAAGCTCAAATCTGTGATCTTGTCAACGGAGGCTGGCGTCCATTTTGATGCCGTGGCTGGTTTCATCTCGATGTGATATCCGGTGATGGGGGAGTTACCGTCATCTTCAGGGGCGGTCCATGTCAGTTTGACCGAGGAGTCTGTGACTTCACTGAAGTGTGGGACACCAGGAGGTCCAGGTTTATCTGGAATGAAAGAGGTCAGAGGTCAGTTTTCACAGAGATGCAATATGTAGAGTGAAGCAATGTGTAGCGTGGTTCCAGCCTGACTGATGCCCAGGAGGTCCCTGGTTCAAATCGGTCTCAACAGAGGCAGACATACCCCATGGATCCTTGGCTGTGAATTTCTTGGACGGATAGCTCGGTTCACCGATACCCGCCTTGTTCTCTGCTGCGACACGATACTCGTACTCCATGCCTTCCTTTAGGTCCTCATCCTTGAAGGTCAGCTCTGTGATCGGTTTCTTGTTGACCTTTGACCACCTGTTGCTCGATGTCAGGCGGCGTTCGAGGTGGTAACCGGTGACCTTTGACCCACCGTCATCTTTGGGTGGTTTCCAGGAGACCGTGGCCGTTGTCTTGAAGATTTCTGTGACCTCGGGCTGCTCCGGGGGTACATCTTACCGAGAGGAGCCTTTATGTTGATTGGTTCTGTGGCCTTGGAGAATGGTCCCGTTCCAACCTTGTTCTCGGCAGCGATACGGAACTCGTATTCCGTGTCCGTCTTGAGACGACGAGCAACGAAGCTCAAATCAGTGATCTTGTCAACGGAGGCTGGCGTCCATTTTGATGCTGTGGCTGGTTTCATCTCGATGTGATACCCGGTGATGGGGGAGTTACCGTCATCTTCTGGGGCGGTCCATGTCAGTTTGACCGAGGAGTCAGTGACCTCGCTGAAGTGTGGGACACCAGGAGGTCCAGGTTTATCTGGAATGAAAGAGGTCAGAGGTCAGAGGTCAGTTTTCACAGAGATGCAATATGTAGAGTGAAGCAATGTGTATAGTGGTTCCAGCCTGACTGATGCTCAGGAGGTCCCTGGTTCAAGTCATGCAGTCTCGGCAGAGACAGACATACCCCATGGATCCTTGGCCGTGAATTTCTTGGACGGATAGCTTGGTTCACCGATACCCGCCTTGTTCTCTGCTGCGACACGATACTCGTACTCCATGCCTTCCTTTAGGTCCTCATCCTTGAAGGTCAGCTCCGTGATTGGTTTCTTGTTGACCTTTGACCACCTGTTGCTCGACGTCAGGCGGCGTTCGAGGTGGTATCCCGTGACCTTTGACCCACCGTCATCTTTGGGTGGTTTCCAGGAGACCGTGGCCGTTGTCTTGAAGATTTCTGTGACCTCGGGCTGCTCCGGGGGAGCAGGTTTATCTGTGAGGGAGGTGACATATGTCTAAGTTATGTATTCAGAGAAAGGGGAAGCATGGATGTGTGGCGGTCTGGGAAAACCTGTTGGATGTCACTGAATGATCAACAAGGGCTGTCAGATTGCCTGTCCATTGATCTGCTAAAACAGTTACCTACGAATTATGAAGTACTTTTCAGCGTATTGAAATGTGCGGGTTATTAACCCTTTCCTCAGATGTGACATCCGACGGGTTTTCCTAGACCGCCACACATATATTCAGTGAGATAAATTCCAAAACAACATTGAAGTTTCAAAATTGATGTTTGTTTGCATCTCCAGAGAATGCGAACTTTGAATATATATATCATCACCAGGCAAGCAAGTTGCATTAGGCCTATGAGTTTTGGTCACCCCATTGCTGTATTGTGGTTTTTGTGAGATTCCTCATCTGTTCATTTCGTCTCACCCTGTAGAGTAGGCCTAAATGCTCTCAGTGACCTCTCTTGAATTATGTCAATACATAAGATACATTGTATCATTTTATCAATTGGTCATCACTGTTAAGATTCTATAAATAGCTCCAGCATCAGAACTCCTTGTGGTGAACCTGGAAACTAAGTGTATCTTTTGCTCAGATTTCATTGGAGGAAACATGTGCTTGGAGGCCTCAACCAATCAGAAACACTTCAGGTCACATGATAGTTACACTTGAGTACCCCGCCTAGCAACGGGGTGGCTTTCTTGTGAACAAGTTTGGCTGTCTTTGACAGCATGTCATGGTGTTGAGAGCAACCAAAGGAATTCATCCTCCCACAGCAGGGGTTTTTATTTCACTCCTCTTCATCCGCTCACACAAACCCCTGCTGAAATACAACAGCCAGTGAATCTGATGTGGCTGTTCCATACTCCAGTTGCACTCCCTGTATTTTAAGGACGACTGGAGAAGTACAAATTTCGTGGTTTTACCCAGTTTGATTTTAAAGTTTTATCCTTTACAAATCACTTACATCTTTCTAAAATTGACTGAATTTTATCACAGAGGTTCTTCCTGTGTATAGGAAAGATTCTTATTATTTTTGATTGTTATTATGAGTCATAATTATTTAATATTGACACCCTGAAAATGCTGCATTCTGATTGGGCAATGGTTTTCGGACACCCTCTGCTTGCCCGGGAGGCCCAATTTCAGCAGGGCTTTGTGTGGAGTGTATGAAGAGGAACGAAACCAAACCCCTGCTGTGGGAGGATGAAAGGAATTGTGAGAAGAGGAAGAAATAAAGTCAAGAGTTCTGGTGAATTATCCGTTTGATTCATTCAGTAACCTGGAATAGAAGAGTATGGTCAACTGGCAGCTGACAGGCCTGATGTGCACGATATGCTGAAGGTAAGATATCTTGGTTGGCAAACTTTCCGCTATTAGGATTAAGGATAGGCTAGCCTAGTGTACCAGCATGCACTTAGGCAGGCCTACTGTATTCTTTTATTTTCATTTTTACTTTCAGTTTGTCAGCTGGCATTAAAAAAAGATAGACTATCTCTAGGCCTACATAAAGAGTAATCGGCAAATTAATATAGCACATTATTTACAAAGGCCAGTAGGCTAAGGTGTATTAGTAGCGAAGCTGGCATGCTACGGTAACCATGGTAACCAAGAGAACCTGGTAAGAGCCAAGTGACTGACTGGTTCTGCTGATATCCATCAATTCATCCCTCCCAAGCAACATTTAGTTACCGGGTATATCAAAACACCCCCAAATTAACGGGTTATCATTATAAATCTGCAATAGGCCTAGACATAATTTCATGCAACTCAAATCAATTCATGACGATTTGCTGTAGCCTACCCGGTATCACTTCAGTGCTGAAGTGCAGCTCAGCTGTTACGGTAGTGATATTTTGGTACCGGTA
>NMRB01000802.1:106562-123907 GCA_002633025.1 Notospermus geniculatus | reverse complement strand
CTAAATCTCAAAACTCACCAAAAGCATCCTTGGCTTTGATTGGTCCAAGAGTATCAGCAGGCGGTCCGACACCCTCGGCATTCTCCGCCGACACCTGGAACTCATACTGTTGATTTTCAACGACATCACTGGCGGTGTACGTCAACTCTGCTTGTGGTCTCTTGTTCAGACGGATCCACCGGGAACTCTTCGCCTTGCGTGACTCGATGATGTATCCAATGATCTTTGAGCCGCCGTCAGATTTTGGTGGTTCCCAGGCGATTGAGATTTCTTTCTTGCTGACGTCTGTGCAGTGGAGATTCTGTGGTGGACCAGGAACATCTAAAAGAGAGACACGTTTTGAGAAGCAGGAGAGGTGTAGTGGCTCCGGTCTCTGGCTAGCGGTCAGAAGGTCCAAGGTTCGATCCCCACTGTCGGTGTGAGAATCTGGCTCAGTCTTATTACCTCAGGGAAGGGTGATCTCATTTTGCTTGGATTCGAACCCGGGACATGCTGCTTTTTTACTTACCAAATGGACTCTTAGGTTTGACCGGTTCCTTGAGTTCACACGGTTCACTCTGTCCGATCTCATTCTCAGCAATCACACGGACAAAGTACTCATTGCCTTCAATCAGTTTCATGAGTACCGCTGTCAACTCAGTTGGCTTGCACTTGGTGGCGCTGGTCCAGTTGGTACGTTTTGCATCGCGCCTCTCTAAGATGTACTGAGTAAGAGGTGAGCCTCCGTCATCTTCTGGTGGTTGCCAGGTAACCGTCAAAGCATCCCTCTGGACCTCGGTGACCTCCAAATCACGTGGCGGCGACGGCTTGTCGGTAACGACGAGCTCAAATTCGGCGTGTTTCTCCCCAACAAGGTTCTCCGCGGACACTGTATAGACCCCAGCGTCTTGCTTAGCAAGGTTCTTCACAGTCAGAATATAACTCTCAGCCTTGGCATCAATGTTCAACTTCTTGGACTGTTCGACAGGTTTACCGTTCAAGGTCCATGTGACCTTGGGTGTTGGTATACCTGTCACCTTGACAGGAATGTTGAAGATCGTGCTGGCCTTCAGGGACTGAGGCTTCTGGTATTTCTTGTCGTATTCAATGTCGGGACGTTCTGGAAAGGTAAACGGATTCAATCAGGGATCCGTCAGTATATTTGGGGGGGGGGGGTGCCGGGGGGATCTTAAAGAAGAGAGATAAAGGAGAAGAATTAGAAGACTGCAGTGTTCTTAATCCTTTCTCAGAGACTTACTCCTGATGTTTTTGATTGATACTAAATCTCAAAACTCACCAAAAGCATCCTTGGCTTTGATTGGTCCAAGAGTATCAGCAGGCGGTCCGACACCCTCAGCATTCTCCGCCGACACCTGGAACTCATACTGTTGATTTTCAACGACATCACTGGCGGTGTACGTCAACTCTGCTTGTGGTCTCTTGTTCAGCCGGATCCACCGGGAACTCTTCGCCTTACGTGACTCGATGATGTATCCAATGATCTTTGAGCCGCCGTCAGATTTTGGTGGTTCCCAGGCGATTGAGATTTCTTTCTTGCTGACGTCTGTGCAGTGGAGATTCTGTGGTGGACCAGGAACGTCTGAAAGAGAGACACGTTTTGAGAAGCAGGAGTGGAGTAGTGGCTCCGGTCTCTGGCTAGCGGTCAGAAGGTCCAAGGTTCAGTCCCCACTGTCGGCGTGAGAATCTGGCTCAGTCTTATTACTTCAGGGATGGGTGATCTCATTTTGCTTGGATTCGAACCCGGGACATGCTGCTTTTTTACTTACCAAATGGACTCTTAGGTTTAACCGGTTCCTTGAGTTCACACGGTTCACTCTGTCCGATCTCATTCTCAGCAATCACACGGACAAAGTACTCATTGCCTTCGATCAGTTTTGAGAGTACTGCTGTCAACTCAGTTGGCTTGCACTTAGTAGCGCTGGTCCAGTTGGTACGTTTTGCATCGCGCCTCTCCAAGATATACTGAGTAAGAGGTGAGCCTCCATCATCTTCTGGTGGTTGCCAGGTAACCGTCAAAGCATCCCTCTGGACCTCGGTGACCTCCAAATCACGTGGCGGCGATGGCTTGTCGGTAACGACGAGCTCAAACTCGGCGTGTTTCTCCCCAACAAGGTTCTCCGCGGACACCGTATAGACCCCAGCGTCTTGCTTAGCAAGGTTCTTCACAGTCAGAATATAACTCTCAGCCTTGGCGTCGATGTTCAATTTCTTGGACTGTTCGACAGGTTTACCGTTCAAGGTCCATGTGACCTTGGGTGTTGGTATACCTGTCACCTTGACGGGAATGTTGAAGATCGTGCTGGCCTTCAGGGACTGAGGCTTCTGGTATTTCTTGTCGTATTCAATGTCAGGACGTTCTGGAAAGGTAAATGGATTCAATCAGGGATCTCTGGATCTTTGCCTCCTTGCCAACCCCTACCCAAACTCACAGAGATGCTACTGTACCTAAAACAAGATAAACATAGGACAAGAGAGAAGGGACTTACTATGGACGAGCAGGTTAGCCGACGTCTCCACACTGCCGATGATATTTGCGCCCATACATTTGTAAATCCCAGCATCCTGAGGCGTCGTGTCCTTGATCTTCAGCTGAGCGTTGTTACCCTTGTACGTCATCGTGTAGCGACCATTGCCTGTGATTTGTTTGCCGTCTTTGAACCTGAAATGGACAGAAAAACACACTCAGATATTGGAGTTTCTTGTAGGGATTGAGTGTTGGACTCCAAAAATTGGGACACGTGAGGAGCATTGAGTGTTGGACTCCTGACAGAGAGTCGCTAGGTTAGATTTGGGAGTCCTCACTTTCTATCTCAGTTGGTCCGTAAGTATCAAATGATGCATGGAATGGGCTACTTTTCATTCAAACTTTGGTTCTAATATGAAGTGATTTCAGACTTCATCTTTAAGGAAACATAATCATGTTCCTCCTAGTCCAGCTGGTGGGACGCGTCTCTTCAGCTCAGGTGGTGGAGTGTTGGACTAAGAGGTAGAAGGTCCCTGGTTCAAACCCAATGTGACACTTTATTTCTTTACAACAGCCCTTGGTACTCACCATTTGATTTCAGCGGCCGGTTTGCCCGGTTTAATCTGACAGTCGAGGACCGCCTCCTCCGGACAGACAACCGTCGTATCCTCCAACTTCATTTCCATGACGGGTGCATCGCCGACAAGTGGGGCCTTGATCTTGATTGGCTCCTTGTTCTCTGAGTACGGACCAGATCCGACCTTATTCTCGGCACACACGCGGAACCGGTATTCCCCATCAGTTTTCAAACGTTTGACGACCATGTAAGTATCCGTGAGGACATCAAGTGAGGCTGGCGTCCATTTTGTCCCAGTTGTGTACTCAAGGTGGTAGTTCTTAATCGGGGAACCACCGTCATCTTCTGGTGGCGTCCATGTGACCTTGACAGATGTGTCCGTCACCTCGCTGAATTCTGGGATACCTGGTGGGCCGGGTTTGTCTGGAAAAGAGGATTCAAAGAATAGTCTCACACGAACCAACACTCAGGTCAAAACTGGCAACCCATAAGATCATCTGGAATGTAAACACATAACGCATGCAACTCACCCCATGGGTCCTTGGCAGTGAATGGCTTGGAAGGTGAGCTTGGTGGACCAACCCCGGCCTTGTTTTCAGCAGCAACACGATACTCGTACTCCATGCCTTCCTTTAGGTCCTCATCCTTGAAGGTCAACTCTGTGATTGGTTTCTTGTTAAGTTTGACCCAGCGAGTGCTGGAGGTCAGGTGGCGTTCGATGTGGTATCCAGTGATGGGAGAACCTCCATCATTGGCTGGAGGTTTCCACGATATGGTAGCAGAGTTTACAAAGATGTCCGAGACCGTCGGCGCATCTGGTGGACCTGGTTTGTCTGGAATGATAGAGAAATAAATTTAATGATAACCAACAACAGCAAATATATTACTTTCCAGCAATTGGGCTTGGTATTCTACTGGATTTTCCAACAGGCCCAAAGCCAAAGAGTATGGAAGAGGCCATCTCAAGCTACTCATGTTCCTCACTTAGATGGGGTCTTTTACTTTCCCTTGCAAAGAAACAAGGCACCACGGCTTACTGTCCCATGTGACGGGCGTAAAGAGCCAGGGATGATTAATCACATAAGGCTCTAAACTGCTTGTCGCAAAACACAATAAAAGACAGAATCTGACTCACCAAAACCAAATTTAGCTGTGATGGTCTTTGTGTCGACTGGTTCACTCTGTCCAACCTCGTTCTCAGCGATGACGCGGAAAACGTACTGGGCTCCGTTCATCAGTTTTGTTGCCGTGAATTCACACTTGGCCGTAGTGCCGACCTTGTTGAATGTCTGGCGATTAGCGTCACGTCTCTCGATGATGTATCCCGTGATGTCAGACCCGCCATTGTCTTCTGGTTCCTTCCACGTTAGGTGGACGGATTCTGGCGTGATCTCATCAGGGGCGAGATTCCTGACTGGGGTCGGCTTGTCCAGTACCTTAACATGAACGGTCATGCTGATTGTACCAAACTTGTTCTCAATCTTGAGGGTGTAATCACCGGCATCCTGTCTCTCAGCACGGCTGATCGTCAGGGCAGTCATACCACGGATCGTCTCCACGGTAATACGTTTCTCATCAGAGAATTTACCATCGTTGAAGGCCCATGTGATCTTTGGCATCGGGCTGGCCATGAACGGCACCTCAATGACCTTGGATGTTTTGACCTTCATGACGATGGTGTCCTTGAAGGATCTGTCCAAGGTGAATTTGGGTGGAACTGAAATAGTCAGAAATTTCATCAGTCAAAATAATTCGGTGACAAACAGGCCGAGGGTAAACTAAGAATAAAGACCAGAATTTCAGGAAAACTGGTTCTGTATTTCCGTCAAGGAGGGTGTTTCCAAAATGCATTCAGAACAAAATAACTTACTCTCGACAAACAGTCCCGCTTGTGACTTAAGATCTTTGTCCTTGACCTTGAACGTGTACGGGCCGTCATCTTCATCATAAACGTCATTAATGGTCAGTTTATAGATGGCGCCTTTCGTCTCCATCTTGTATTTCTTGCCATGTGACAGGAGATGGTCTTCCTTGTACCACTGGACGTCGACATCCTCCTTGTTCAGTTTACACTCAAAGGTGGCGCTAGTGGGAAGCTTCTTGACTTCAACGTCTTCAAGATCTTTGAGAATCTTCAGTGGGACTTCATATCTGGCAACATCTGATGGCTCCGACTCCTTGCCAGGTCCGGCCTTGTTGACGGCTGTCACTCTGAAGATGTAGTCCGTCTCTGCCTTCAACCCAGTCACAGTGTGCTCAGGAGTTGGGATCGTGAAATCGACATTGACTGTTGTCCATTTGTATTCACTTGGTTGTTTCATCTCCAGCAGATAGTTGACAATGGGACTCCCTCCGTCGTCTCTGGGTGGCGTCCAAGTCACCTTGGCTGATTCAGCTGTGATCTCCATGACCTTGGGTTTTCCTGGTTGGCCAGGGACGTCTGTAAGGCAAAGAATACATCTGCTCAATCAAACTACTCAATATTTTTCACAAAAAAAACAAAACATCTGCAACACTATGACAATCTCAAAAGATGGGTGCCTTCTGGGCTGACCAGGTTACATCTGCACAAATGTTAGAGTTTGAAGAAACACTGTGGATCCTTGCAAGATAATTGTGCCACTTACCATATGGATCCTTGGCTTTGATTGGTCCAAGCGTATCACATGGTGGTCCCTGTCCCTCAGCGTTCTCAGCGGAGACACGGAACTCGTATGCCTGGTTCTCCGTCACGTCGGTGACATCATAGGACAAGTCCGTCACAAGCTTCTTGTTCAGTTTCACCCACCGTGTGCTGGTGGCGCTGCAGCGTTCGATGATGTAACCAAGGATAGGGCTACCACCATCCGTCTTGGGTTTTTCCCACGCAATGGAGATCTTTGTTTTGCTGGCGTCTGTGACATGAAGTTTCTGCGGTGGACTGGGAACGTCTAAAACACGAACAAAGACGGAAATGATTATCAGAGAGAGACAAGAATTCAGGAATTTTTTGACTGCCAAATTTGGCTCAGTGGCCCGCATAGTCTGAAGTTCGAGTGACCTGAAGAACTTCACTCACCAAACTGACTCTTGGCCTTGACCGGTTCCTTGAGTTCACACGGTTCACTCTGTCCAATGGCATTCTCAGCGATCACACGAATGAAGTACTCATTGCCTTCGATCAGTTTAGACACAGTCTGTGTAAGTTCTGTCGGTTTGGCTTTCCCGGCGCTGGACCAGGTGGTTTTCTTGGAGTCACGTTTTTCGAGGACGTACTGCGTCAGTGGTGAGCCGCCGTCATCCTCTGGTTGTTGCCAAGCAACGGATATAGCTTCACGCTGGACTTCTGTGACCTTGAGATCTCGTGGAGGAGAGGGCTTGTCTGGAGAATGGAAATGAGGGAGGTGAAGTCATTAACTTTCCAACCAAACCTTAGATTTAGATATGTTTGTATTTAAAGACGTCAACTTACCAAGAACCTTAAGCTCAAACTCTGCATGCTTGCTCCCGACAACATTCTCTGCGGAGATGGTATAGACACCGGTATCATCCCTCTTCAGCTCCTTCACAGAGATCGTGTGGTGAACATCCTTGACGTCAAGAGTCAATCTCTTGGAGGGAGACAAAGGTTTGTTGTCGATGGACCACGTCACGGTCGGTGTGGGGACGCCTGTGACCTTGACCGGGACAGTGAAGGTCTTACCAGCCTTGAGGGACTGGGGCTCCTTGTATTTCTTGTCGTACTCGATCTCGGGATGCACTGGAAGGAGGAATGTTGATGTGAACAAAATGCAGAGGGATGTACGGTTGGTCTGTCCAGATGTCAGCTTCCACTCCTTCAAGGTTGCAGGGTACGATTCTTAGTTGGGTCAATTTTGTGCGTGACAAAATGGGGAAATATCGATCATATATCACACAAGAAAACAGACTTACAGTGTACAGCAAGATTGGCCGATGTCTCCACACTCCCGATGATGTTGGCTCCAACACACTTGTACGACGCTGCATCCTCTGGTTTGGTATCAGTCACCATCAGTTTAGCCACCTTGTTCTTGTACGTCATCTTGTATTTACCATTACCCGTGATCTGTTTGCCGTTCTTGAACCTGCAATGTAACCATGGCGATGTTATCATCACAATCACAAGATGACACCAGTTACAAAGTGATTACTAGGCCAGGAAATGAACCTGAGACCTCTTGGTCTTGAGTCGGACACTCAACCACTGTGCCACCATGCTCCCCAAATACGTACCATTTGATTTCAGCAGCAGGGCTACCTGGCCTAATCTCACACTCCATGACGGCCTCAGCCGGGGAGATGACAGTCCTGTCTTCAAGGTCGAGGTCAAGGATGGGTGCATCCCCAACTGGAAAAGAAAAATGTTCAGCTTAGCGATTTGGTCGCTTAGTTCAGGGGGGAACTGTGACTGCAATGTCAAGGCATGCTAACCCTAACCTTAGACCTAATACATGTATTGGGGGATGAAATGGCAAGAGACCCCAATACTCACCGAGAAGTGCCTTGATTTTGATTGGTTCAGTATTCTTGGAGAACGGACCCGAGCCAACCTTGTTCTCAGCACACACTCTGAATACATATTCTGTGTCTGTTTTGAGCCGTTTGACAACTAATTTCTCCTCTGTGACTTTGTCCACCGATGCTGGCGTCCATTTCTTGCCCGAGCCGAGGACTTGTTGTTCGACGTGGTATCCTGTGATTGGTGCACCACCGTCGTCCTCAGGTGGGGTCCAGGTCAGACGGACAGATGTGTCGGTGACTTCACTGAACTCTGGGATACCTGGGGGACCAGGTTTGTCTGCAAGGAGAATATGAAATATTGGAAACTGGTTGCGATGAGTTCCAGAGTAGGCCTACTTTTAACTGCCAGAGGGCTAATGGGAGGGCTGTCTGATGGAGACCCGTTTCATCAGCAGAAACTGTGCAATACACAAATTTCTGAGGTGAAAGGAAATGAACTTCACTCATTTTCTTACCCCACGGGTCCTTGGCTGTGAATGGTTTGGAAGGCGAGCTTGGTGGTCCGACTCCTGCCTTGTTCTCCGCCATGATGCGGTACTCGTACTCCATGCCTTCCTTTAGGTCCTCATCTTTGTAAGTCAGTTCTGTGATTGGTTTCTTGTTGAGTCTTGACCATCTGTTGCTCGACGTAATGCGACGTTCCACGTGGTAACCTGTGACCTTGGCACCACCATCGTCGGTAGGTGGTTGCCAGGCAACGACTGCTGATGTTTTGAAAATCTCAGAGACAGTCGGTTGCTCTGGTGGGCCTGGTGGGTCTGGAAGAGGTCAAAGGTCAAAGATTAACCCTCTGGGAGCCATGATGATGACTTAACAAATTCTGTTCCAGAAAGCGCCGAAAAAAGCCTAACGCCGTGACGGAAGTGAGAGAGGAATCATGGGAAACTTACTGAATCCATATTTAGCCGTGACGGATTTTGTTTCGACACCTTCACTCTGTCCGACCTCATTCTCTGCAGTAACTCGGAACACATATTGGTTGCCCTCAACTAACTTGGTCGCCTGATAGTCCAGGGTTTTGACTTGGCCAATCTTGTTGTAAGTCTGGCGGTTAGCGTCACGTCTCTCGATGATGTATCCCGTGATGTCAGACCCGCCATTGTCTTCTGGTTCCTTCCACGTTAGGTGGACGGATTCTGGCGTGATCTCATCAGGGCCGAGGTTCCTGACTGGGGTCGGCTTGTCCAGTACCTTAACATGAACGGTCATGCTGATTGTACCAAACTTGTTCTCAATCTTGAGGGTGTAATCACCGGCATCCTGTCTCTCAGCACGGCTGATCGTCAGGGCAGTCATACCACGGATCGTCTCCACGGTAATACGTTTCTCATCAGAGAATTTACCATCGTTGAAGGCCCATGTGATCTTTGGCATCGGGCTGGCCATGAACGGCACCTCAATGACCTTGGATGTCTTGACCTTCATGATGATGGTGTCCTCAAACTTCTTATCAAGCATGAACTTGGGGGGCACTGGAAAAAAACAGTAGCTTTTTATGAAGGTACCCATGCAACAAATTTGAAGATTTTATCACACAGAATGAAATCCTTCCAGAATTTGCCCCATCTGATGCCCCTCCCCCCCCCCCCACCTGACCACTGAAACCAAAATCAAACTGACCTTCCACGAACAATCCTGATTTACACTGGACATCTTTGCCCTTGACCTTGAACGTGTATTCGCCATCGTCCTCCTCGTTCGTGTCATTCACGGTCAGCTTATAGATGGCGCCCTTGGCTTCCATCTTATATTTCTTGCCCGGTGGTAGCAGGTTTCCATCCTTGTACCACTCAACATCAACATCTTCTTTGTTGAGTTTGCACTCAAAGGTGACCTTGGCCGGGATCTTCTTCACCTCGGCGTCTTCAGTCGGTTTGACAATCTTGATTGGAATTTCTGCAAAAGGAGGGATAGAAATCAGATTTAGGGCTGACCAGGGGTTGATCAGTCTGCAGAACTTCACACACTTCTGATTGTCAGAGTTGAAACATTGGTGCTTGTCCGGGTTTGATCCAAAGTCAGACCCGGTCTTCGTGTGATAGAGAGGGCGGCTCTTTTTGCCAGCACTCCGGTTTCCTCTTGCTGTACACGTTGTCCACAGAACTGATAATGTTGTACATAGAAAGGTGACAATGCTGTAAACAGATGCAAATCAAACATACCATATTTAGCAACATCTGAAGGTTCCGATTCCTTGCCAGGTCCGGCCTTGTTGACGGCTGTCACTCTGAAGATGTACTCCGTCCCTGATTTGAGACCAGTTACCATGTGCTGTGGACTTGGGACAGTGAAATCAGCATTGACGACGGACCATTTATACTCGTTAGGCTGCTTCATCTCCACGGTGTAGTTGGTGATGGGGGCGCCACCATCATCTCGTGGCGGAGACCAGGTCAGTTTGGCAGAGTCGGCAGTGATTTCCTCAACCTTTGGTTTACCAGGTTGGCCAGGAACATCTGAAAAAGATTGCAAGCATGAAACATGATAACAGTTTGGAGTGTGGCAACCTGATGATGTCACAGAGCAACACATACCAATGACTACAGGCACAAAAGCTGGATTGGGAACCATAATTTCGCGTCACTCAATAAACATTTCAGACAATGCCCCTAATCGCCAACTGCCAACATACCAAATGCATCCTTGGCTTTGATTGGTCCAATAGAATCAGATGGGGCTCCGACACCCTCGGCATTCTCCGCCGACACCTGGAACTCGTACTCCTGGTTCTCGACTACATCCATCACGGTGTAGGCCAACTCCGGGATGGGTGTTTTGTTAATCTTCACCCAGCGACTGCTCGTTTTCTGGCGTCTCTCGACGATATATCCAATGATCTTTGATCCACCATCAGATTTTGGTGGTTCCCAGGCGATGGAGATGTGTTTCTTGCTGGCTTCAGTATAGTGGAGATTGATAGGTGGGCCAGGGACGTCTGAAAAATTCACAAAAAGTGATTATTCCACCTTTGTAAGATCGAACAAAAAGTCTTGATTCACTCAGTTGTTCCAAAGAAAACACTGTTTACGGTGACCCAAACGGTGGACATGGAGTTCTGAAGTCCATTGGTGATGATATGCAGGCTCCGTTGAAAGGGGGGGGGGTCACTCATGAGGGCTGGGGGTACTACATGTCTGGGGTGCCAAGGGAAAGAAAGTCCAATGTGACTGGAGTTTGCAGGGCCACAAGTGGGGCCTGTAAATCAAATGCTTTATAAGGTTACTTAAGACTTACCAAATGGACTCTTGGCCTTGACTGGTTCCTGGAGCTCGCATGGCTTGCTCTGACCGATCTCATTCTCAGCAATCACACGAATGAAGTACTCATTGCCTTCGATCAGTTTTGACACAGTGAATTCCAAGTCCGTGGGTTTGACCTTGCCGGCGTTGGACCAAGTTGTCTTCTTGGCATCACGTTTCTCCAGGATGTAGTTTGTGATTGGTGAACCACCATCATCCTCAGATGGTTGCCAGGCAACAGCGATGGCTTCACGCTGGACGTCTGTGACCTTCAGGTCACGTGGAGGTGACGGGACATCAAGGACCTTGAGTTCAAACTCGGCGTATTTCTTTCCAACGATGTTCTCTGCGGCGATGGAGTAACTTCCGCCATCTTGTCTCGTCAAGCCCTTGATATTGATCGTATGATGAACATCCTTGGCCTCGATGGTAACATTCTTACCAGCTTGAAGCGGTTTGTCATTGACAGACCAGGTGACCTTGGGGGTCGGCAAACCAGTGACCTTGACCGGGACAGTGAAGGTCTTACCAGCCTTGAGGGACTGGGGCTCCTTGTATTTCTTGTCGTACTCGATCTCGGGATGCACTGGAAAGGAAAGAGCAAAAAGAATGAAAGTCAAGTAGAATGCAAAACTAACTTTGAAAGCTGCAGTGTTATGTAGAAGGACTTTCAAATCTTAAAGACGATCATGTCCGCTCAAAGTTGACCCATGATTGAACGCGTGGAGCTGTATCATAAAACACATCACTTACTGTGAACAGTGAGATTGGCCGAAGTCTCCACACTCCCAATGATGTTGGCTCCAACACACTTGTACGACGCTGCATCCTCTGGTTTGGTATCAGTCACCATCAGTTTAGCCGCCTTGTTCTTGTACGTCATCTTGTATTTACCATTACCCGTGATCTGTTTGCCATTCTTGAACCTGTGCAGAAAGAGAAAACAGTCATTCGGAGGCCAAGCTTTCGAGAGATACCCAAAAACTCAAGGCACTTCTGTACATGAGTTTTCTTGCGTGAGTTGGCTCTCTGTGGGCAACTTGACCAGAGAAACGTATGGGAGTTGCCTGTGTTATTGGTCGCAGAGCAAGTCGTAAGGAAATCAACAAAACTGAATTACCCATTGAGAGAGCCAATTCACAGGAGAAAATGCTCATGAACTTTCGGGCTACAGTCAGAAGAGAAGACAAGTGGTGACACTAGAGGACAGTACTGCCTTTCACCTCAACCTACCATTTGATTTCAGCAGCAGGATTGCCTGGTTTGATATCACATTCCATGACGGCATCGAGTGGCGTGACGACGGTCACGTCCTCAAGGTCAGATTCAAGGACAGGTGCATCGCCAACTGTACAGGGAGAAACAATAGAAATCAGAGACCTCATCAGAACAAATCAAAGTTCAAATCAATTGTTTTACACTGGGTCATTGGAAAGTTCATGATCATCACTGGTCATCAGTTTACTCAACTATTATCACTACTGTCCACTACTATTGTCAACCTGCAGAGACGTATATTTCAGCTCTTGTGTTCTAAGACCGTTAACCCTTTCCTCGGTGGCGATACGGGCCTACGTTTGCTAGACCGGTTACAAATACTCACCTAGCGGTGCCTTGATCTTGATTGGTTCGGTATTCTTGGAGAACGGTCCCGACCCCACCTTGTTCTCATCACACACCCGGAACACGTACTGTTCACCTGTTTTCAGTCTCTTAACCACCAACGTTGTCTCCGTTATCTTATCAACAGATGACAGCGTCCACTTCTTGCCTGATCCAGCAATTTGATGTTCCACGTGGTACCCAGTGATGGGAGCACCGCCATCATCTGTGGGCGGTGTCCACGTCAGACGGACGGATGTGTCGGTGATTTCACTGAATTCTGGAACACCAGGTGGTCCAGGTTTATCTGAAATTGGAGACAACATTATAGGATGAACTGCCAACAGGTACGATATCTCTGCATTACAGCAGCCTGCCCTGAATTACTTTACTATTACCAGCCCTTAACTGTCATGATTCACACCAGTGGGTAGTGGATATTTAGAACCTATGACGAAACAGGTCGGCTCACCCCATGGATCTTTTGCTGTGAATGGCTTGCTAGGCTCACTCGGTGGGCCTACACCGGCCTTGTTCTCAGCCATGACACGGTACTGATACTCCATGCCTTCCTTTAGGTCCTCATCCTTGAAGGTCAGTTCCTTGTCCTTGATGATCTTGTCATTGATCTTGGTCCAGCGTGTGCTGGAGGTCAAGCGTCGCTCGAGGTGGTACCCGATGATCGGAGCTCCACCATCGTTTACAGGAGGCTTCCAGCTGACCACAGCTGAGGTCTTGTAGACATCAGAGACTGTTGGGGCATCGGGTGGACCTGGTTTGTCTGCAACACAAGAACAGTCACTGAGACTTTGACAAAATTGACAAGGGGGCAAACGACAAGAATGGTTCCACAGTCCTGTACATAGGAACTTAAAAGGTGTGGAGACTTACCAAATCCATATTTAGCTGTGATTGGTTTGGTCTCCACTCCTTCACTCTGTCCAACCTCATTCTCTGCAGTAACTTGGAACACATATTGGTTGCCCTCAACTAACTTGGTCGCCAGATAGTCCAGGGTTTTGACTTGGCCAATCTTGTTGTAAGTCTGGCGGTTAGCGTCACGTCTCTCGATGATGTATCCCGTGATGTCAGACCCGCCATTGTCTTCTGGTTCCTTCCACGTTAGGTGGACGGATTCTGGCGTGATCTCATCAGGGCCGAGGTTCCTGACTGGGGTCGGCTTGTCCAGTACCTTAACATGAACGGTCATGCTGATTGTACCAAACTTGTTCTCAATCTTGAGGGTGTAATCACCGGCATCCTGTCTCTCAGCACGGCTGATCGTCAGGGCAGTCATACCACGGATCGTCTCCACGGTAATACGTTTCTCATCAGAGAATTTACCATCGTTGAAGGCCCATGTGATCTTTGGCATCGGGCTGGCCACGAACGGCACCTCAATGACCTTGGATGTCTTGACCTTCATGATGATGGTGTCCTCAAACTTCTTATCAAGCATGAACTTGGGTGGCACTGGAAAAAACATGCATTTATTTATTACGGAACACGTACAAGTTGAAATTTCTATCCCTAAAAAACAACTTTCCAAAGACTGACAGACTTTTCAGCGAGTTTCAACAGCTCACCTTCAACAAAAATAGCAGCAGTTGTCTTCAGATCAGTGTCCTTGACCTTCATGGTATAGTCGGCATCATCTTCAGCATTGACATCATCAACAAACAGACGATATATGGTACCCTTGGCCTCCAACTTGTACTTTTTACTTGGTGTTATTCGCTGGTCATTCTTAAACCACAACACCTCAACGTTAGCCTTGTTCAACTCAGCTTCGAATGTGACTTTGCCTGGAATCTTCTTGATGTTGTTGTCCTGGAGTTCTCGGATGATTTTGATTGGTGTTACTGCAAGACATAGAAAGTGATTTTGAGGAAGGATCAGAGAGACAAACTGGGTTTCTATCCATGCTTTTCCCGCGTTCAGCAGGGTGTTTTCCTAACAGGTCCTCGACAGAAGAACGACTACTCACCATATTTGGCAACATCAGAGGGCTCTGATGGTTTGCCAGGTCCTTTCTTGTTGACGGCTGTCACTCTGAAAATGTACTCCGTCTCTGCCTTCAACCCAGTCACGGTATGTTCTGGTGTTGGGATGGTGAAATCAGCATTGACAGTTGACCACTTCTTGTCTGAGGGCTTCTTCATCTCCAGCAGGAAGTTGACAATGGGACTCCCTCCGTCATCTCTGGGTGGCGCCCAAGTCACCTTGGCTGATTCAGCTGTGATTTCCTTAACTTTGGGTTTTCCTGGTTGGCCAGGGACGTCTGAAAATGGAAAGGTAGTCGTGTTTTAAGATATCCATCCAACACTCCCATCTTATCTCACACACACTCGACATGTGAACTAATATCATCATGGATTTCATGCCTAGGCCTGCACAAGATTGACATTAGCACACCTCTATCAGTGTCGCAGAGCGTCATGTCTCCCGCTGGAGGTGACGTTACTGGAATACGACGTTACGTCAGTCATGGAAAAAATCACCGTGCCGTGACGTTCAAGTTGACGCAAATCGACGTGACGTCACGTAATGTTACCCTCGGGGGTAACATTACGAGGGTAACATTACGATACGAGGAAAACATTACGTCGCTAACATGACGTCGCTGGCGAAATGACGCGACGTCATGCATGTCATGTAGGCCTATAGATCCGACGGGAGATTTTCACAATTTGGAGTCCGAATATCAGCGAAATCTCTGTTATTATCACCTTAAACTGACTGTAATTGCCTCCAATAAGACTTGTTCACATTGAGAAGAGGTGTGCTAAAGCAATTGGCGCCCGGTCGGTCGGGTGACATGACGTTTTGCGTCACCCTCGGTGGTGACGCAAAACGTCATGTCACCCTCCCTCCCGTGCACCAATTGTTTAATGGAATGAGCCCAGATCTTACCGTAAGCATCCTTGGCTTTGATTGGTCCAAGAGTATCAGCAGGCGGTCCGACACCCTCGGCATTCTCCGCCGACACCTGGAACTCGTACTCCTGGTTCTCTGTCACATCAGTCACGGTGTAGACGAGCTCAGGGACAAGAGTTTTGTTCAACCTGACCCAGCGCTGACTTGTCTTTGATTTACGCTCAATGATGTAGCCCTTGATGGGGGTACCCCCATCTGACTGTGGAGGCTCCCAGGCCAGGCAAATCTGGGACTTGCTCACTTCAGTGGCACGGAATTTGATGGGTGGACCAGGAACATCTGCAGGGAGACAATGTATTATGAGGGTCTTGTACAAACTCATCATGTAAAGAGAGCTGTGGCATCCCAAATATCAAATGGCAATTTGAAGACCAAGATAGACTGATGACTCACCAAATGGACTCTTGGCCTTGACCGGTTCCTTGAGTTCACACGGTTCACTCTGTCCAATGGCATTCTCAGCAATCACACGAATGAAGTACTCATTGCCTTCGATCAGTTTTGACACAGTGAATTCCAAGTCCGTGGGTTTGACCTTGCCGGCATTGGACCAAGTCGTCTTCTTGGCATCACGCTTCTCCAGGATGTAGTTTGTGATTGGTGAACCACCATCATCCTCAGATGGTTGCCAGGCAACAGCGATGGCTTCACGCTGGACGTCTGTGACCTTCAGGTCACGTGGAGGTGATGGTTTGTCTGAAATTGAGAGAATGGACAGTTGATTTCCTACTGTAGTGTGCTCAAGGTGGTAAACATACCGTGAAAGGGAGGAAAGATGACCTCTTGAACTTCCTAGGTCGATCCAACGATCTCTGACACTCACCTAGCACCTTGAGTTCAAACTCAGCATGTTTCCTTCCTACGACATTCTCGGCCGACACGGTATAGACACCAGCATCCTGTCGCTCTAGGCTCTTCACATTAATAGTGTAGTATGTGTTCTCCTTTGCCTCCAGTGTGATCCTCTTGGAAGATTCCAGGGGTTTGTCGTTCAGTGACCAGGTGACCTTGGGGGTCGGTATACCAGTGACCTTGACCGGGACAGTGAAGGTCTTACCAGCCTTGAGGGACTGGGGCTCCTTGTATTTCTTGTCGTACTCAATGTTTGGATGCACTGGAAAGAGAACGTTGCATGAAGACCAGAAGCAGACANAACAAAGACATCATCAAGGAGCTGACCTTGAAGGATGAGGACCTGAAAGAAGGCACAGAATACGAGTACCGCATCATGGCAGAGAACAAGGCAGGAGTAGGACCACCAAGCTCGCCTTCCAAACCATTCACAGCCAAGGACCCATGGGGTAAGCACGCTGCATGTATACTTCAGACACTTTCTTGTTGTACACCTGTTCAGTGGTCAACTCTGCCATGATGCTGATAGCAACTACAGCATTGAATCCGATATTCATACGTCTTTTGTTTTCCAACTTGCAGACAAACCAGGCCCACCTGGCATGCCAACTTTCAGCGAGATTACAGACACAACTGTCAGAGTCACTTGGTCAGCACCAGAAAATGATGGCGGTGCCCCCATAACCGGATACAACTTGGAGTATATGCCAGTCGGTGGAAAGAAATGGGCACCTGCCTCTGTCGACAAGTTAACCGAGACTACTCTGGTTGTGAAACGACTCAAGACTGACCAGGAATACCTGTTCCGGGTCAACGCCGAGAACAAGGTCGGTGCCGGACCGTTTGCACAGAACAAGGAACCAATCAAAATCAAGGCTCCACTCGGTAGGTTGATTGCAGAGATTTGCGAACTCTTGTTGTGGTTCCCTTAGAATGTTCTACTCTCATGGCAGTAAAACCTACTTATTCCTTCCATTGTGTTTTCAGTTGGTACTGCACCCAAGCTGGAGGCTGGTCTAAATGACGTGACAGTGGTCGTACCAAATGAAGCTAAACTCGATTGTGATATCGCTGGTGGGGAACCAGTCGCTGATATCAAATGGTGGGTAGACCTTTCAAAACTCACGACCTCTACGTTAAGCCAGAGATGGCT
>NMRB01000802.1:85718-98657 GCA_002633025.1 Notospermus geniculatus | reverse complement strand
GGTCATTGAGGTGCCGTTCGTGGCCAGCCCGATGCCAAAGATCACATGGGCCTTCAACGATGGTAAATTCTCTGATGAGAAACGTATTACCGTGGAGACGATCCGTGGTATGACTGCCCTGACGATCAGCCGTGCTGAGAGACAGGATGCCGGTGATTACACCCTCAAGATTGAGAACAAGTTTGGTACAATCAGCATGACCGTTCATGTTAAGGTACTGGACAAGCCGACCCCAGTCAGGAATCTCGGCCCTGATGAGATCACGCCAGAATCCGTCCACCTAACGTGGAAGGAACCAGAAGACAATGGCGGGTCTGACATCACAGGATACATCATCGAGAGACGTGACGCTAACCGCCAGACTTACAACAAGATTGGCCAAGTCAAAACCCTGGACTATCAGGCGACCAAGTTAGTTGAGGGCAACCAATATGTGTTCCGAGTTACTGCAGAGAATGAGGTCGGACAGAGTGAAGGTGTCGAAACAAAATCCGTCACGGCTAAATATGGATTCAGTAAGTTTCCCATGATTCCTCTCTCACTTCCGTCACAGCGTTAGGCTTTTTTCGGCCCTTTCTGAAACAGCATTTGTAAAGTCATCATCATGGCTCCAAGAGGGTTAATCTTTGACCTTTGACCTCTTCCAGACCCACCAGGCCCACCAGAGCAACCGACTGTCTCTGAGATTTTCAAAACATCAGCAGTCGTTGCCTGGCAACCACCTACCGACGATGGCGGTGCCAAGGTCACAGGTTACCACGTGGAACGTCGCATTATGTCAAGCAACAGATGGTCAAGACTCAACAAGAAACCAATCACAGAACTGACTTACAAAGATGAGGACCTAAAGGAAGGCATGGAGTACGAGTACCGCATCATGGCGGAGAACAAGGCAGGAGTCGGACCACCAAGCTCGCCTTCCAAACCATTCACAGCCAAGGACCCATGGGGTAAGAAAATGAGTGAAATTCATTTCCTTTCACCTCAGAGATTTGTGTATTGTACAGTTTCTGCTGATGAAACGGGTCTCCATCAGACAGCCCTCCCATTAACCCACTGGCAGTTAAAAGTAGGCCTACTCTGGAACTCATGGCAACCAGTTTCCAAAATTTCATATTCTTCTTGCAGACAAACCTGGTCCCCCAGGTGTCCCAGAGTTCAGTGAAGTTACCGACACATCTGTCCGTCTTACCTGGACCCCACCTGAGGACGACGGCGGTGCACCAATCACAGGATACCACGTCGAACAACAAGTCCTCGGCTCGGGCAAGAAATGGACGCCAGCGTCGGTGGACAAAGTCACGGAGGAGAAATTAGTTGTCAAACGGCTCAAAACAGACACAGAATATGTGTTCAGAGTGTGTGCTGAGAACAAGGTTGGCTCGGGTCCGTTCTCCAAGAATACTGAACCAATCAAAATCAAGGCACCTCTTGGTGAGTATTGGGGTCTCTTGCCATTTCATCCCCCAATACATGTATTAGGTCTAGGGTTAGGGTTAGCATGCCTTGACATTGCAATCACAGTTACCCCCTGAACTAAGCGACCAAACCACTGAGCTGAAAATATTTCTTTTCCAGTTGGGGATGCACCCATCCTTGACCTTGACCTTGAAGACAGGACTGTCATCTCCCCGGCTGAGGCCGTCATGGAGTGTGAGATTAGGCCAGGTAGCCCTGCTGCTGAAATCAAATGGTAAGTGTTTTCTGAGAGTGGTGGCACAGTGATTGAGTGCCCGACTCAAGATCAAGAGGTCTCAGGTTCAATTCTTAGCCTAGTCATCACTTTGTACTCCACTGTGGGTGTTATTATGTGATTGTGATGATAACATCGCCATGGTTTGTTACAGGTTCAAGAATGGCAAACAGATCACGGGTAACGGTAAATACAAGATAACGTACAAGAACAAGGTGGCTAAACTGATGGTGACTGATACCAAACCAGAGGATGCAGCGTCGTACAAGTGTGTTGGGGCCAACATCATCGGGAGTGTGGAGACTTCGGCCAACCTCATTGTTCACTGTAAGTCTGTTTTCTTGTGTGATATAAGATGCATATTTCCCGGTTCTGCCACATACAAAATTGGATCAGCTGAGAATCATACCCTGTGAGTGAAAGCTGATGTCTGGACGGGCCAACCTACATCCCTCTGCATTTTGTTCACATCAACATTCCTCCTTTCCAGTGCATCCCGAGATCGAGTACGACAAGAAATACAAGGAGCCCCAGTCCCTCAAGGCTGGTAAGACCTTTACTGTCCCGGTCAAGGTCACAGGCGTCCCCACACCGACCGTGACATGGTCCATCGACAACAAACCTTTGTCTCCCTCCAAGAGATTGACTCTCGACGTCAAGGATGTTCACCACACGATCTCTGTGAAGGAGCTGAAGAGGGATGATACTGGTGTCTATACCATCTCCGCAGAGAATGTTGTCGGGAGCAAGCATGCAGAGTTTGAGCTTAAGGTTCTTGGTAAGTTGACGTCTTTTTAAAATACAAACGTATCTAAATCCAAGGTTTGGTTGGAAAGTTAACGCCTTCACCTCCGTCCATTTCCATTCTTCAGACAAACCTTCACCTCCACGAGATCTCAAGGTCACAGAAGTCCAGCGTGAAGCTATATCCGTTGCTTGGCAACCACCAGAGGATGATGGAGGCTCACCGCTGACACAGTACGTCCTCGAAAAACGTGACTCCAAGAAAACCACCTGGTCCAGCGCCGGGAAAGCCAAGCCAACAGAACTCGCACAGACTGTGTCTAAACTGATCGAAGGCAATGAGTACTTCATTCGTGTGATTGCTGAGAATGCCATAGGACAGAGTGAACCGTGTGAACTCAAGGAACCGGCCAAGGCCAAGAGTCAGTTTGGTGAGTGAAGTTCTTAGTTCTAAGATCAGGTCACTCGAACTTCAAACTATGCGGGCCACTGAGCAAAAATTTGGCAGTCAAAAAATTCCTGAATTCTTGTCTCTCTCTGATAATCATTTCCGTCTTTGTTCGTGTTTTAGACGTTCCCGGTCCACCGCAGAAACTTCATGCCACAGACGCCAGCAAAACAAAGATCTCCATCGCGTGGGAAAAACCCAAGACGGATGGTGGTAGCCCTATCCTTGGTTACATCATCGAACGCTGCAGTGCCACCAGCACACGGTGGGTTAAACTGAACAAGAAGCTTGTGACGGACTTGTCTTATGATGTCACTGACGTGACGGAGAACCAGGCATACGAGTTCCGTGTCTCCGCTGAGAACGCTGAGGGACAGGGTCCACCATGTGACACGCTTGGACCAATCAAAGCCAAGGATCCATATGGTGAGTGACAGAGTTATCTTGCTGAGATAAATCCACAGTGTTCCGTCCAAACTCTGAAAATTTGTGCAGATGTAACTTGGTCAGCACAGAAGGCACCCATTGTTTGAGATAATGATAGTGTTACAGAAGTTTTGTTTTTTCTTGCGGAAATTATTAAGCACTGAGTTTGAGTGATCAGATTGTATTCTTTGCCTTACAGATGTCCCTGGCCAACCAGGAAAACCCAAGGTCATGGAGATCACAGCTGAATCAGCCAAGGTGACTTGGGCACCACCCAGAGATGACGGAGGGAGTCCCATTGTCAACTACCTGCTGGAGATGAAACAACCAAGCGAATACAAATGGACATCAGTCAATGTCGATTTCACGATCCCAACTCCTGAGCACACTGTGACTGGGTTGAAGGCAGAGACGGACTACATCTTCAGAGTGACAGCCGTCAACAAGGCTGGACCTGGCAAGGAGTCGGAGCCCTCTGATGTTGCCAGATATGAAGTCCCACTGAAGATTCTCAAAGATCTTGAAGACGTTGAAGTCAAGAAGCTTCCCACTAGCGCCACCTTTGAGTGTAAACTGAACAAGGAGGATGTCGACGTCCAGTGGTACAAGGAAGACCATCTCCTCTCACACGGCAAGAAATACAAGATGGAGACGAAAGGCGCCATCTATAAACTGACCATTAATGATGTGAATGATGAAGATGACGGCCCGTACACGTTCAAGGTCAAGGACAAAGATCTTAAGTCACAAGCGGGACTGTTTGTCGAGAGTAAGTTATTTTGTTCTGAATGCATTTTGGAAACACCCTCCTTGACGGAAATACAGAACCGGTTTTCCTGAAATTCTGATCTTTATTCTTAGTTTACCCTTGGCCTGTTTGTCACCGAATAATTTTGACCAATGAAATTTCTGACTATTTCAGTTCCACCCAAATTCACCTTGGACAGATCCTTCAAGGACACCATCGTCATGAAGGTCAAAACATCCAAGGTCATTGAGGTGCCGTTCATGGCCAGCCCGATGCCAAAGATCACATGGGCCTTCAACGATGGTAAATTCTCTGATGAGAAACGTATTACCGTGGAGACGATCCGTGGTATGACTGCCCTGACGATCAGCCGTGCTGAGAGACAGGATGCCGGTGATTACACCCTCAAGATTGAGAACAAGTTTGGTACAATCAGCATGACCGTTCATGTTAAGGTACTGGACAAGCCGACCCCAGTCAGGAATCTCGCCCCTGATGAGATCACGCCAGAATCCGTTCACCTAACGTGGAAGGAACCAGAAGACAATGGCGGGTCTGACATCACGGGATACATCATCGAGAGACGTGACGCTAACCGCCAGACATTCAACAAGGTCGGCACTACGCCCAAGTGTGAATTCACGGCAACAAAACTGATGAATGGAGCCCAGTACGTTTTCCGCGTCATCGCTGAGAATGAGGTTGGACAGAGTGAACCAGTCGACACAAAGACCATCACAGCTAAATTTGGTTTTGGTGAGTCACATTCTGTCTTTTATTTTGTTTTGTGACAAGCAGTGTAGAGCCATGTGATTAATTATCCCTGGCTCTTCACGTCTGTCACATGGGACAGTAAGCCGTGGTGCCTTGTTTCTTTGCAAGGGCAAGGAAAAGACTCCATCCAAGTGAGGAACATGAGTAGCTTGAGATGGCCTCTTCCATACTTACCAGGGCCAATAATGGTTTGGCTTTTGCCCTCATAGAAAAGTCCAATACAATACTGAGCCCAGTTGCTAAAAACTGAAATACCAGTAGATATGCTATTTTTTGTTTTCCAGTCTTATCTTCAAAAATTTTCTTAATCATTCCAGACAAACCAGGTCCGCCAGATGCACCGACGGTCTCGGACATCTTTGTAAACTCTGCTACCATATCGTGGAAACCTCCAGCCAACGATGGAGGTTCTCCCATCACTGGATACCACATCGAACGCCACCTGACCTCCAGCACTCGCTGGGTCAAACTTAACAAGAAACCAATCACAGAGTTGACCTTCAAGGATGAGGACCTAAAGGAAGGCATGGAGTATGAGTACCGCGTTGCTGCTGAAAACAAGGCCGGGGTTGGTCCACCAAGCTCACCTTCCAAGCCATTCACTGCCAAGGACCCATGGGGTGAGTTGCATGCATTATACGTTACATTCCAGATGATCTTATGGGTTGCCAGTTTTGACCTGAGTGTTGGTTCGTGTGAGACTATTCTTTGAATCCTCTTTTCCAGACAAGCCAGGTCCACCAGGTATCCCAGAATTCAGTGAGGTGACGGACACATCAGTCAAGGTCACATGGACGCCACCAGAAGATGACGGTGGTTCCCCGATTAAGAACTACCACCTTGAGTACACAACCGGGACAAAATGGACCCCAGCCTCACTTGATGTCCTCACGGATACTTACATGGTCGTCAAACGTTTGAAAACTGATGGGGAGTACCGGTTCCGCGTGTGCGCCGAGAATAAGGTCGGATCTGGTCCGTACTCAGAGAACAAGGAGCCAATCAAGATCAAGGCCCCACTTGTCGGCGATGCACCCGTCATGGAGATGAAATTGGAGGATACGACGGTTGTCTGTCCGGAGGAGGCGGTCCTTGACTGTCAGATTAAACCGGGCAAACCGGCCGCTGAAATCAAATGGTGAGTACCAAGGGCTATTGTAAAGAAATAAAGTGCCACCTTGGGTTTGACCCGGGGACCTTCTACCTCTTAGTCCAACACTCCACCACCTGAGCTGAAGAGACATATCCCACCAGCTGGACTAGGAGGAACATGGTAACGTTTCCTTAAACATGAAGTCTGAAATCAAAGTTTCCTCAAAATTTTTGGAGTCCAACACTCAACTACTACGGTACATCATGCTGCAATATCTGAGTCTGTTTTTCTGTCCATTTCAGGTTCAAAGACGGCAAACAAATCACAGGCAATGGTCGCTACACGATGACGTACAAGGGTAACAACGCTCAACTGAAGATAAAGGACACGACGCCTCAGGATGCTGGGATTTACAAATGTATGGGGGCGAATATCATCGGCAGTGTGGAGACGTCGGCTAACCTGCTCGTCCATAGTAAGTCCTTCTCTCTTGTCCTATGTTTATCTTGTTTTAGGTAGAGTAGCATCTCTGTGTGTGTGGGTAGGGGTTGGCAAGGAGGCAAAGATCCAGGGGTCTGGACATCCCTGCTCTCAGCAACCAAAGGTTTTTCATCAGAATTGGCCAGGAATTGCATCTCAGGTGTCAAAATTATTGGAGGGATAACCCCAAGACCCCCTCACCACGTATTTTCAATGGACAACTCTGGCTATCATCCTCAGAACCCCCCCCCCCCNAAACCTGTCGAACAGTCCAAGAAGTTGAACATTGATGCCAAGGCTGAGAGTTATATTCTGACTGTGAAGAACCTTGCTAAGCAAGACGCTGGGGTCTATACAGTGTCCGCGGAGAACCTTGTTGGGGAGAAACACGCCGAATTTGAGCTCGTCGTTACCGACAAGCCGTCGCCGCCACGTGATTTGGAGGTCACCGAGGTCCAGAGGGATGCTTTGACGGTTACCTGGCAACCACCAGAAGATGACGGAGGCTCACCTCTTACTCAGTACATCTTAGAGAGGCGCGATGCAAAACGTACCAACTGGACCAGCGCCACCAAGTGCAAGCCAACTGAGTTGACAGCGGTACTCATGAAACTGATTGAAGGCAATGAGTACTTTGTCCGTGTGATTGCTGAGAATGAGATCGGACAGAGTGAACCGTGTGAACTCAAGGAACCGGTCAAACCTAAGAGTCCATTTGGTAAGTAAAAAAGCAGCATGTCCCGGGTTCGAATCCAAGCAAAATGAGATCACCCTTCCCTGAGGTAATAAGACTGAGCCAGATTCTCACACCGACAGTGGGGATCGAACCTTGGACCTTCTGACCGCTAGCCAGAGACCGGAGCCACTACACCTCTCCTGCTTCTCAAAACGTGTCTCTCTTTTAGATGTTCCTGGTCCACCACAGAATCTCCACTGCACAGACGTCAGCAAGAAAGAAATCTCAATCGCCTGGGAACCACCAAAATCTGACGGCGGCTCAAAGATCATTGGATACATCATCGAGTCACGCAAGGCGAAGAGTTCCCGGTGGATCCGTCTGAACAAGAGACCACAAGCAGAGTTGACGTACACCGCCAGTGATGTCGTTGAAAATCAACAGTATGAGTTCCAGGTGTCGGCGGAGAATGCCGAGGGTGTCGGACCGCCTGCTGATACTCTTGGACCAATCAAAGCCAAGGATGCTTTTGGTGAGTTTTGAGATTTAGCATCAATCAAAAACATCAGGAGTAGTAAGTCTCTGAGAAAGGATTAAGAACACTGCAGTCTTCTAATTCTTCTCCTTTATCTCTCTTCTTTAAGATCCCCCCGGCCAACCAGGCAAACCCAAAGTGACCAACATGACTGAGAAATCAGCCAAACTGACCTGGTCTCCACCACGAGACGACGGCGGCGCTCCAATCACCAACTACACCGTGGAGATGAAGCAGCCCATGGAGTACAAGTGGTCTGTGGTCAACGCCACGTTCACAGTACCCAAACCTGAACACACTGTAGAGGGCCTGAAGAAAGAGACTGACTATATCTTCAGGGTGACAGCGGTGAATAAGGCTGGTGCTGGGCCGCCGTCTGAGCCATCAGATGTGGCCAGATATGGTGAGTTATTTTCAGCTGTGGGAGTGTGGCGGCAAGGTGGAAGAGCATCGTACATAGAGTGGCACCACTGCCACGCTTGCCTTCCTCTAAAACTTCCCCATGTTGAGTTCACTTTTTCCCTACACTTACCTTCTCTTTGAATTCTTTCAGATATTCCACTTGAGATTGTGAAGCACATCGAAGACCAAAACATCAAAAAGATTCCAACCACCGCCACGTTTGAGTGCACGCTGAACAAACCTGACGTGGAAGTCGAGTGGTACAAGAACGATAAGGTCCTGTCTCACGGCAAGAAATACAAGATGGAGAACCGTGGGAAGTTGTACGTCCTCACGGTCCTCAAGGTCGATGACGAGGACGACGCTGAGTACACCATGAAGGTCAAGGGCAAAGAACTCCAGTCACAGGCTAGTCTGTTTGTGGAAGGTATGTGAGCTGACTGCCCCTGCCTTTCCCCAGGTGTAAGGTGCCATGCCGTGTTAGAGTATTCTAACAGTAAACTCAGTTAGTAGTGGATATCTTTGAATGAAGAGATTTATAAACTGATTGTCTCTTGTGTTTCAGTTCCACCTGTTTTCATGGTTGACAAAAACTTCAAGGACACCATCACCATGAAGGTCAAAACATCCAAGGTCATTGAGGTGCCGTTCGCGGCCAGCCCAATGCCAAAGATCACATGGGCCTTCAACGATGGTAAATTCTCTGATGAGAAACGTATTACCGTGGAGACGATCCGTGGTATGACTGCCCTGACGATCAGCCGTGCTGAGAGACAGGATGCCGGTGATTACACCCTCAAGATTGAGAACAAACTTGGAACGATCAGTATGAGCATCAAGGTCAGGGTGTTAGGTAAGTTGAATTCTACTGGCTGTGTCTAAATATATGAATCTGCCGTCTCTTCTCCCCAGCAGTCATTACATGAGCTGACTAGGCCTACATGTTCTTTCTTTCTCTTTGCAGACAAGCCGTCGCCACCACGTAACCTCCGCTCAGACAACGTCACACCCGAATCGGCACATCTGACCTGGTTGGAACCAGAAGACAATGGCGGCTCTGAGGTCACAGGTTACATCATCGAGAGACGTGACGCTAACCGCCAGACATTCAACAAGGTCGGCACAACCGCCAAGTGCGAATTCACGGCGACAAAACTCGTTGATGGAAATTCGTACGTTTTCCGTGTCATGGCTGAAAACGAGGCTGGGCAGAGTGAACCAGTCGAGTCAAAGACCATCATCGCCAAATATGGATTTGGTGAGTAATGCATTTGATATTCCTGCATTAGTTATGTGGAAGTTTATGTGCTCTCCATGTGAGGGTTTTCTGTGGGAGTTGACTCTCAATGGGTAATTCACTATAAGTAGTTTCTGTAGGACTTACGCTGAGACCCATGACACAAACGCCACCTCTGCAGCAGAGTTGCCCATAGAGAGCCAACTTTCACAAGAAAATACTCATATGAAGTGGCACCTTTAGTTACTACAGTATTTCTGTCAACCTTAGAAGATACAACCCCTACTTCTCCTCCCCTTTCAACATTCCTGAGCTTGTCTAGATTGCTTCTATGTCGAGACTGTCCAAATATTGCAAGTAGAAGTTTCGTGGCAGTGTAGAAAGTTGTTGTCCCATTTCATGCGGCCTAAAACCTACTGTCGTTGGAGAAAATCCCCTCGCTTATCTAGTCTGTTGTTCTTAAATATGCTGCTTGAATATTCATGTAGAATGTGATGTAGGAAGAATATCTCGTAAATGCCTTTGACTTTATCTGTAGGCCTGTGTGTAATGGTATTACACTATAGATGAGTTGCAGAAATAGAATTAGGTCAAACTAGATATCATAATGCCGTTTTGACCGTCACATTTGATGGACCACGTCTTTTGATTGGTTCGTCAGCCAAAACAGCGTTATGACGTCTGGTTTGACTTTGGTGGCGTTGCTGTGACGATGACCTAATTTGATTTCTGCAACTCATCTATAATCGACTGCGGAAGTGATAGCTACGAACTCTGACCATGGGATTAACATGATTGAGTTTGATTTCTCCATACTTCATGGAGAGTGGCTTCCAATAGCAGAATACAATGTAGGATTGTGTTTGCAAAAGAAGGAAAAGGCATTTGCCAGATTTAACGCACAAATGTTTTGATGTCTGAAGTAGAAGTTCACTGTAGCAACTTGTCCTGGCCACGTTTCATGCAGCCTAAACCTTCTGTCGTTGGAGAACATCCCTCGCTTATTTAGTCTGTTGTTCTTGAATACATGTATATTGCTTGAATATTTGTGTCGACCGACTGTCTACTCCCCTAGATGTCTCTGTACTCCTTGTTCAAGATTCGTCATGTCTGTCGAGTCTCCTATAGGGCTGATTCTCAAGGTCAGACAGCCTTGACCCATTGAATATACTACGTCAGGGCTACGCCTATGGGTCTGCACACGACGTCGAGGACTGCGTGTTTGCCCGCACTCAGTATATTCAATGGAATGCTATGCCAGGCTGTCGGCCCTTTCTGACTTTGCCGATCAAGCCCTTTCCCATCCCATGTCCATTCCTAATTGTTTTGTCTCTGTCTTTTCCCCGTTCAGGAGCGGGTAAGCTTTTCATATGCATGTCACTGCATGTTTACGTATCGACTCTAATTCTGCCAAGCAATGCTATGAAATATTCTACGGGGAGGGGGGGGCGTCCATCAGATTCTGGACTAACAATCTGATTAAAACTGAGCCGGAAATGTGGGAACATTTACAGAGTGGCTGTAAATAGTTACGGANAAATGTTTTGATGTCTGAAGTAGAAGTTCACTGTAGCAACTTGTCCTGGCCACGTTTCATGCAGCCTAAACCTTCTGTCATTGGAGAAAATCCCTCGCTTATTTAGTCTGTTGTTCTTGAAATATTGCTTGAATATTTGTGTAGACTGACTGTCTACTACTGTATGTCTGTACTCCTTGTTCAAGATTCGTCATGTCTGTCGAGTCTCCTATAGGGCTGATTCTCAAGGTCAGACAGCCTTGACCCATTAAATATACTACGTCAGGGCTACGCCTATGGGTCTGCACACGACGTCGAGGACTGTGTGTTTGCCCGCACTCAGTATATTCAATGGAATGCTATGCCAGGCTGTCGGCCCTTTCTGACTTTGCCGATCATGCCCTATCCCATGTCCATGTCCATTCCTAATTGTTTTGTCTCTGTCTTTTCCCCGTTCAGGAGCGGGTAAGCTTTTCATATGCATGTCACTGCATGTTCACGTATCGACTCTAATTCTGCCAAGCAATGCTATGAAATATTCTACGGGGAGGGGGGGGCGTCCATCAGATTCTGGACTAACAATCTGATTAAAACTGAGCCGGAAATGTGGGAACATTTACAGAGTGGCTGTAAATAGTTACGGATAAAAGTTACGCATCCAGCAGAGAGTGGCATGAATGATCCCTGGCTCCTCCGTGGCATCGATATTTCACTGACTACAGATTGGCACTAATCTTCACAAGTTTTTGTGGCACCACCTAATCCGTGTGGCACTAAATTATCACAGAGTGACATCAGATGCAGCACCAGTTTTGTGCTACTGACATACCAGCCATTCCAATGTGGCACTGCTTTCTCACGTTGCAGAGTGACACCAATAACACCAAATGTAGCACTGATTTATCACCAGGTTTTGTGGCACCAGCATGCCACCATTCCAAGTACAGCACGGCATTCTCAAACATTGCAGAGTGACACCAGTTGCTGTGTGCAGCACTGATTTATCACCAGTGTCTGTGGCACCAACATACCCCCATTCCAAGTGCAGCACGGCATTCTCAAACATTGCAGAGTGACACCAGTTGCTGTGTGCAGCACTGATTTATCACCAGTGTCTGTGGCACCAACATACCCTCATTCTAAGGGTAGCACGGCATTCTCACACATCGCAGAGTGACACCAATTGCTGTGTGTGGCACCAGTTCATCACCAGGTTTTGTGTGACATAACTCTAACAATGCTATGATTCCTAGAACATCACAGCTACCGGTAGGCCTAGAATGCTAGATAATATACCGGTACCAAAATATCACTACCGTAACAGCTGAGCTGCACTTCAGCACTGAAGTGATACCGGGTAGGCTACAGCAAATCGTCATGAATTGATTTGAGTTGCATGAAATTATGTCTAGGCCTATTGCAGATTTATAATGATAACCCGTTAATTTGGGGGTGTTTTGATATACCCGGTAACTAAATGTTGCTTGGGAGGGATGAATTGATGGATATCAGCAGAACCAGTCAGTCACTTGGCTCTTACCAGGTTCTCTTGGTTACCATGGTTACCGTAGCATGCCAGCTTCGCTACTAATACACCTTAGCCTACTGGCCTTTGTAAATAATGTGCTATATTAATTTGCCGATTACTCTTTATGTAGGCCTAGAGATAGTCTATCTTTTTTTAATGCCAGCTGACAAACTGAAAGTAAAAATGAAAATAAAAGAATACAGTAGGCCTGCCTAAGTGCATGCTGGTACACTAGGCTAGCCTATCCTTAATCCTAATAGCGGAAAGTTTGCCAACCAAGATATCTTACCTTCAGCATATCGTGCACATCAGGCCTGTCAGCTGCCAGTTGACCATACTCTTCTATTCCAGGTTACTGAATGAATCAAACGGATAATTCACCAGAACTCTTGACTTTATTTCTTCCTCTTCTCACAATTCCTTTCATCCTCCCACAGCAGGGGTTTGGTTTCGTTCCTCTTCATACACTCCACACAAAGCCCTGCTGAAATTGGGCCTCCCGGGCAAGCAGAGGGTGTCAGAAAACCATTGCCCAATCAGAATGCAGCATTTTCAGGGTGTCAATATTAAATAATTATGACTCATAATAACAATCAAAAATAATAAGAATCTTTCCTATACACAGGAAGAACCTCTGTG
>NMRB01000802.1:52363-84829 GCA_002633025.1 Notospermus geniculatus | reverse complement strand
ATGTCTGTTGGCTAAAACCAGCGAGTCCTACCTCATCTTCTGTGTGAGCGATGTCTGTTGGCTAAAACCAGCGAGTCCTACCTCATCTTCTGTGTGAGCGATGTCTGTTGGCTAAAACCAGCGAGTCCTACCTCATCTTCTGTGTGAGCGATGTCTGTTGGCTAAAACCAGCGAGTCCTACCTCATCTTCTGTGTGAGCGATGTCTGTTGGCTAAAACCAGCGAGTCCTACCTCATCTTCTGTGTGAGCGATGTCTGTTGGCTAAAACCAGCGAGTCCTACCTCATCTTCTGTGTGAGCGATGTCTGTTGGCTAAAACCAGCGAGTCCTACCTCATCTTCTGTGTGAGCGATGTCTGTTGGCTAAAACCAGCGAGTCCTGCCTCATCTTCTGTGTGAGCGATGTCTGTTGGCTAAAACCAGCGAGTCCTGCCTCATCTTCTGTGTGAGCGATGTCTGTTGGCTAAAACCAGCGAGTCCTGCCTCATCTTCTGTGTGAGCCATGTCTGTTGGCTAAAACCAGTGAGTCGTACCTCATCTCTGCATGATTTCTGTCTGTAGCGTTAATTTCTATGTTTTCTTTCCCAGTCGGTGAACCCCCAGCGATTGAAGCTCCCCTTCAGGAGGTAACCGTGGTATCATCCAACGAGGCCGTCATGGACTGTGATATTATACCAGGTGAACCGGCTGCTGAGGTTGAATGGTAAGTCACATCATCCTCGTCATCTTCTACGTCACCAGACCAGGGCCCATATTCATACCACATGTGAATGGGTCTGATACAGGTATTGAACTCACTTACAGAGGCCTAAGTTCCTCATCCTGCTTCAGTTCAATCACACGTTGATGTTATTTTATTTCAGGACCAAGAACGGTAAACCTGTGAAATCGTCGGGTCGTTTCTCCCTGACCTACAAGAACAAGACAGCTCAGATGAAGATCAAGGACGCCACCCAGGACGACGCTGGCGAATACAAGGTCACGGCGACGAACATCATTGCTAGTGTTGACACCAAGGCACATCTTATCGTACAAGGTAAGAGTGTGAATTCGATGGGGAACCTGTAAGCTGATAGGTGGCGCTGCGAGCATAAGGTTCAGTTTTCCTGCTGCACACCACCGTAAAAGACATCGAGACGTGATGTCATTGGTTGTTTTGCGTCATTCTTAATGTCTTATGTTGTCATGTCCCATGTTTTTCAGTGGCGCCCACTATTGAGTACGAGAAGAAATACAGTGAACCGCAGGCATTGAAGGCCGGGAAGACATTTACTGTCCCAGTGAAGGTGTTTGGTATCCCGACACCCAGCGTCTCCTGGTCGCTCAACAACAAGATTCTGGAAGAAAACAAGCGAATCAACCTCGACTCCAGGGAGAATAAATACTTCACGATTACCGTCAAGGATCTGAAGAAAGAGGACGCCGGTGTTTATACTGTGTCGGCGGAGAACAGCGTCGGGAGGAAAAACGCTGAATTTGAACTCAAGGTGTTGGGTGAGTAGACTTTCTAATATTCCTGTCTTTCTAACCCATACCTTCACGTGAGAGTTTTCTGGCTCTCAATAGGCATTTCTCATTGTTGGTTTCCTTATGGCTTACACCAAGGCCAATACCACAAACGGCTGCCCATAGTTTTCTATGGGTAATTTGCCCATAGAGAGCCAACATATTACAGTTCTGCAGGGTTGACGCGAGATTTTCTGAGTTATATACCGGTACTGCAAGGCGTACAGGTTTGATCAGAATTTATCCAGTTATTATTTCATTCTTCACTTTTAGACAAACCATCAGCACCACAAGACCTGAAGGTCACCGAAATCCAGCGAGACTCTGTCACTGTTACCTGGCAACCACCGCGTGATGATGGTGGCTCACCGATCACGCAGTATGTCCTCGAGAAACGTGACGCTAAACGCACCAACTGGAGCAGTGCTGGCACCGTCAGAGCCAAGGAACTCTCATCAACGGTCACCAAACTGATCGAGGGAAATGAGTATTACATCCGTGTGATCGCCGAGAATGAGATCGGACAGAGTGAACCGTGTGAACTCAAGAAACCGGTCAAACCTAAAAGTCCGTTTGGTAAGTACTGCTAGCGATTTGTTTCATGTGAGGCAGTCTAGGAAAACCCATTGGATGTCACATTTGAGGAAAGTGTTAATGGAATTGGTGAACCCGAGCAGATCAATGCACAGGCAATCTGACAGCCTTTGTTGATCATTCAGTGGCATCTGATGGGTTTTCCTAGACCGCCACACATATTATAACAGGTCTTCTATAGAGAATCGTCCATACGGCTTGCTGTAGAACAGTGTAGAAGAGTCCGATGAATGCCGACAACGTACAAACCACGTCAAAAACGCTGTGTTGATGCTGTGACATTGCGTCATTTGACGGCCAATATGGCGGATATTTGGAGCTGTGACATCACGTGGGAAACCTCTATAGTGCTGGTTAAGGGTTGCTGAAGCACTATGAGGTGTTCATTTCATCTTTCATGTATTTCTTGTGTGTGAGTCACACTTGCAACCTTGACTTGTCTTTCTAGATGTTCCCGGTCCACCGCTCAACCTCCATGCCA
This sequence comes from Notospermus geniculatus, assembly GCA_002633025.1. NCBI lineage: Eukaryota > Metazoa > Nemertea > Pilidiophora > Heteronemertea > Lineidae > Notospermus > Notospermus geniculatus. The sequence goes on along the minus strand of NMRB01000802.1, from coordinate 82,250 downwards.
CCAACGTCAGCAAATCAAAGATCACGATCTCCTGGGAGCCACCCAAATCTGACGGCGGTACCAAGATCAAGGGATACATGATCGAGCGCCGACAGGGTAGGAGCACACGCTGGATCAGGTTGAATAAGAATCTCATCGACGACCTTGAGTTTACGATGACAGATGTTGCTGAAGGACAGGATTACGAATTCCAGGTCTCCGCGGAGAACGCCGAGGGGGTCGGAGCTCCGTCTGATGCTCTTGGTCCAATCAAAGCCAAGGATCCTTATGGTGAGTAGTGCCCACTATAACTCTAGCTTTACATGTAGGTCTCTGCAATCCAGAGGCACACCTCCACCCCAGGTTTAAATGCTCAAGTATGAGTCATATAACTTTATCTTTCTCAGATGTCCCTGGACCTCCTGGAAAGCCTGTCATCAGTGACATGGTAGACGGCAAGGCCAAACTGGTCTGGACACACCCTAAAGACGACGGCGGTAGCCCCATCACGCACTACATCATCGAATCCAAACGACCAACAGATTACAAGTGGTCCGTGGTGAACTTTGACACCAAGGTGACGAGTCCTGAATACGCGGTACCGGGGATGGTCGATAAGATGGAGTATGTCTTCCAAGTGAAGGCCGTCAACAAGGCCGGTGAGGGGAAACCGTCAGAGCCGTCGGACGTTGCCAAATACGGTAAGATATTCCTCTTCTTCGTTTTGTATTGAGCATCAAACCTGTAAAGCCTAGCGTACATCGCATTCGCGACTGGATACAACTAGTCGCCACTGAGCTACCTGGCGACAGGGAGGAACTACCTGAAACTGGAGGCAACTGATCAGTCGCCAGAAACAGTCGATGTACGCCAGGCTTAGAGTTTGTCTCTAGTTGTTCTTAGTTTGTAAAATATTGTTTGATATTTCAGAAACTCCCATTGAGATCATCAAACCCATTGATGAGCAGCACGTGAAGAAGCTACCAGCGACCATCACATTCGAATGTGAACTCAACAAACCTGACGTCAACGTCGAGTGGTACCAGAATGATAAACTGATTCCGTCGAACAAGAAGTACAAGATGACGTCACGCGGCGCCCTCTATATGCTACAGATTAATGACGTGAACGATGAGGATGATGCTGACTACACGTTTAAAGTCCATAACAAGAATATTCAATGCCAGGCTGGTTTGTTTGTCGAAGGTAAAATATCCGACTCTCAAAATCTTGGCCACCATTTCGGCCGTAAACACAAACAGTGATTGGAGAAAGAACTTTTTATGGGAAAACGACAGTGATGATGCCTGTAGCGGCAAAAGACAAATCGATTGATGTATTTGTATGGTATGTCAAATTTGACCCAGCCGTTGCAGAGATACCAGCCTTAAACCTCGCGTCAATTGGATGTGGAATGAAGAGTAGTCCAGAATGGTACTTAGTCGAAGGCTTCTTTTCCTTCTGTTTATTTTCATTGTTTTCATCATTTCCAGTTCCACCCAAATTCATGACAGACAAGTCTTTTGAGGACACTATCACCATGAAGGTCAAGACTTCAAAGATCATCGAGGTGCCGTTTGTGGCCAGCCCGATGCCAAAGATCACGTGGGCCTTCAACGATGGTAAATTCTCTGATGAGAAACGTATTACCGTGGAGACGATCCGTGGTATGACTGCCCTGACGATCAGCCGTGCTGAGAGACAGGATGCCGGTGATTACACCCTCAAGATTGAGAACAAACTTGGAACGATCTCAATGACCATCAGAGTCAGAGTGCTGGGTGAGTACTGCTTATGAATGGGATTAATCACCCCTAGCTGGGACCATAAGCCATGGTGCCTTGTACCTTATGCCTTTGCGAGGGCAAATAAAAGACCCCATCCAAGTGAGGAACATGAGTAGCTTGAGATGGCCTCTTCCATACTTACCAGGGCCAATAATGCTTTGGCTTTGGCCCTGATTGAAATGTCCAATGATTAAAAAAGATCACACACGTATAAAGACATTTTCTATACGAGTTCATATCATGCCTCTCCCCAGATAAACCAACCATTCCGAGGTCGTTTGAAGCTGATGAGATCACGCCAGAATCCGTCCACCTAACGTGGAAGGAACCAGAAGACAATGGCGGGTCTGACATCACGGGATACATCATCGAGAGACGCGACGCTAACCGCAAGACATGGAACAAGATCGGCACAGCAGACAAGTGTGAATACCTCGCGACGCGTCTTGTGGCCGGCAACGAGTACGTGTTCAGAGTGATGGCTGAGAATGAGGTCGGACTCAGTCCGGCTGCTGAGAGCAAGACTATCACCGCTAAATATGGATTTGGTAAGTACAAGTAATGGATTCTTTGCTCTCTGATTTAAAACCGTTGAAACATTTTACCAAAGTTCTGTGTTTCAACTTGTATTTCATTTCTCTTTCCAGAGAAACCCGGAGCTCCCGAGGCGCCGGTCGTCTCCGAGATCTTCATCAACAGTTGTCAAGTTGATTGGAAAGCCCCGTCAAAAGATGGCGGCTCCCCGATCCTCGGCTATCATCTGGAACGTCGTCTCACCTCCAGCACACGTTGGTCAAAGATCAATAAGAAGATACTGAAGGATCTGACCTTGAAGGATGAGGACCTAAAGGAAGGCATGGAGTACGAGTACCGTGTGATGGCAGAGAATAAGGCTGGCGTCGGACCGGCTAGTCCACCGTCAAAACCGTTTATTGCTAAGGACCCATGGGGTGAGTGGTCTGAAGATTCATGAGCTGTGAACTCGGCTTGAATCAGTTTCATATACCGGTATTTGGGTTACATTTTGACAAACGATGCTTAATGTCATTGCATCCTTTTCTTGCAGACAAACCTGGACCGCCCGGTACTCCAGAACTTAGCGAGATCACCGACACATCCATCCGACTTGACTGGACTGCACCCCAGGAAGATGGTGGCGTCCCCATCCTAGGATACTACGTAGAATACAAGTCAGTTGACGCGACCAAGTGGACTCCAGCCTCACTTGATAAGGTCACAGACACTAATCTTGTTGTGCGACGTCTGAAGACGGATGTCGAGTATGAATTCCGAGTATGTGCTGAGAACAAGGTTGGAAGTGGTCCATTCTCCAAGAACTCTGAACCTGTCAAGATTAAGGCTCCTCTTGGTGAGTATTGGGATTATATTATATCCACGCCACACTGCGCCGGCTTTTGCTGGAGGGGGTCACATATGGGAGGTACAGCACAAGTATCCTGGATGGAAATTGTCAGTTGTGGAAAATACCTGATGTTGTTGATCTCAGAACAGTGTTGATAAATTCTTTTTCTTCAACAGTTGGTGAACCACCCAAAGTTCTTGACGAGATGACCGATGTCACCGTCGTTGTTCCCGAGGACGCCGTCATGGATTGCGTCATCCAATCAGGCTCGCCCTCCGCTGAGATCAAATGGCTCAAAGACGGCAAACCAATCCCGTCCGATCGTCGGTTCAAACAGTCGTACGAGAAAAACACGGCCGAGCTGCGGATCAAAGAGAGCAAACCAGAGGATGCTGGGAAATATAAATGTGTCGCCCACAACATCATCGGGACGGCGGAGACGTCCGGCTATCTTGTCGTCAATAGTAAGTTGAAAACAGGCTTCAATCTGCATTATGGTGTCCTTAATTGAGAGGTGTCCGGATTTTTGAAGTTAAACAAATTCAAATGTGGTATCCTTCGTGGTTTCTTGGTCATACATATATATTTATAAGTACTGATCAACTTACTTACTTACTTACTCAACTTACTTAAGTACTGAAAACAGCCAATTTGTGACTTAATTTTGCTGTCCATAGTTGTGGGGTGTCCTCCTGCAGTGGTGTCCCACATAGGGAGCTTGTCTAGTTCATCCAATATCAAACTTTCCTCCATTCCTTTCCAGTGCATCCGAATATTGAATATGACAAGAAATACAAAGAACCCATTGAGCTGGTTGCTGGTAAGACCTTCAGTGTCCCTGTCAAGGTCACCGGTGTGCCGACCCCCAAGGTCACCTGGTCAACCAATGAAAAGGAACTAGAGATGTCTGGCAGGGTCAGCATGGATGTCAAGGACACCAACTATACGCTACATATCAAGAGTGTCACCAGGCAGGATGCGGGTATCTACACAGTGACCGGGGAAAACGTGGTCGGACGTAAACATGCCGAGTTTGAGCTCAAGGTCAAAGGTACGTTTTGATACCAAGGTCACGAACTACACCAGAGATATTCTCGGGGCTGAAAATGGCAAGAATTAGGTTGGATGCTGTAAGATTGCTTTGACATTGAATGATTTTCTGTTCCATTTTTTTTTTAGACAAGCCGTCACCGCCACAAGACCTGAAGATCACCGACGTACAGAAGGAGTCTATCTCCGTTACCTGGCAAGCACCAGCAGACGATGGCGGCGCTCCGATCAAACAATACATTCTGGAGAAACGTGACATCATGAGGACGAACTGGTCCAGCGCCGGGAAGGTCACACCGAGGGAGCTCGCCTGCACGGTCGGGAAACTGCTCGAAGGCAACGAGTACTTCATCCGCGTGATCGCTGAGAATGAGATCGGACAGAGTGAACCGTGTGAACTCAAGGAACCGGTCAAGGCCAAGAGTCCGTTTGGTAAGTTTCTTAGTCAGAAGTCAGACAGTTCCAGCAAAACATCGGTATTTTAGCAATTTTTGCTCTGGAGACATTTCTAGATTGGTATTTAAGTCTGGATGCAACAAATGTTGTAAGGAGGAAATGTCCAGTGACGAAAAGTCTTTGGGGACAAAATTGCCTCTAACACATTTTCTCGCTTGTATTTTCTAGATGTTCCCAGTGCACCAATCAAACTTCACGCCACAGATGTTGGTAAATCTCAAATTGCGGTTGCCTGGCAACCACCAGAATCAGATGGAGGCTCAAAAATTATTGGTTACATTGTCGAGTTACGCAAGACCCACAGCACTCGCTGGATCAAGTTGAACAAGACGCCCATCCCAGAGTTGGCGTATTCCATGACGGATGTGATTGAGAACCAGGAGTACGAGTTCCAGGTGTCGGCGGTGAACGCCGAGGGCGTTGGCGCTCCGTCGACCACGCTTGGACCAATCAGAGCAAAGGATCCATACGGTGAGTTTTGTCTTGAGGAAGACTCCTTCAGCTGAATTTGTAGTCCTTCAAAAAAAGATCCTCCCTCACCCCCCCCCACAGTATCCACAAGGGATACATTCTAGGATACCATTTTACCTATTAAAGTCCACTTNCGCACAGTATCCACAAGGGATACATTCTAGGATACCATTCTACCTGGTAAAGTCCGCTTTCAGAACCTTGGCCTTCAGGCTGAGTCCTGAAAACATGTCTGATCCATGAAGTGTGACGAATACGTATACTTGATTCTGTGCAAAATTTATGTCGTTCTTTACTCTAGTTAACGTGAAACACAGTCTCTAATTGTCTGTTTTTTCAATCCATAGATGTTCCTGGACCCCCTGGCCAACCAAAAGTTCGTGAAATCACAGCTGACTTGGCCAAACTAACCTGGGCGCCACCGAAAGTCGATGGCGGCAGCCCCGTGACAAGTTATACCGTTGAGATGAAACAGCCGACAGATTACAAGTGGATGACAATCAGTGCTGAGGCGACGATATCGTTGCCAGAGTATACAGTGACGGGCCTACGGGAAGCAACTGATTATATCTTCAGAGTTAGTGCCACCAACAAGGCTGGAACCGGGAAATCATCGGAGCCATCTGATGTGGCTAGATATGGTAAGAACCGTGGTTGTGTTTGAACGATGTTTAGTGCCAATCCTGATTACCGGGACACCGTGACATGACACGGAATTTCCAAGCTTGTGCAGTGGCTCATTGTGACGCCACTTTGACCAGCGGTACACCAGGCTGACATCGATGACAAAGTGTGCCATGTGTAGATCACATCATGGTTGAAGTCGCACACACTCCACTTGCACCGACGACAAAGTGTGCCACATGGGTCAAGATGTTATTTGACGTCAATTTGACCGTCAAGATGGCGAATTTTCTGTGATGACGTCATCTGCACATATTTTGGGTCAAAATTTCATCATTTGTGCTTTTTATTTTCGTATAGAAGCCCCGATTGAATTCACGAAACTGTTAGAGGACCAAGAGGTGAAGAAGATTCCAGGCCGGGCAACCTTCGAGTGTGAACTCTCCAAATCTGACGTCGACGTCGAATGGTTCAAGGCCGGCGTACAGCTGGAGAGGAGCAGTAAATACAAGATGGAGACCATCGGCAAGGTGCAACGCCTCGTGATCAGTGACGTCAACGATGATGATGATGATGAGTACGTGTGTAAGGTCAAGGGCAAGGACGCTAAGACGTCTGCCGCACTCATTGTTGAAGGTATGTAAACAAGTTGTGCACCTGTTGCAAGACGTACGCCATGGCGTCCTTGTCATTATGGATGACATCATGGTGTGCATTTCTTCACTGTGACATCAAATTCCATGCCATTCTAGGACTGCTAACTGGTGGTGGCCTCTAACGGCAGTAAAGTCTCTCATTCTTCTTTAAACTTTTTAGGGAATCGCCCGGCCCCTTGCATTTTCTTCCATTTCATATCCTCGTACTCCAACATTTTGCCTCTGTTACAGTTCCACCCAAGCTAATGGTTGACAAGAACTTCCAAGACGTCATCATTATGAAGACCAACTCTTCTAAGATCATCGAGGTGCCGTTCGTGGCAAGCCCGATGCCCAAGGTCACGTGGGCCTACAACGACGGCAAGATCCCCGACACGAAACGCATCACAGAGCAGACGATTCGCGGTATGACGTCGTTGACGATCAGTCGTGCCGTGAGATCAGATGCCGGGGACTACACTCTGAAGATAGAGAATAAATTAGGCAGGGTTAACCTCTCGGTCAAGGTCAAGGTCCTTGGTAAGTTGCTCGTGATATATTTTACCAGTTTAGTTCTGTGCTTGTATTTGGTTGTTTAAAGGGTCACATACCCTAGGAAAGAGATACATGGGGCGAAGTTGATAAGCGGTAGTTCAATAACATTGTCAATAGAGGTCTCCCTTAATACAGGTATGGTTAGCACAGGATAGGGAAGGAATAGTGTACCCCTTTAAGTGGTTACTTGTTGTTTTCAGACAAACCGACTGAGCCAAGGAACCTCAAACCCGTTGAGATCACCCCCGAGTCATGTGAACTAAAGTGGGACAAACCAGAAGACAATGGCGGCTGTGACATCAGTCATTACATCATCGAGCGCCGTGACGCTAACCGCCAGACGTTCAACAAGATCGGCACAACCAAAGATCTCAGTTTCACCGATACGAAGATTGTGGAAGGACGAGCTTACGTCTACCGCGTGTCGGCTGAGAATGAGGTTGGAGTGGGTGAACCGGCCGAGACAAAATCAGTGACGGCCAAATATGGCTTCAGTAAGTACCTTGTCTGCGTCTGCTGTTCTTCACATGACGTCGCAATCATAAAGATCTCACGACAAATCTGAGGCCTGATGGTGACACTTGAACTCCACCCTCATGAATATTAAATATCTATTCCAGACAAGCCCGGCCCGCCAAACGCACCAACTGTGTCCGACATCTTCAGCACTGAATGTACCGTCAACTGGAAGCCACCAGCAGACGACGGCGGTGCACCGATCACCGGCTACATCCTTGAACGCTGCATGTCGTCGAGCTCACGCTGGATCAAAATGACTAAAGAACCGATCAAGGAGACGTCTCATAAGGTGACTGACCTTAATGAAGGGTCGGAGTATATCTTCAAGGTCAGCGCGGTCAACAAGGCTGGGGTCGGCAAACCGAGTCCACCATCAAAACCGTTCACAGCCAAGGACCCATGGGGTGAGTATCCGCTGAACTTTCTGTCAAATCTTACAATAACATGAAGTTACTATACGGCACTTTTGAGTGAATACCGTCTCACGTTATTACCCCAGTCTCTCCAGAAATGATTCTGGGGAAAAGTCCAATGACTAGAATTTGATAATAGACTGAGTTTTGAATTCAAACAATATTGTTCTTGTAGACAAACCTGGTGCCCCAGGAATCCCCGAGTTCAGTGACATCACAAACTCATCCGTCCGTCTGACATGGACTGAACCAGAAAACGATGGCGGTTCACCCGTCACGAACTACGTCCTGGAATCTAAGCCGGTGGATGGGTTCAAATGGAATCGCGTTACCTCAGACAGGATCACGGAGACAACTTATGTTGCTAGGCGACTGACGACGGATGCTGATTACATGTTCCGTGTTAGTGCTGAGAATAAGGTCGGCCTCGGTCCAGCGTCAGAAAATAAGGAAGCCATCAAGATCAAGGAACCTCTGGGTGAGTAGTTTGATGATGATGGAGATGTTTTCCCGACTCGTGGTTGCCGTCGGCAACCAGGTTGCGGTTGCCGACGGCAACCACGAGTCGGGAAAACATCCAGCTTAAACCAAATCTTCCTTTCGCAGACTGCTATTTCGTGTTTGTTTGCCCCCTTCAGTCCTAGGTCTACGGGTCCATGGAGGACCTTATGTAGCTGATTCAGCCGTTTCCCTCCAGACCCTCACATGACGCTATCTCCTCATTCTGTTTTCAGTTGGAGATGCTCCCGTCCTCAACACTGACTTAGAGGATGTGACTGTCATCGCCCCGGAGGAAGCCATCTTGGATTGTAACATTACCAGCGGTGAACCCACCGCTGAAATCAAATGGTAAACTTATGTCCTGACTCAGTCGGTCAAGATTAACCCACTAAGGGCCTACAATATTCTAAATTTTCAAACAGGGCCAGGTCTGTTGAAAACTGTAGACTCTAGACATCATGAGGAACCCGCATAACTTTATCCCAACAGGTTGACACTGTTAGCAGTTGTACTGAAGATGTCAAAAACAGAGCAAGCAATGCAATGATGTCATGTCACGACGTCCTTGATGCAGTGTAACATGGGCGAGACGTCATAAAAAAGTATAACGGCTCACTGCGCCTCCTAGTAGCAGTAGTTCTGCACGTTCCTCATTCCTACAAAATATTATCATTTCCAGGTTCAAGGACGGTAAACAGATCACGTCTAACGGTAAATACAAGATGTCACACAAGGGTAAAGTGGCCCAGCTCATTATCACCAAGACAACACCCAAAGATGCTGGACAGTATAAGTGTACCGCCTCTAACATCATCGGGAGTGTCTCATCAAGTGCTAACGTTGTCGTCAACAGTAAGTTATTAGTTCCACCTTTTGTTAGAATTTTGAGCCGTGGTGGCATAGTGCTTCAGCATCAGATTCGAGACCGAGTGGTCGTGGGTTTGATTTCCAGTCGAGTCGCTGATCTGTTCTCCCTAGGTCTGAAAGGATCAAGTGATGCACTGAATGAGCTGCTCCTTGAGTTCCCCAGAAAGGTTTCTGGAGAGACTGGGAGAAAGTGAAGTTGACCGATCATGCTAATACGAGAGTTTCCTGCCATTAGAGGCCGCCTGTGGTCTTCGAATGTCACGTAAGCCGTGGCATCCACATCATTATGGATGACGTCGTGGCGTGCATTTCTTCTCTGTGACGTCAAATTTCATGACGTTCTAGGACTGCAAACTGGTGGTGGCCTCTAACGGCAGGAAAGTCTCTCATTGTACTGGCTATCAGCCTGTAAACCTAAACCTTTACCTTTTACCCATTTAACTTCCAATCTAAGTATACTTGTACATGTATATCATTGCTTCATTCCAGTGGCGCCCTCTATTGAGTATGAGAAGAAATACAGTGACGTGATCAGCCTGAAGGCGGGCAGCAGCCTACACCTCCCGGTGACGGTCACCGGCGTGCCGACACCCAAGGTCACATGGTCACTGAATGATAAAACATTGGCCGCCAGTTCAAGGACAAAGTTTGAAGCCCGAGACACTCACTACACCGTCACAACACGTGAGGTCAATAGAGAAGATGGCGGCATCTATACTGTGACGGCGGAGAATGTTGTTGGTAGGAAACACGCCGAGTTTGAGGTCAAGGTTAAGGGTAAGTTTGGATTGATAGTGCAGCTTTAAATTCTCTTTGACAAGAAAAGTATTGACTACAGGAGGGGCTTTAAATATAGCTCCTCATCCTACTCACATGTAGGAGAAAACCGGACCCCGGTTGTTGAGAAGAGATCGCCCTCTCTAACAGAGAAATCCACTGCCCTGCCCGGGGATCGAATCCATGGTGACAGGCATGAATCTTACAACTATGCCACCCCAGTTTCTTGTACGTTCTTTCCAACATCACGGTTTTGTTCGAACTTGGCTCAATTTCGATTTTGTTTCAATTTCAGATGTGCCGTCTGCACCGAGAGACCTGAAGGTGACCGACATCCAGAGAGACTCCATTGCTGTCAGCTGGCAGGCACCGGAGTCTGACGGCGGCGAGCCGATCACAAATTATTACATTGAGAAACGCGACAAGACTAGAACAAGCTGGTCAAGCGCTGGGAAAGTCCGACACAACGAACTGGCCTTTACGGTCGGGAAACTGCTTGAAGGCAACGAGTACTTTATCCGTGTGATCGCTGAGAATGAGATCGGTCAGGGTGAACCGTGTGAACTCAAGGAACCGGTCAAGGCCAAGAGTCCGTTTGACGTCCCTGGACCACCGCTGAATCTGCGTCCGACGGACATCACCAAGAAGTCCTGCTCCCTCGCGTGGAAACCACCGGTTACAGACGGAGGGGCCAAAATCAAGGGATACATCATCGAGCGTTCTCAAGGTTACGGAGGTCGATGGGTCAAGGTCAACAAAACACCTGTCACAGACCTGACGTACAATGTGACTGACTTGATTGAGAACCAGGAGTATGAGTTCCGTGTATCGGCAGAGAACGCCGAGGGTGTCGGCGCCCCATCAGACTCAATTGGACCATTCAAGGCTAAGGATGCTTTTGGTGAGTCTAGTTTGTTGTTGTACATGTTGCCCTCACAAGGATTCCAATCACTCCTACCCTCGGTCTGAGGCAGGAGCGGAGCCAAGGGGGGGGCGCAACTGGTGCACGCCCCCTTTCGGGCAACAAATCTGTAAAATCGACCGTGAAATTCTGAAATTTGGAGCAAATCATTGAAATTCACCGCAGATTTCAATGTTTCTAGCAAGTGCGCCCCCTCTTTTCCGAAATCGTGGATCCGCCCTTGCTAGGCCTTGATATGTCAAGATGATTTCGTATTATTCCCGAGCTTCTCAGCTTTATATTGTCCAATGTGTCCCTTAGGTTTTAAAGGGAGTCAACAGGTTATAGGGCCATCTGAAAAAGAGCCAGACTTCATTCATACTGTTCCTATATTTCAGATCCTCCTGGTCAACCGGGTAAGCCAACCATCCGTGACGTGACTGATGGCACCGCACGACTCACCTGGTCCGCACCAAAGAGCGACGGCGGAGCACCGATCTCTAACTATATTGTGGACATGAAACGACCACATGAATACAAATGGCAGCAAGTGAACGTCGGCGTGGACGTAACGACGACGGAATTCTCCATACCTGGTCTATCAGAGGAGGTGGAGTTTGTCTTCAGAGTGACGGCAGTCAACAAGGCTGGTCCTGGCAAACCATCGGAGCCGTCAGATTTGGCCAAATACAGTAAGTTAGCAGTTTCTTGTTGGTTTACGATGAAAGATTTTGCATTTATCTGCAGAGAATCCCAGCTTGCTTCAGATACCCGTATGGGAGAGTCCATCCCCACGGGATCCATGCCTGGTTGTGCTTCAAACCTTTTAAAATTTGGCCCAGAAGTTTTGACATCCCCTGTTTTCAACTGTCTCAATTTATCTACCATCTTTTTCAGCTAAACCCGTCCTGATCATCAAACCCCTGACCGAGCAGACGGTCAAGAAACTCCCCACGACGGTCACGTTTGAGTGCACCATCTCTAAAGCCAATCTCGTCGTCGACTGGTACAAGAATGATGAGAAACTCATCAAGTCAAAGAAATATAAATTTGAAGAGGAAGGAAAGGTTTATCGTCTTGTTATCCATGATGTATCAGATGAGGATGATGCTGATTTCACCATCAGGGTGCGGGATACGGACGTCAAGTCAACAGCCGGACTCTTTGTTGAAGGTAAGGACTTGAATTGTTGTGACTCAGTAAAAAATACGAGTTGAGAACCAAATGCCAAATAAGCGTTATTGGCTGTTTAGACAATATTTGGTGAAAGCGTCAGGCAAAATGGCGTTATGACATCTGGTTTGATTTTGGTGGCGTTGCTATGACGATGACCTAATTCAATTTCTGCAAGTCATCTGGACTTCCATACTGAAAGACGAGAAAGAGTTCACACTGAACACTCAAAGTTATCAACGTCACGTTTTGTTTTTCAGTCGCTCCTGAAATTCGCCTCGACAAGTCTTTCAAGGACACCATCATCATGAAGTCCAACACGACCAAGATCATCGAGATCCCGTTTGTCGCCAGCCCGATGCCGACCGTCACCTGGGACTTTAACGGCGGGAAGTTCTCTGACAGCAGACGAATCACAGAGCAGACAATCCGTGGTATGACCGCGTTAACGATCAGCCGTGCTGAGAGACAGGATGCCGGCGAATACTCACTGACCATCAAGAATAAACTCGGCAAGACGACATTGGTTATCAAAGTCCTTGTCCTTGGTGAGTGAATCATGTCGAAGACTCTCCTGGTGACGTAGGTGTGACCTGTACATATATAGGTGACCTAGCTGTGATTTCTAGATGATGTAGGCGTGACCTGAAGGTGAGCTAGGTGTGACCTCTAGATGACCTCAACCTGACCTCAAGGTGACCTATGCGTGACCTCAAGTTGACCTTGGGCATGACCTCAAGGTGACCTAGCCGTGACTTCTATGTGTCATAGGCCTGACTTCAGAATGACCTAGGCATGACCTTTTGACCTTGGATTCACCTTGACTCGTATCTACCGTGTTAATTTTGAAAATTTCTCACTCCAGATAAACCATCGCCACCCCAGCGTCTCACCGTTGGCGATGTCACACCCGAGTCCGTCCATCTCTCATGGAAGGATCCAGAAGACACCGGCGGCTGTGACATCAGTGGATACATCATCGAAAGACGTGATGCTAACCGCCAGACATGGAACAAAGTCGGCACGACCAAGAAACTTGAACACGTCGTTACAAAACTTGTTGAGGGAAGTTCTTATGTCTTCCGGGTTTCTGCGGAAAATGAAGTGGGAGTGAGTTCACCTGCTGAAACAACCCCGGTCAAGGCCAAGTATGGATTCGGTAAGATGGAATTGGATTTCTAATGTTTCACCACTAGTTAGTAAACCATAGAGTTGACCTTGGGTTGCCCTCAAAGTGATGCTACATTAGAGGTTCATGAAGACAGTGTTGGGCCAACAAAGACAGTGTTGGGCCTACAAAGACGGTGTTGGGCCTACAAAGACGGTGTCGGGCCTACAAAGACTGTGTTGGACCTACATTGCCAGATCATGAAAACAGTGGTACTGTTAGGCCTTTTATTCCGCATGTAATGAGTGCAAATTATTTCTGTTTCCAGAAAAACCAGGACCACCAGACGCACCGAAAGTATCCGAGATCTTCCGCGACTCGTGCCTCGTCACCTGGTCTCCACCCAGCAACGACGGAGGCGCCAAAATCACTGGCTATCACCTCGAGCGCCGCCTCACATCTGGAACACGTTGGTCAAAGGTCACCAAACAGCCAATCAGTGATCTGTTCTTCAAGGTCACTGACCTGAAACATGAGAGCGAGTACGAGTTTAGGGTGAGCGCCGAAAACAAGGCTGGCATTGGCTCTCCTAGTGCACCATCGAGGACTGTGGTTGCCAAGGACCCGTGGGGTGAGTTTGCAGTTTCAAGTGTTCTCACTTTTGTCTCGTTTCCCCAGAATAATTTGGGAATGTTGGAGTGATGCAGTGATTGCTCCCTGCCCCCCTCCATGTTGGGGGGGGGCACTAAACTGAAGAACAAAACGTGAAACTGATGTACGTTTTGCAGACAAACCTGGTAAGCCTGGTATCCCAGAGTTCTCTGACATCACCGACAACTCCGTACGTCTGACATGGACCCCGCCCAAGGAAGATGGTGGTACACCAATCACAAACTACATCATAGAATGTAAGCCTATGGATGGTTACAAATGGACCCAGGCCTACGATGACGAGATCATGGAGACGTCACAGCTCATCCGAAAACTCAAGACAGACGTCGTGTACAACTTCCGTGTCAGTGCCGTTAATAAGGTCGGCCAGGGACCCCCTGCTGAGAACACAGAGCCAATCAGAATCAAGGCACCATTGGGTACGTATCGGTAGTCAACCTAAAGTCCTCCACACAAAAGTGCATTCCACGTTGCATTCAGCAGTCACGGGCAGATCCTGGATTTTGGAAAAAGAGGGGGCACCCTGTACTAGGAACATTGAGATTTGTGCCAAATTCCAGAACTTCACGGTCAATTTTAAGATTTGTTGGCCAGAAGGGGAGGTGCCTGCCCAGGGCGCCCCCTCTGGGTCCACGCCCGAGTAAAGTCTCCAAGCTGTCTCCTACAACGGGCGCATTAAAAAGTCGCACCACAATCTGGACAAGTCTTGTAAGAAGTTAGCCTAAAATGTGGAGGTGATGTAAAGCTGTTTCACTGATGTTGTTTGTTCGTTCCAGTCGGAGATCCACCCAGCATCACTCGCGACCTTGAGGACCTCGCCGTCATCACCCCAGAAGAAGCCGTCCTCACGTGCGATATCGAACCCGGTGATCCTAGGGCCGAGGTTAAGTGGTTCATGGAGGGTAAACAGTTGATTCCCGGCGGACGTCATGACATGTCCTATCACAACAAGACAGCTAAACTCAAGATAAAGTCAACAAAACCAGAAGATGCTGGGAAATACAAGTGTGTTGCATCCAACGTGATTGGACACGCGGATACATTCGCTAACCTCTCTGTTAGATGTAAGTCAAGGTCAATTTATTTCACTTTGAAGGTCAAGCTCTCCGAGCACTCACACTGTAACAGTGGGTAGCACATGATAGTTGGAAAGAAAGAGAAACTGTAGGACAGTCCCACATGACAGTGCAGGGAGCACAGGACCTGGTTTTTGCCCCTTTGCACAGCATGAACTGAGATTGAGCCACAAATTTTCCATTGTCACATCATGCCCTAGCAAACCTGTACAATTGAAAAGCTGAGGCTCAACCTGAGTTCAGGATAATCTTCGTTGGTGCATACGGCCCCTAAATCCTACTCCTAATCCTAACCCTAACCCCCAACCCATGACCCTTTCAGGCAGCCGTTACCCTAGATACTGGGTACCCTGTTCCATAGGATTAGATTACAATTACAAGTTTTTCACCACTTTGCCTGTTTCAGTGGCCCCCGTACTCGAGTACAGCGACAAACTCAAGGAGCCACAAATCCTCAAAGCTGCCAGCTTCCTCTCCATCATCATCAACGTGAGGGGCATACCAGCGCCATCTGTTACCTGGACGTTGAACGATAAACCACTGACGTCGTCCAGTCATTGTAAGATTGAACAGAAACCTGGTTCAACGACGTTGACGATTCAGTCGTTGAAGAAAGAGGATGCTGGGAAATTAATGGTGATGGCGGAGAATGTCGTCGGGAAGACAAGCGCGACATTTGATATCACAATCAGAGGTGAGTGGGCCTACACTCAGGTTTCTTTCAGCCTGACAGATGATTGGTTCTCTCATCTCCAGGAGGGGAAATCGCCATGACGATGACCTAATTTTGGCTGCTAGTGAAATTCATCTATATGAATTTGCCTGATGCATCAATAAACTGTTCTGTTTCAGATAAACCATCTCCACCCCAGAACCTGAAGGTAACAGACATTCAGCGTGATGCCGTCACCCTCACCTGGCAACCGCCCGAGGACACAGGTGGTGTCCCTCTCAGTCGCTACATCGTGGAACGCCGCGATGCCAAACGTAACACGTATTCCAGCGCTGGATCGGTCGATGCCAACACGTTGTCAACCACTGTGAGAAAGCTGGTTGAAGGCAACGAGTACTATTTCCGTGTATTGGCGGAAAATGAATTGGGTACCAGTGACCCGTGTGAAACCAAGGAGCCTGTCAAGCCAAAGAGTCCATTTGGTGAGTAGGACTTGAATATGATTTGTGTACCGATACGACATCAGATCTTAGAACACTGCGATGAAAGTCAGCAGTTCTGTGCTGCTGAATTGGGAACCTTCTTTGAAGTACCCTTTCCTAGTTAGGTGAAAAGTCGACCCCCAATTGGGGTCTTCCTCAGGGGCTATATAGAAGAGATCCCTGAGGTGATTCACCTCTGGGATCTCTTCTATACAGTGCCTGAGGAAAACCCCGATTGGGGTCGAAAATTTGTGAAATATTCGGAGACGACTTTCCAATTTATTGAAGCCACCTTGAAAATGAAAATAAAAACCGTCTGACACGGTCTTTCCCTTCACCATTTCAGATGTTCCTGGCCCCCCACAGAATCTCCACGCTACAGAGGTCAGCAGACACAAAATAGACATCGCATGGAAGCCACCCGTTACCGACGGCGGTTCTCGCATCACCGGATATTACATTGAACGTTGTGGTGGTTACAGCACCCGCTGGGTGAAGATCAACCGCATGGCAATCCCTGACCTCTCAGTCTCCGTGACGGATGTGACAGAGAACCAGGAGTACGAGTTCCGAGTTCTGGCGGAGAATGCCGAGGGTATCGGGGCGCCGTCTGATGTTCTTGGTCCAATCAAAGCCAAGGATGCATTTGGTGAGTGCATTCCATGTGATTTCTGTTAAATCTTTCTCATATTTGTTTTTGGTATAGTGGAAACATCCATGACTGCCGCCAATGTTGTTTCTGGTTCAACCCATAGCCATTCCGGTGGCTGGAGTAGAGAGGCAACCTTCCCTCATCATTTTATGTTTTCTCTGGGGATTCTGGTTTCCTCCTACATTAGGTAGGTATTGCCCTGGGTGGTGTTAGCACACCTGAACTAATATATTCAAAATATTTGTTTTTCTAGACCCGCCCGGTGCACCCGGCAAACCAGTTGTCCAGAGTGTGACGGACACTGCCCTGAACCTGAAGTGGACCCCGCCGAGCTTCGATGGCGGTTCACCGATCACGAGTTACACGCTGGAGATGAAGAAACCAATGGAATTCAAGTGGACAACAGTCAATTACGATTTCAACATTCCACGTCCAGAACACCAGCTGACGGGTCTTAAGGACGCCACGGAATACATCTTCAGGGTGACGGCCGAGAACAAGGCTGGGCTTGGGAAACATTCAGAGCAGTCTGATGTTATCAAATTCGGTGAGTTTATTCAAGAACTATGAGGTCTTTTACAGAGTAAATATAAGTAGACATCATCTTCTAAAACAGGGCTCAAGCTGACAGAGGGATTCGTACCAAGGCCCCCTGGCTGCTAGTCAGAGACCTGAGCCACTAGGCCTCTGTGGCTCCATCAGTCTCTGAAGACTTGCAGAAGAGCTGCAGGGACTTCTTATACAGCTCATCAATACCTGTGATGCCACAAGATTGGGACTGCAGCCACTAAACTCCTTTGGCCTATCTTGGAGGAACTGTCAGTATACCTCCAAGGGCCTATCAAAACCAGGCCCAAACAATGCAAAACCAATATGACATGAATCTAGAGACGTTTTCTTCAAAATGCTCTAACCCTTTTCCAGAGCAACCCGTGACGTTCCTGACCCCACTACAAGACCAGAGAATCAAGAAACTGCCCGCTGTGGCCACGTTTGAGTGTGAAATCAGTCGACCAAACCTCGACGTCAAGTGGTACAGGAACGATGAGCTCCTGGACCAGAGTCGTAAATACAAGATGGAGACTAGAGGCAGCACGTATCGGTTGACGATCAAGGATGTTACAGAGGATGATGATGCTGATTACTCCATCAGAGTGAGGGGGGTCGAGTCGAAGGCTGCACTCCTCGTGGAAGGTACGTCATGGAGGACTCCTCAGATACTAGCGACATCTAGTGCAAAGAAAATGAACCAGAGTGGTGCAGTGCAAACATCTCATGCCTTTCACCTCTGAGGTCCTGTGTTCAATTCCTGGTCAGACCTTTTACTCATGTGACAAAGACTAGAGGGCGACAGTGTAGGCTTCCTCCCGGGTCTCTGGTTTCCTCCCACTCTATCTCTGTTCACCATCTTCTCTTGTCTTCCAGTGCCTCCCTCGTTCAACCTAGAGAAGGTCCAGGACAAGATCTACATCAAGACAAACACCTCCAAGGTCATCGAGGTGCCGTTCTCCGCCAGCCCCATGCCCAAGGTCACATGGACATTCAACGATGGCCTCTTCTCTGACGAGAGACGCATCAAGGTGGAGACGATCCGTGGTATGACCGCGTTGACGATCAGCCGTGCTGAGAGGAAAGACGCTGGTGATTACACCCTCAAGATTGAGAACAAACTCGGCAAAATCTCCTTGAATATCACAGTGATTGTCATGGGTGAGTCGTCTTCGTTTTCCTGTCTTCATTGAAAGCCCCTCTGTATTGAATGTTACAGTATTTTCAAAGTGTTAGGCGAATGCAGGTAGAGGTCTCATGGCCTCTCGAAGGTCTGCAAAATGCTTGCCTGATAGGTACGTACATTGTACTTCAAAGAATCAAGGCCTAGTTTTCAGCACACATTGAAAAAACTGCAGGCAGAGCTCTAATGTATTCAGATAGAGCGTAGAACATTTGCTTGACGATGTGATATTCAATTTCAGATAAACCTTCCACCCCACGCAATTTCACCTATAGCGATGCAACCCCAGAATCCGTCCACCTTACATGGGATGCCCCGGAGGATGATGGTGGTTGCAGCATCTCTGGCTACATCATCGAGAGACGGGAAGCTAACCGCTCGACGTGGAACAAAGTGGGCCAGACCAGTAAACAGGAATACACCGTTGGGAAACTTGTCGAGGGAAGTCAGTATGTTTTCCGAGTCGCTGCGGAGAATGAATGTGGTGTTGGGCCGTTTGCAGAGATCTCTGGACCAGTCACAGCTAAATATGGCTTTGGTGAGTTATCAAAAAATGTAGATAAGAAAAGCATGAAACGGACTAAGAACCCCATCACATAGGTTTTCATTGGAAAGCTCTCAGTGAGTACTTTCCAATGAACATCTATGTGACAGGTTTCTGTGGGATTTCCACTGGCATTGAATTGGTTAAGGTGCTTTGAAAAAGACTGTTTCGCTCCAAACTCGTCGTACACTTAAGTTTACCGTTACCGTCTGAAAACCGTCCTCAGACCATCCATTGGACATCCATGTCACTGATTTGTCTGCGCGATCTCATTTCAGACAAACCAGGCACTCCAGAAGCCCCCAAAATCTCCGACATATTCAAGGAATCCTGCGTCGTGACCTGGAAGAAACCCAGCTCAGACGGTGGCTCCCCCATCATCGGGTACATCGTCGAGCGCCACCAGACGACAAGCACGCGCTGGATCAAGATGAATCGTGAACCAATCAAAGATCTCGTATATAACGACACCGAGTTGAAGGAAGACAATGATTACGAGTATCGTATCAGTGCCGTGAACAAGGCTGGTGTCGGCCATGCTAGTCCTCCGTCTCAGATGTTCAAGGCTAAGGACCCGTGGAGTAAGTACTAGTTTGGTTTTGGCCACAAAATCGTACTTGAAGTTTGAGGATACATTCTCATTGCTACTTGATCTGTCAGACTAGTGTAGTGGAAATAGCTGCACCTGTTACCTCTGAGGTCTGACGTACGATTCCTGGTCAGCAATTGTGACCTGATCTAGCAAAAGTAGGCACAAGTCGCAATCGAGGAAAGGGTTGCTGTAGCGGGTCACATTTTAGCTAAAGTTGATCCTCTAGAGAACTTGGTCATTCTTGTTCTACCTAATAAAGAATGGTCAAACCTCGTGGGGGACACCTCTGTGAGGACACCTCTCTATTAAGGACACCAAGTTTGACACATACACATGATTCTATTGCAGAGGTCCCTGGTCGCCCAGGAAAGCCTTCCTTCAGCGACATGACAAACACGTCCGTCCGTCTGTCCTGGTCACCACCTGAAGACAATGGCGGGTCACCAATCACTAACTATAACGTCGAATACAAGATGGCCGATGGATTCAAGTGGAATCGCGGCACCCTGGACTACGTGACGGAAGAGACGTGCGTGATCACCAAGCTTAGCAAGGATACGGAGTACTTGTTCCGTGTGAACGCTGAGAACAAGGTCGGCGCTGGACCGTGGGTCGAGACTCAGGAAGCTGTCAAGGTCATGGAACATTTGGGTGAGTGTTTTGTCACAATTAGGTCGAGCTGCTTGGCTTAATGTGTGATTGAGTAATTCCTGGGACAGTGCCGGGATTTTGTTGCCAGGAGGTCGGAGGATATTGGCCACAGGCAGTGTGAGGGGGGACTGAGGGTTCTCCCCAGAGAAGTTTAAAAGCTGAATGTGCCGAGATGCGATTTCTGGGCAGTCTTGATGAAAGTTGCTGAGAGCAGGGGTTTCAGACCCCCTGGATCTGCAAGAGCGGAAGGTCCAGACCCCCTGGATCTGTACCGGCTTCCTAATTTTATGCTAAACCCTGTTTTTTTCCTCACATGCTACTTTCTGCATGTCTTGGTTCATAATATTTCACTTTCTCTATTTCAGTTGGCGACCCGCCGGTTCTCAAGAGCAAACTGAAGGACCTCACAGTCGTCTCACCAGATGTCGCCACCTTTGAGTGTCAACTCGTGGCCGGAGAACCTGCCGCTGAGATCAAATGGTTCAAAGATCATCGACCAATCACAACTGGACCCAAGTATGACTGTACTTACAAGAATGGCTTGGCGACCTTGAAGGTCAAGGACACGACGCCCAAGGACGTCGGAAAATATCATTGCTTCGCCTCCAATATCATCTCAAGTGTGGAGACAACAGCGCAACTCAACGTACAATGTAAGTTACTCATGTCCGAGGGAAAATTTTGGAAAATTCAAAGAGCTCCACTTTCTTTTGCTGTGACAGAGCAAAAACTAGCATATGTGACCCGCTCCAGCAAAAGCAGGCAGTCGTTGCAGGTGATCATCATTGGTCATCAGTTTACTCATCTATTATCACTGCTGTCCACTACTATTGTCAACCTGCAGAGACGTACGTTTCAGCTATTGTGTTGTAAAGCCGTTAACCCTTTCCTCAGTTGCGACATGCGCCTACTTTCGCTAGATCGGGTCACATTTCATTAATAACTCAAAATGATCCCAGAGACATCTGGTGTTCAGAAAAAGAACTGAAATTTCTGTTGGCTAACTCACTGTTAGCCAAAGTCTTAGTTCTGCCACAAGATTCCAGATGGCGTTCACAGTCATTGGCAGGTCGTTTGAAAAATTATTTCATCAAAGCTTTTCCTAGATTCTACTAATGAACCTGTGTTCATTCCAGGCAAACCGACCATCGAGTTTGAAGCCAAGTTGAAAGACAAACAAACCGTGAATGCGGGAACGATTGTCCGTCTGCCGGTCTCAGTTGAGGGTGTCCCCAAACCGAAGGTCACATGGACCGTTGACAATAAGTCCATCTACTCTGGCAAGAATGTCCAGATTGATGCTAAGAATATCTACCACACGGCGAGCATCAAGAATACAACCAAACAAGACTCGGGCGTTTATAAAGTGACGGCGGAGAACGCGGCTGGGACAACGTCGGCTGAGTTTGACGTCCTTGTCATTGGTAAGTGGACCTTGTATAGTTCCAACTTTGAGCAGACGACATGTTTTAATTAACACATCCTCAGAATTGCACACCTACGAAGCGTTTCGTCTGTATATTTCAACTGAAATTAATTCCTTTCAGACAAGCCCTCAGCTCCACAGAACCTCAAGGTCACCGACATCCAACGTGACTCCATCATGGTCACCTGGCAACCACCAGCAGACGACGGAGGCTCTAAGATCACCGGCTACGTCGTCGAGAGACGTGACGCCATGAAGACGTCATGGACGAACGCAGGACGCGTCGACGCTAACACGCTCACGCTGAAGGTCGGCAAACTGATGGAAGGGAATGAGTATCTCATTCGTGTCTTCGCTGAGAACAAGATCGGTGCTGGTCCGATCGTCGAGACGGACAAACCTATCAAAGCCAAGAGTCCGTTCGGTGAGTATCACATTTGTCTGAAATCTTCCAAAAGTGCTTTCACTATAATAGTCTCAAAGCTCTTCACAAGATCACCGCAATGAAAGGAAGAAGAGCCAGACAGGGATTTGAACCGGGGACCTTCTTTTTCTTAGTCCAACACTCTACCACCTGAGCTAGAGAGACATGTCCCACTAGCTGGGGTAGGAGGAACATGGAGCAGCTTATTCAGAGCATCACTTGATCTTTTCAGACCAGTTGACTAGGAACCAAACCTGTGGTCCGCAGTCAGTTGAGAGCCGTACTGATCTAGTTGTGGGCAATCAACAACAAAACCACAAAGTATTCACGATCGATTTAAATGGGAATGAGAACACTGTATGATATTCATTTTGATTTCCCTCCATGTTTTCAGATCCCCCTGGTCCACCCAAGAACCTGGAGGCCAGTGACATCACATCGTCACAGGTCCACCTGACCTGGCAGAAACCAGACTCCGACGGCGGATCCCGTATCACCGGTTACGTCATCGAGCGACGTCAAGCTTTCAGTACCCGCTGGACGACCGTTAATAAGGCTCCAGTCCAGGAGACGGAATACACCATCAAAGACCTTGCTGAGGGTCATGACTATGACTTCAGGGTGTCGGCCATCAACGGCGAGGGCCAAGGGACACCGAGTGATACTGTTGGACCAATCAGGGCCAAGGATCCATTCGGTATGTACCGGGAGGACCTGCCTTCTACCATATTGCCACAGCACTAAAAAAGCCTTCAAAAACTTCAGCACTGAGCTGTGGGTAGAATGACCTTCAGCTGAAGGTCATGACCTATAAAACAAAGAGCACCTCTGAACCCAGTTTCTCATTTGGATACTTCATAGAGCGATTGGAATTTTGATTCACAATTTTCATGGTTCTTTCAGGCAAGCCAGGTACCCCTGGTAAACCAGTTGTTTCAAACCTCACGGCTACGACGGCTACCCTAAAATGGAAACCCCCTCTTGATGACGGTGGTAGCCCCATCACAAGTTACACCCTAGAGATGAAGAGATCAACAGACTTCAAGTGGTCCGTCGTCAACTATGACTTCACCATCCCACAACCAGAGTTCAAGGTCACCGGGCTGAAGGAGGAGACGGACTACATGTTCCGTGTGATCGCAGAGAATAAGGCTGGCACTGGACGAGCCTCGGAGCCCTCAGATATTGTCAGATATGGTAAGTTTTGCCTTCATTCAGCCTCAGACTGCAGGGTCGGACCCAGGATCTGGGAAAAGAGGGGGCGCCCTGTGCTAGGAACATTGGAATCTGCAGTGAATGTCAATAATTTGCCCCAAATATCAGAATTTCAGGGCCCCACCCCCAGGGGTTAGGATTCAGTGTGGACGACATTCACCCCTTCAGCACTAGTTAACAGATGATCCAGGGTTCAAATCTGTATTATATCTTTTGTTATGTTTCATGTCGTTCGTTCTCTGTGTAAACTCGACTGACTCCTGTCTGTCTCTCCCTCAGTTGAGCCTCTAGAGGTGATCAAACATCTCAAAGACGTCACCATCACCGAGCTGCCAAACACGGTCATATTCGAATGTGAACTGAACAAGGAGAACCTCGTGGTTGACTGGTACAAGGATGACCACCCAGCGGAGGGAAGGAAATACAGATCAGACTCCGTCGGTAACAAATATATCTTGAAGATCACCGACGTGACGGAGGACGACCACGCGGAGTTTAGTATCAAGTACAAGAATGTGGAATACTCCAAGGCCAATCTCAGGATTGAGGTTCCACCCAAGTTACTGATTGATAAGAACTTCAAGGACACTATCTTGTTAAAGACCAACAGCTCAACCATCATTGAGGTGCCATTCCAGGCGTGCCCGATGCCCGTCATCACCTGGACGTTCAACGACGGCAAATTCTCCGACACAAGACGCATCACGGAGGAGACAATCCGTGGAATGACCGCCCTGACGATCAGCCGTGCGGAAAGGAAGGACGCCGGAACCTATAAACTTGTCATCAAGAATGATCTTGGTACGGTCAAGTTGGTCGTGACAGTCATTGTGAAGGACAAGCCGTCAGCACCCACACACGTGACGACATCAAACATGGAGGCTAATTCTCTGGTTCTCAACTGGGAGGAGCCGGAAGACAACGGCGGATGTGACATCACGAATTACATCATTGAGAAACGGGATCATAATCGTCGCACGTTTCAACCTATCGGTACGGTCAAGGACAGAAGCTTCAAGGTCACCCGGCTGTCAGCCGGCCAATCGTACGTGTTCCAAGTGATCGCTGAGAATGAGTGTGGACGTGGACCTCCGGCGGAAACGGACACGATCAACCTCAAGAGTCCGTTTGGTAAGTTGTTTTGAATCTTCTAATACACATGTGACCCGCTCCAGCAAAAGCAGGCGCTTGTCTTAGTGGTCTCAGTCACTGGTCATCAGTTTACTCAACTGTTATCACTGCTGTCCGCTACTGTTGTCAACCTGCAGAGATTTCAGCTATTGTGTTGTGAGGCCCTTAACCCTTTCCTCGGTTGCGACAAGCGCGTACTTTTGTTAGAGTGGGTCACATATGGTTTCAAGTCTGACATTTATGCAAGACCTCTTTCCTTCATGGTCTGTGCATTGTGCTATTTAGACTGTTTCCAAGTTCATGCTGTTATAAGACTCTGAAAATGTCTCACTTGGAATTCTGATATCCATTTCAGAACTGCCCGGTTCGCCCTCTGCACCGCAAGTTACAGAAGTTTTTAGCGACTCTGCCAAAATCACCTGGAAGGAACCAGCCCATGATGGAGGGGCTAAGATCATTGGCTATCATATCGAACGTCTGATGCGCCCTGGATCACGCTGGGTTCAGATCACGACTGAACCAGTGGATGCTCTGAACGCCAAGGTGACGGACCTGGTCGCCGGGAATGAGTACGAGTTCCGTATCTCAGCACAGAATAAGGTTGGCGTCGGTAAACCTGGTCCACCGTCAAGACCGTGCCTGGCCAAGGATCCATGGGGTAAGTTAGCTCTAGCTCTACCTGCATGCATAGCATTCTCTATAATCCATCTCCAAGACCTCAGTGTACATGGGGGGAGGTGGTGGTACATCATGCGGCTTGGCCTGACCTTACTTTATTTCCCAAACTTTTACAGAGAAGCCTGGTCGGCCAAGTAAACCCAACATCAGTGCTGTTACTAACAGATCTGCCACCCTCTCCTGGTCAGCGCCTGAACGTGACGGCGGCAACGCCATCTTCAACTACGTCGTGGAATACCGCATCAAGGGTGGACGAACGTGGATCAAGACAGACTCCAACGCCGCTGACACGTCGTTCAAGGTCCTGGACCTTCGCGAAGACTCGGAGTATGAATTCCGCGTCAGTGCTGAAAACAAAGCTGGTGTCGGTCAGCCGTCGGATGTCACCGATATTGTCAAGATCGCTGAGCCTCTGATTGGTGATCCGCCCGTGTTCGGGGAACCATTACAAGATGTCAGCGTCGTCGCGCCGAGTGAAGCCGTCTTGGACTGTGATATCAAGGCTGGCAAACCTGCAGCGGAAATCAGATGGTAAGGAATGTTAATATCTCTTGTCTATTTCACCAAAATGTTCAAGTTTAAATCAATTTGAAATCTCCATCACCATGTCGATGTTTCCAAACTTAGATGAGTTTCACTAGCAGCCATCTTGTCAAGAATTAGGTCATCACCATGGCAACTCTTTCCCAGAGTGACAGATGATTGGTTCTCCCATCCCTAGTTGGAGTAATCACCATGACGATGACCTAATTTTCACAAGATGGCCACTGGGTAAACTCATCTATAATTTGATTTCATTGACTTTAATATTCAGGTACAAAGATGGCCGCCAGATCAGCAGTGACAAGCGACGTAAGATGGACTACGATGGTACGGTCGCTGAGCTGAAGATCAAGGAGACGGAGGCACACGACAGCGGTGTTTACAAGTGTGAGGCGGCCAATAAGATTGGACGTGTGGAGACACAGGCGAATCTCTCTGTTAATGGTAAGATGGAGGCCACATCCAAGTCATCCTAAATAATGCTACATGAGTAAGTGCAGAGAAGGGTATAACTTGAGGTATTCTCAACTGTTTCTTTCCTCTTCAGTCAAACCAACCATCGAATTCGACTCCAAATACAAACAACCCATCTCCCTGAAGGGTAACACAACCCTGACCATCCCGATAAGGTTTGACGGCCTGCCGCGACCAAAGGTCACATGGTCTTTGAACGGTAAACCTGTCGTTAAATCAGTCAAGACGTCGATTGAAGTAGCGGACACTGGATACTCGACGCTGACGGTCAGACGGGTCACGAAACATGAGGATGGCGGCAAATATACCGTGTCGGTGAAGAATACCGTGGGAGAGGCAACCGCTGACTTCACTGTCGACATCACTGGTGAGTTAAATATATGGGGCATTCAATCCAGAAGGGTTCGTTAGGCTGTATGCCGATTGGCTTTCCAACCCTACCTGTGAACTTCGGCTTAAGGGGTGAATGTTGCCCACTCTGAATCCAACCATCTGGCCCTTATCCCACAACCCGTGATACCTGGCTTCCTACCCCTGACCCCTAGAGCCTAATCCTAATCCTAACCCTAACCCTGACCCTTACAGGCAGCCGTTACCCTAGATACTGGGTACCCTGTTCCGTAGGTTTAGATGACATTTACACCTTACTGAACTTAGTCCTACATAGTCAACTTCACATCCACGAGTACTACAGACGCTTTGAGTTGGCAGCTGATATGTTGTTTATGTCTTCTACTTGCAGACGTTCCCCAGCCTCCCAAGGACGTGAAGGTCACAGACGTCCAGAGGGACTCAGTCACCCTCTCCTGGTCACCACCAGCTGACGATGGTGGTTCTAAAATCAAGGGCTATATCGTCGAGCGCCGTGAAGCAAGCCGAACAATGTGGACGACATGTGCCCAGGTCGGCGCCAACACGTTGAACACAGAGATTACCAAACTGACTGAAGGCAAGGAGTACAGCTTCCGTGTGTCTGCGGAGAATGCTATTGGTATCAGTGATCCTGCTGAACTCAGGGACAGTGTGCTTGTCAAGAGTCCATTTGGTAAGTATGATTTTAGGCCGTCTTGACAAATGCCTCCGTTTGTCCCTGATAATGCCTGGTGTCTCCCTACAATTTGTCTTTTCAAACTTCTTTCAACTTCTGTCCTGACACCGCAAGTCCATGAACAATCTTCCTAAATTTCAGATGTTGCGAGTGCACCACACAACCTGCGTCTGAAAGAAGCCAGTAGCAGTAATATCGCCATCACGTGGGACGCACCAGAATCAGACGGCGGCGCCCCCATCAAGGGATACATCATCGAACGTTGCCAAGGTTACAGTACCCGGTTTGTCAGGGCCAACCGTCAACTCGTGAGGGAGACGGTGTTCAATATGGATGACGTCCGCGAGGGTGAGGAGTACGAGATCCGCATCGTGGCAGAGAACGCCGAGGGTCTGAGTCGACCATCGCAGACGCTTGGACCAATCAGAGCCAAGCATCCATTTGGTGAGTAGAGCTGTCTAAAATCTGTGCTATCCAATTTGGCCTACATCCCTTAGGCCTTGTTGTGTCTACCATAACCAAGGAGTGAATTCAAAGATACAGGCTACAAGAGCCCGGTGGTGTAGTGGTTCGGGTCTCCGACTAGCGGTCAGAGGATCCCGGGTTCGAATCCCACTGGGCGTGAGACTTTGGGCAAGTCTCTTTACCTCACTGGCCTCTCTCCACCCAGGTGTACAAATGGGTACCGGTCGGAAATGCTCAATTGTAGCGCTGAATGAGCAGCTCATCTGAGTTCTACTGAAAGGTTTCAGCACAGACTGGGGTTAAAGTGTAAAGTCGGATGAGAACCTCTACCGTAGTTGATATCAGACTATAAACCCAAACTTTAACTTTTTTTTTTAAAGATTTTTATAATTCTACTTCCAGATAAACCTGGTCCACCAAGCCGCCCAAGCGTCGAAATCATCGCAGACAACCAAGCTAAACTAAGATGGCAGCCTCCACGCGATGACGGCGGCAGCCCAATCACCGACTACATCATCGAAGTCAAGAGGTCACATGACTATAAATGGAATGTTGCAAACTACGACAAGAAGGTGACGACAACACAGTTCACCGTCACCGGACTTCTCGACAACAACGACTACGTGTTCCGTGTGAGTGCTGAGAACAAGGCCGGCGTCGGTCGACCATCAGAAGTCTCTGAGATCAACCGATACGGTAAGTGACATTCATTGGTTCATTTTGCACAAACAAACACAGTAACTTTAACTTCTAACTTGGAGGCTAGCGTGCCAACCACTAGGCCATAAAGGAAAGCCTCCTTGGCGGGCAGGTCAAGCCGAGGTAATAATATTTGACCCAGTCTGGGAAAACCAGGCCCAAGTCTCCAGGCTGTGACAAGGCTCAAGTCTCCAGGCTGTGACAAGGCCCAAGTCTCCAGGCGGCGACAAGGCCCTTGACTACCCTGTTAGGTCATCAACTCATTGCTGAAGAATAGCCTCTCTTCGCTACTGTAACAGGTGAATTGATTTCAGCCTTTGTTGGGTAACCATTGCTGTAACCATTAACCATTTCCTGCTGGGAGACTAACAGCAAAAGGATTCTTTCACTTACAGAGGAGCCACTTGAGTTTGTCCGCAAACTCGACAGCAAACGTGTCAATGAACTACCGTGCTCCGTCACCTTTGAGTGTGAGCTGAGCAGGAGTAACGTCATCGTTGAATGGATGAGGAACGGTAAAGTCCTGCATCCTGACGATCGGTACAGGTTCGTCTCCGAGGGGCCGGTACATCGTCTGATCATCAAGGAGGTGACTGACGAGGATAACGCTGAATTTACCGTCGCTGCGAGGGATAAGACGTCAACAGCTGAACTCGTTATCGAAGGTAGGGTTGATGTTCTCGATAGTGCCAAGTATGGGTTACCATGGTTACTGGATCTGTTGAGGGATTTGGCAATGTTATGTACCACAGGAAGAAACCGGACCCATGAGAAAACAACAGACAGCTCTTAAAGAGTATTTCCTGTTGATTCCAAAATCGAAGCTTCGAGTTAGAAGAGACAGGCACCTACATGTATGTTAAAACTGCACCACTCTGACAGCCAGTCTTCAACCCTATGATAAACCTACCAAATCCACAAATCTTACAGAATACAGGTCACATAGGTATTCATTAGAAAGTGCTCACTGAGAGCTTTCCAATGAATACCTATGTGATGGGTTTCGAGCAACATTTCACGCTTTTTACAGATCTTCATTTTCGAAAAACTTGTCCTTGGCTGTGAAGTCTTACTAATAGTTCTTTGCAATTCCAGCTCCACCCAAGATCTTGGTTGACAAGAACTTCCGAGACACGATCACAATGAAGGCTAACACATCCACCATCGTTGAAGTGCCATTCTGTGGCTGCCCGATGCCTAAAGTCAAGTGGACTTTCAACGATAAACCAATCGGAGACAATCGTCGTATCTCCGAGGAGACGATCCGTGGCATGACGGCCTTGACCTTGAACAGAGTCAGTCGCAGCGACGCTGGCGTTTATAAACTCTCTCTTGAGAATGAGTTTGGTTCTGTGAGGCTGAAGGTCCAGGTCCATGTCCTAGGTAAGCAACACGAAATATTTTGGTCCATGCAGAAAGCCTGTTATCCTTCATTTGCTGAGGGGAGTGTCTGAACCCACAACATTCTGGTGAGAGGTTGTGAAAATGCCACTACACCACTCTCACTTGAAAACTGATTTAACACCGATTT
>NMRB01000802.1:0-32397 GCA_002633025.1 Notospermus geniculatus | reverse complement strand
AATCTACACGGTCAGAGAGAGTCACCCTCTCTATCACATGAGTACCGGGTCTGACCAGGAATCGAACCCTGGATCTCATATGTGACAGGCGCTGGATGTTCCACTGCACCACTCTGACAGCTCAATGTATAGGTTCTTCACTGATGTCACAATGATCACGTGACTGCAAAGAATCGGCCATGTTGGCCGGCACAACGTCAAAACTGTCACGTCATGACATTTTGACATCACGATCTATGTCTCGACGCTGTGTTCATGCTGTGATGTCGCTTGACATTTTGACGGCCAATATGGCGGCATCGTGTCGTCATGGGAATGTGACGTCAAGTGAAGAACCTCTAGCGTTGTCTGGTGAAGTGTGAGAGGTGCCCTTTCAGAACAGCTTGTAACTGGGCCTGTAAGGACTTGTTATCAGCATAAATCTGAGAAGTGAAGAGCTAGCACTGTTTTCTGTCACTCTAACTTGCATTATGTTTTATTCCAGATGTGCCAAGTCAGCCTGTCGTGTTCACGGCCTCGGAGATCACAGAAGACGGCATCACGTTAGAATGGTCGAAACCAGAACACGACGGTGGCACCAAGATCCACCATTACCTCATTGAAAAACGTGAATCATGGCGCACGAGCTGGACGCACGCCGCGAAGGTCGACGCCCGCAAGACGAAACATCGCATATCTGGTCTTTACGAGGGCAAGAATTACCAGTTCCGTGTGAGCGCGGTGAACGCTGAGGGGGCGGGGCAACCAAGACAACTCAGGGATCAGATCACACCAAGGAAGCCTATTGGTAAGTTCTGGATTGGATTGGATTGGTTTTCCATCAGGGCCGAAGCCATAGCATTATTGGCCCTGGTAAGTACGGAAGAGGCCATCTCAAGCTACTCATGTTCCTTGATACTTGGATGGGGTCTTTTACTTGCCCTTGTAAAGAGACAAGGTACATGGCACCATGGCTTACTGTCCCATGCAGTGGACGTGAAGAGCCAGGGGTGATTAATCCCATATGGCCAGGGCTGGATTCGAACCCGGGCCCTGTCGCTTGCAAAGTGGATGTGAAACCACTAGGCTATCAAGGCTCTTGAATATGTCTTGCTGGGAAACTCCTGGTTATTTGAACATGGGCTTCAATTGCATCTTTTCCACAGAAATTCAGTTGATATAAATCATTATGTGAATGTCACCAAGTCCTAATATCTCATTTCAGAGGCCCCAGCAGCTCCTACCAAACTGAACGTAGCCTATGTCACCAAGAATTCCGCCACCCTGGAGTGGAGGCGGCCATACTCTGACGGCGGCGCCCACCTTAGCGGTTATGTTGTTGAGATGCGTGAAGGCACGGCGCCGTGGCGACCAGTTGCTCATCTTGAGCCTTACGAACAGATGTTCACCATCCAAAACTTACTTGAAGACTTTGAGTACCAGTTCCGTGTGTTGGCTGAGAACCCGGCCGGACTCGGACAAGCGGCTGAACTTGAAGAAGCTGTTGTACCTCATAAACCACTCGGTGAGTAGATATGTGATTCGCTCTGGCAAAAGTAGGCGCATGTCGCAACTGAGGAAAGGGTTAATGGCCTTGTAACACAATAGATGTAATGTACGTCTCTGCAGGTTGACAATCACAAGGAAATTTTCCTTATATCCATTGGATGTCCGAACTGGATATCCAATGGACATAGAAAAGACAAAAAATCCACCACGATCCTTTTCTGGATATAGAATGGATGTAGAATGGATATACATTTGATATACAATGGATATCCATTTGATGTCTCCGTTTGGGAAAATCAGTTGTCCTGAGTACTGGAGTTTATATGTTTTTTTATACATTTATATAAATTTCACATAGCGCCCTTTATATTAAATCTATGAGAAATGGATATAAATTCTATGTCAATCACTGGATATCCAAACTGTCACCCAATTTTTTTTATCCAATGGATATCCAATCTATATCCATTGGATATCCAAATCTTTGGATATCCAATGGATATAAGGAAAATTTCCTTGTGAGTGGACAGCAGTGATAATACTTGAGTTAACTGATGACCAATGATGATCACCTGCGACATGCACCTGCTTTTGCTCGATCAGGTCACATATTGAAACATCATGTGTCTCCCAGCTTGAAGTTAGGAAGTTGAGCTAGGCCTGGGTTTGTGCTTGGATGGGTGACCTGCCGTACGATACAACTGGCTCTACAGTAACGTGGAGTTGTAGCTTTGGGCATTCCAAAGACCGAGCATTCATCTTACTATCTGGGTTGAATCCTTAGATATTTTATAATCTTCCCTTTCAGAAACGCCATCCGCACCGTCGGGCCAACTCGAGGTGAAAGAAATCTCCCAGAATGCAGTTGTATTGTCATGGGAACCACCAACCCAAGATGGCGGCTCAAAGGTCAAAGGTTACATCATCGAGAAGCGTAGCGGTCATCGCCCAGATTGGACGATTGCGGCCAGAATCAAAGGCAATGTAACCGAGGCGACTGTCACGAACCTTGTCGAAGGAAATGACTACTTCTTCCGCGTCCTCGCCGAGAATGAAGTCGGCGTTGGTTACCCGCTGGAATCAGATGAGACAGTTACACCCAAGAGTCCATTTGGTGAGTTGGCCTTTCAAAAGTTGCGAAAGTGTCCCGGTGGAAATATCAGGCCTGGTGAAGACTCTAGTTCACCAAACATCAACTTCTGCATGTGCTGCCTGTCTGTGGCTTTTGATTTTCTCACACAATCTCTCACACAATGTTCTTTTCCACTTTCCTTCCAGGTCCACCGAGTGCACCCGTATCTCCGATCCATCTTCTCCAAGTCACACGTGACACCGTCACCATCCAATGGGACACCCCCGCCGACGACTGTGGTGCGAAGGTCAAGGGATACATCGTGGAGAAACGTGAGACGTCACGTCGTATGTGGGTCAGGTGCGGCCAGACCGACGCTGACGTCAGGACACTGTGTATTACAAACCTAATGGAGGGACACGAATACGCCTTCCGTGTGAGCGCGGAGAACCGGTACGGCGTCGGTGAGCCGCTTGAGACGGAGACACCAATCACAGTCAAGAGAGTCTTCGGTGAGTACACACTCTTTTTTCTACCCTTTTAACATGCAATTTTAAATAATTTCCAACAAATACGAGACAGAGTACAATCTTATGGTAAGATGTTTCCACATGGTGTGCTGTGTGATTTGGCTTTAGAGTGTCGAGATTTTACCGAACCCAGTGTGTGGTGTGGCTTTGTAGAACAAGACATTGTAAGATGCTTGAAATGGTTTGGTTGCTCATGAAATAAGGCATGTTGGCTCTTGTTTGATGATGGGTTCTTTAGTCTGACCATCACTGAAGGCGAACGTCTGGTAAATGGGTGATATTGGAAGCTAGTAAATGCTTTTACTAATTTCTACAGAGCAAATGCATTATTTGAGTCTGTGCATAACTGAAGTAAAAGCATTCACATGATTTCACCTAAACCCCAAATGGTCTACACCAATATCTATTAACAAGAGTGAACATTTTCGTGTGAAAGTGTGTAGTGTTGTCACTTAACCAGCTTAAACAGATAACAGCCAAGTCATACGTCCTTACGGACCTGTATGTAGAATGGAAAAAGCTTTGTTTCATACGTCCTTACGGACCTGTATGTAGAATGGAAAAAGCTTTGTTTCAAACCAGCGTGGCGAGAAATAGCAAAGCGATTTCTGTTCTGCATATGAATGGGAGACATTACTGCCGTTAGAGGTCGCCTGTTGGCGGTCCTAGAACGTCACAAAGTTTGACATCACAGCCATGGCCTTCGCGTCATTATGGGTGCATTTCTTCTCTGTGATGTAAAATTTTGTGATGTTCTGGGACCGCTAACTGGTCGCATCCACTAACAGCAGGACCCTATCAGAATTCTCATGAGTAGATAAGAAACAGTTTGCACATAACTCAAAAATTATGATATTGTGAATAATTGTTGCATGGTTTGTGCAGTCTCGTCCCGTGTGCTGTCAACCTTCACGCTGATGTTGGACGGAGAGAACCAGCTCATATTTCAGCACCAAAATTTGTTTCTTCTTGAAAAGTTGGTTGATTCTTGGAGGCCAGAGCTGGTCAGAGATTCCTAATTGAACAGATAAAGATTTTATTACAATCTGAAATCTTGACGGTGGTTCTTTCCAATGGGAGACTTTCCTGCCATTAGAGGTCGCCAGTTAGCGGTCCTTCAACGTCATGAAATCTGACGTCACAGATGTTGGCCACGCCTCATGTCATTATGGATGACGGCGTGGTGGGCACTTCTTCTCTGTGACATCAAATTTAGTGACGGTCTAGGATCGCTAACTGGTGGTGACATCTAACGGCAGTAAAGTCTCCCATTTGCTTGTGTGTTGTGGCTTTGCAGACGTCATCGGCCCGTTTCAACTAAATCAGCACAAATACATCTGCACATTTGATCATTTTTTACCCAACGAATGTCGTAATGCAATGAAATACACAAGTTAGTTTTAAAATTTATTTTTGAGCTTAGCGGAATGAAGTTTAAAGCTTGCAGACATTTTAGTTGAGTTTTAGATGAGTTTTTTGGCCAGTTTTTCAAAGCTTGTTTGAGTGCCTTGTCGTATGATTTCAACCCAGCGCCATCTAGTACGCAGCGCAAGAACTTTGTCAAAACATTATTTTGATCAGACATTCTGCCTTGATGGATACCTAGACACTTTGTTTCTCGGCCATGGTCAGCTGATCTAAGGCTAACGACCATCACGCCTAAATACTGCTGATTTAGTCCAAAAGAGTATCCATGGAAACCTAATGAGCTGTTGTCCAGTCCTAAGTGTTCTGACCTTGATTGTACACATTTGACCTTAATTCAAGCCACGTGACCTTCATTCAAGGTCATTTGGTTGACCGTAAGCGTTTCAGCATTCTGACCTTGTATGAAGGTCACGTGTCAAGGTCGTTGTGCAAAGAGTCAAGGTCACATCTCTGACTTGGCTCTCTTTCTCTTCCTCTTGTTAGAGTATCTGATCGTAGCTGTAGAATCACGACGAATGAGCTTAGAGCCCGATATCGATTTAATGGAGAGCATCCCCCGTGAGAACTTAATCTATGCGGACTCGACCATGTCATACGCCTGCGAGAGCATCCCGGTCTATCTCCTCCCCTGGATCGAGATCTAGATAACGTCACATCTCTAACCCTCGCTGCCTGGACATTTTATGCACACACTTCACTGGATACTTTGGAATGATGGACATAAACACACGTGCTTCTAAAATAAAAAGTGTGAACTAAAAAAGTGTGAATTCACAGCATGATGAATTGACAGAACTAAAGCGGAAGCTACAAAATGTTTTTATGGTTCCCGATCATCAAGATCGGGAACCATATTGGTTTTGGTCATTGTGTTTCTAGGCCTCTCTGAGTGCACATGGACATTGCTTACACATGAAGCTATGACACGCCTTTTAAAATAGGCCTAGACCATCCCCCAAAAAGAACAGTTCACGTCAGCAACTTTTTCACAAACTCTCTTATTTTTGGGTAGACCTCAAATTCTGTTGTCAGGTTCAAATCAACGACCAAAGACAGTGTTTTAGCTTCATGTAAACAATGTAGAGGCCTAAAAACTTATATTTTGGACATATCTTTTACTGTGATACTTGTAAATATATTGAAGAGATAACACAGGGTAATTTATTATTACAACTCAAGTTGAAGTCAGTGTTAAAATGAATCAAGTTTTATTGGACACATACTGAAAATGTTTGTCGAAATGAACACTACTTAAGTTGAGCAAATTATTGAAATGAACACTATTTATGTTGAGCAAATTGTTGAAATGAACACTACTTAACTTGACTTATTGTTAAAATGAACACTACTTAAGTTGAACACATTGTTAAAGTAAACACTACTTAAGTTGAACAATAGTATAACTAACCTCGTCTCCGATCGCAAATTTGTGCTCTGTTGGATAACTTAAGTTGAACACATTGTTAATATGAACACTACTTAAGTTGAACACATTGTTGAAATGAACACTACTTAAGTTGAGCAAATTGTTGAAATGAACACTACTTAAGTTGAAGACATGTTTGAATAAAGACCAATAATGTTGAACACATTGTTAAAATGAACACTACTTGCATGTAAGTTGCACACATTGTTGAAATGAACATCACATTGTTGAAATGAACACTACTTTGAGGGAGCCACAATTTGGTGTCCCCCAATATATGG
Source organism: Notospermus geniculatus (assembly GCA_002633025.1). Classification (NCBI taxonomy): domain Eukaryota; kingdom Metazoa; phylum Nemertea; class Pilidiophora; order Heteronemertea; family Lineidae; genus Notospermus; species Notospermus geniculatus. The sequence goes on along the minus strand of NMRB01000802.1, from coordinate 26,172 downwards.
TCAGAAATGGTGATAGATGAGTACTATGACCACTTTGGTCCTGGACGTGACTTTTTCTTGCATGAACCGAATGTGTCTGCACTGAGTGACCCCTGCTTCAGCTGCCCTAGTAGAGCATCCCATGATAAAACAGACGATACTGTCTCCATAGCAACTGCTGCCTCACAACGAAGAGTGGGGTTTGAAAACTGCTTTTTGCATGTTTGATACAATCTGTGCAACAAGATTGATACATAGTTTTGAAGAGTGTTTTGTATTATACTTTGCTGGGAGTATACTCCGGTAGGCCTAGTGTATGTTACTGATGGCAATAGAGATGGCATTTCCAGAGAAAGAATAGAAATTTTGAAGAAAAACTTGAAGAAGTATCCTGCAGATAGTTAAAAAGAACAACTTTTCTTCAAAAAGTTTCCCGTAAAACGCCCCACTTTTTGAGAAATACTTAATAAAGATATCGTCTGCTTGTGCAGAGTCCGTCGTCTGTTCATGTTATAAAATCCTACACTGTCGCCATCTATTGCCATCAGAAGATTGAAATTAAAATATATCTTGCTGCAAAACCTTTGGATGAAACCAATAGCTGTGTGCTCCATAAATAGCTGAAAGATTTTTCCTTTGGACTGTTTATTGTGACATCTAGGGCCTATACTCCACCTTCGACATTTGGTGTCAAATCCTGATGGCCAAAATAACATCAACAGACCCTTCAAGCAGGCTATCACCCCTCGCCGTAACTCTCAAGGACGAAAGGAGTGATAGCGTCACAGGGTTGTGTTCACCCCCCAGCCCCCATTTCAGTCCTGAATGCAGGCTGTTTCGTCCCTCTCCCCCTCTCTACGACCCTCAGAGAGAAGGAAGGGGGCACCGTTTACCCAGCATTCCTGGAATGAAAAATTGATGAATTGAAAGTTTGATCTTGAAATTGACATGCTTCTGAAATGGAGCACATGGCTAAAGATTTCAAAATACAGCTAAGCTTCTGTAAACATCTTGCCAATAAAGTTGATATCTTTTACTCAAGTTTTCTCCTTCAAATTATTTGTTGACATTCCCCTCGGGATATTGAGATTGATGCCCGAGACTGCCAAGATATAATCAGCAAGTGATTCTGTTGAGGTTTGTTGAATCATAACATTTAACATCACACGTCATCGTTTTCTTATTCTCACCCCATATGATTAACGTGGTTCGTTTTGCTCGCAGCCAAACCAACTCCGCCGCAGTATCTGTGTGTCTCAAGAGTCCAACCAACATCGATGACCATCCGCTGGGAACCACCCATCGACATCGGCAGCTCTGACATCAAGGCATACCACATCGACATGTGCGACATGGAACAAAGAAAATGGCGGAGGATCGCCCGACTTCCACATAACAAATTTTTGTGCGAGATCAAAGATCTTGATCCAGAGCATCAATACTTGGTGAGGATCTCGGCGGAGAATGAACAGGATGTGAGCGAGGCGTTGTCCTTGGAACAACCCGTCAGACTTCCTAAAGAGAAGCCAAAAGGTAGGTGGAGAGCTCTGATACCTGAGTGGTTATCACATCCGCTCAGCAAGCGGCAGGTCCCGGGTTCGAATCCACTGTTGTCAACCTGCAGAGACGTGCATTCAGCTTGTTCTGTTGTAAGGCTGTTAACCCTGTCGTCGATGGTGGCATGCGCCTACTTTTGCTGGGGCGGGTCAGATGTGCCAAAACCTTGTATATTGTTGATGTCATTTTCCATACTCATGTTGTCAAAAATATCTTCTTCAGGAACTCCAACCTCACCACCAGGCCGACCAGATGTCCTCAGCGTCGGTCGCGACCGTGTCACGATTGCCTGGGAAGCCCCGAGATCAGACGGTGGATCAGAGATCAAGACATACGTCATTGAACGACACGAGGTGACGAGCCGTTACTGGATCCGTGTCAACCACTTCCCCGTCCGCCAGCGCGAGTATACCATCGAGGGTCTGTACGAGGGATGTGAATACATGTTCCGAGTGAGAGCGGAGAACGCCGAGGGTCTCAGCGATCCGTCCCCACCGTCAGACTTGGTCATGATGCGGGATAGCATTGGTAAGTAATTACGGGGTCGATAGAACCAAAGTATGAATAGACCTTAACGTAGGCCTAGCTCGAGGTATAGACTGTCCATTCGAGTCGGCTCTTACTGTATTAGTTACGGAGGTCTCAAACCATCTCGCACAGGCTGTTTTGGATTGTACGACTGGTGTGTTACCAACTTGGCCATGAAGGGAGTCTCCATGGCTGGTGGGCTGGGCGTGCCATAAACTAGGGTAGAGTACGCTCTAATAAGCTCAGTAAAGTATCCACCTTGCACTGCTACATTCAATTCCTACACTTTCTACACTCTCAGAATATGCACAGCCATGGTTGACATCCTCAAAATAACAAAAGTATTGTCTTGTTTCAGAAATGCATCCGCCGGTGTTCATCGAGGACCTGAAAGACCTCCAGTGTCGGGAAGGAGACGACGCAGTCTTCACGGTGGAGGTCCAGGGAGAACCTGAACCTGATATCAAATGGTAAGGAGCCAGGTGGGAGAGGGTTGGTGATAGGGTTAGGTTAGGGTCTTCATTGAAGTGGAGGCCTTTGGTTTCGGCCTGCAGTATTCAAAATGTGACCCGCTCTAGCAAATGTAGGTGCTTGTCGCAACTGAGGAAAGGGTTAACAGCCTTACAACACAATAGCTGAAATCTACATCTCTGCAGGTTGACAATAGTAGTGGACAGCAGTGATAATAGTTGAGTAAACTGATGACCAATGATGATCACCTGCAACGAGCGCCTGCTGTTGCTGGAGTGGGTCACATATGAGTCGAGGAAGCAGCCTTCAAACAAATTATTGATCATGTTTTCTGCCGTTACAGGTACAGAAACTATCGTGAGCTCTATGAGGGCCGCAAGTCTCACATCAGCAAGAAACACGGCCTGCACACACTGACCATCTTTGACGCCAAACCAGAAGACTGGGGCAAGATTGAATGCCGAGCAGCCAACGTCGCGGGGTCTGTCTCCGTGTTCGCTAACCTCATCGTTTTGGGTAAGTTTTGGTCTTTAAGTTCCGAATCTTGGTATTCATGTTTGGAGTTGATTTATCAAGGTTTAATTGTCAACGACTTGATGTGTTTGCAGCCCCACCAAGAATCACGTTACCACCACGCGTCCAAGAGGGTCTCATCTTCAGCCGAGGGGAAACCATCAAACTGAAACTACCGATCATCGGCCAGCCTCTTCCTGAGATCATCTGGTCCAAAGATCACGAGGAGTTTGAGCACGGCGGCCGGTTCGCCCTCGAGGACACGCTGACGCACACCACGCTCAAGATCTTTGACGCGGAGAAGAGTGACAGTGGACTTTACTCACTCAGTGTGGAGAATGACCTTGGTGCTGACACCGTGACCTTCCCAATACAAGTCACAGGTATGACCTCTGAACTCTTGCCTCCCTTGACAGTATACAGTTGATGCCCACTCGGTCGGGATGACGTTTTGTGCCATCCTTGGCGCGGTGATCAAATTGCCCGAAGCACAGTTGCGGACACTGCTCATTTAGTGGAGCGCTCAACAGACTGCAATCTGGCACCATGCTCAATTGGAGACTTTCCTGCCGTTAGAGGCCGCCACCAGGTAGCAGTCCTAGAACGTCACGAAATTTGATGTCACAAAGAAGAAGTGCATGCCATGACATCATCCATAATGAACTGGACGGGGTGGCTTACGTTTGTGACATCAAATTTTGTGAACGTTCTAGGACCGCTAACAGGCGGCCTCTAACGGCAAGAAAGTCTCCCTGGCCCATTGCAGACCACAACATAATGTTGAAATCGAGTGACTCGGCGTTCAAAGGCCCACATGCCATCTTGTAGCTTTGAGAATCACAACTGTTCCTGATAGCTGTTTCTCTTTCCGAGTAAAAGTATCTGAAACATTGTGATATTGAACAAACGTGTCTGACGAAGTGTTTCTGGATAATTTCAGATCGGCCCGATGCACCACCCGGCAAACCTCACGTGCGCCTGACAGACAAACGCCAGGTAGAACTCAACTGGGAAGAACCGGTCAACGATGGCGGATCCTTCATCATGAATTACATCATCGAACGTTCAGAAGTCGGCCAGGAGTACTGGGTCCGGGTCGGTCAGTCCAGGAATACGAAGACGGTCGTCAGTAACATACTGGAGGGCAAGGAGTACCGGTTCCGTGTCCGTGCTGAGAATATTTACGGCGTGAGTGAACCGAGTCAGCCATCAGATGTGGCTTCATTGAAATCTATCAAGGAGGTGGTTGAATATGCCAAACTGGGTGAGTATCCAGGACTATTCCAGTATGTCGAGTCTCCAGTGAATGGGGAGCACTGTCCATTGATATTCTGCAAATTCCAGTCCAATTTAGTACTTGTGACCCGCTCGAGCAAAAGTAGGTGCATGTCGCAACCGAGGAAAGGGTTTGGCTTTCCAACACAATAGCTGAAATGTATGTGTCTGCAGGTTGACAAAAGTAGTGGACAGCAGTGATAATAGTTGAGTAAACTGATGACCAATGATGATCACCTGCTACAAGTGCCTACTTTTGCTGGAGCGGGTCACAATCAGTGAATTCCAGTCCATTAGTATTTCATGAATGCCAGTCCAATGATAATCCCCCAGTATGTCCACTAACCTTTTGCCAGATCAGTTCCGTGATCTAATAACTTTGTTGATGTTGGCCATGTTTCTTGCCATTCCAGTTGATGAACACATCCCCTACACTTACGTTGACGCAGACCGACTGAAGAGAGACTTTGAGAGCAAATACATTCTCTGTGAAGAACTTGGAAAGTAAGGTTTCCTCCTACATTACCAAAACAATTGTTCAATATTGTCAAGAGAAGTCCAAGTGCATTGTTCATTTGTTCACAGATGTTTAAAGATGAAAGCGTTCTCTTCCAGGGGCGCCTTTGGTGTTGTTTATCGTACGATTGAAAAGTCAACAGGCAAGACATTCGCCGCCAAGTTCGTCGAGTGTAAAGCGACGGAGAAGGATAAGTTACGACAAGAAATCGACATCATGAATGATCTTCATCATAACAAACTGTTACAGCTTCATGAAGCGTTTGACCAACCTGGACAGATGATTCTCGTCTTGGAATTGTAAGTTGAACACGTTAAACCTGAATCATGGCTGCATTTTGATTGCTGGCTGTTCAGACTTCCGTTCAAGAACAAGTTTTCGCATATCCTTCTATCTTTCAATACTTACAGTGTCTCTGGTGGCGACCTCTTTGATCGCCTCGAGAAGTTCGACTACGGCCTGACGGAGCGAGAATGTATCAACTACATACGACAGATCTGTGAAGGTATTCGTCACATGCATCAACACAACATCATGCATCTTGACCTAAAGGTGAGAACTTAGAATCTAAACAAATTGTTTGACTTACGTATTCCCCCACTGGTCTCAGTCTGGGTCACGTTGCCTTTCTTCACTTCACTGAAGGATCCCTGATAGCCTAGTGGTTATCACGTCCGCTAAACAGGCAGCAGGTCCCGGGTTCAAATCCAGCCAGGGCCATATGAGATTTCATTCCCGGCTATTCAAGTCCATTGCATGGGACAGTAAGCCGTAGTGTCTTGTACCTTGTGTCTTTACAAGGGCAAGTAAAAGATTCCATCCAAGTGAGGAACATGAGTAGCTTGAGTTGGCCTTGTCCGTACTTGCCTGAGCCAATAATGCTAATGCTTCGGCTCTGATGGAAAATCCGATCCAATACTTGATTGGTCTTTGTTTTCAGCCTGAGAACATCCTGTGTACCACCGAGGACAGCTCTAAGATCAAAATCATCGACTTTGGCCTCTCACAGCGTGTTGACCCCAGGAAGAAGGTCCACGTCCTGTTTGGTACGGCCGACTTTGTCGCCCCAGAGATCGTGAACTATGAACCTGTTGGTCTACCGACTGATTTGTGGAGCATTGGTGTCATCTCATACGTCCTGTAAGTTTAAAATCCTTTGTTTTACTCTCAAAGCCAAGGACAATTTACACAAAAATGAAAATGTGTAATCGACAAAAGCTTGAAAGTTACCTGAAACCTGCCACATAGGTATTCATTGGAAAGCTCTCAGTGAGTACTTTTCAATGAATACCTATGTGATGGGGTTTCTGTAAGAAATAAGAATTTGGCAGGTTGATACGTACTCATTACTTATATCATCATGCGAACTTATCCCTATTTCATCCTGTCTGATCTCTCCCCTTCCCTCTTGTCACATAGAATAGGCCTACTCATTACATGTTCTACCCCCATTTCAGCCTGTCTGGTCTCTCCCCTTCTCTCTTGTCACATAGAATAGGCCTACTCATGCATGTTCTACCCCTAAATTTCAGCCTGTCTGGTCTCTCGCCCTTCGGAGGTGAGAATGACAAAGAGACCTTCCAGAACATCAACCACTGTGACTTTGAGTTTGACGACGAACTCTGGGATAACATCTCGGAGGATGCCATCGACTTCATCTCCAGATTGCTCGTCAAAGACAAAAAGTAAGTCGATCATGGACCTAGGATATCCAAACTTTGTACATGGGTAACTTCTTCTAATGAGCAGATGGAGTAAATCATTGGTCATGGTCTGCATTGACCCCAAAGAGTACATTTCTTAAAAGGTCAAGGTTTTCAACACATTCAAACAAGAGGTGGGCTGTTGTTGATATTGTGACCTTGATTTCAAACTTTTTACACGGGTACCTCAACAGATGTTTCTCTTTCTTCAGGGGCAGGATGACCATCCATGACGCCCTCGCTCATCCCTGGCTCTGCGTAAGTAAACTTTTACTAATTCTGACTCAGTGCATAAGTAACCCACTTTTCTCTGAGTTCTGTCTAAGTTGAGATTCAGTTTGTCCGTCCTCTGTTTCATGTTTTGTTTAAATGTAAACCTCGTCAGAATTCTGTTGTCAAGTCATTTTGTTTGTTAGTCGCTTTCATGAATTCAAAATTCAAGAAAATTGGAAACCATCCTAAGAGCATCATCTTCCATAATGACCCCCTCAACCTATAATATATAGTTATCTGGTGCCCCTTCTTTGTTCCTCATTTTCCTATAAAAATGTCCTATAAGCCCTTATGTGCGAGTAAATCCTGTATAGTGTATCATGGTGGCCAGAAACATCAGAAAGAATCATACAATCCGTGTATATAGCTTTGTAGATTCCCTTGTTTGACCCCATTTTGCTCACCGGTATCCATGATGACAAAAGATGCAGGGAAATCGACAACATGAACCACCGTGCTTAACTCGACTCAACGTTTGTCTTTCTTCTGTCCTTAAGGTGCTCCTCCACGTGAGAGTTTTCACGTTCATGTTGGCTCTCTATGGGTAACTCAACCATAGAAAACTATGGGCAGCTGTTTGTGTCATTGGTCTCAGTGCAAACCGTAATGCGACTAGTTCACGACGGCAGTCGTCAACGAATCGCAAACTCGTCGTAAACTAGTCGCAAACTGATCGTAAAGAAATGACGTGACGTTGAAGCTGATCCGGGAAGCTGATCCACCAAGCTGATCCACCGAACCAAATCAAACATGTTTGATCTCGTCGTAAACTCGTCGCAAACTAGTCGTCAACAGAATTCAGTCGTGAACGAGTCGCAAACTCGTCATGAATGCTGACCCACAGGCTATGATTTTTCATCGTAAACTAATCGCAAACGCGTCGTGAACTAATCGCAAACTGATCGTAAACTCGTTGTAAAGTCGGTGGATCACCCGCATTGGGCTAAGAATCCAGTCACGCAAATTTCGAGCGGTGCGATGCCGCTTCCTTTATCCATGACCAACGCCGCAGAAACGAACAATGGTTGTGGCGTCGCACCGCTACAAATTCACGTGAATGGATTCTTAGGCTAAGGAATCCAAGAATGGTGAATTGCCCATAGAGAGCCAACTCTCAAGAGAAAACCCTCACGTGGATGAGCACCTTTCGTCCTGTAGTTTCTTTGTTTGTTCCTTGTTTTTCTAACTGCCTGCTTTATTATTCGTCATCAGCGTATTGACGTGATTGAGAAGGAGGAGATCCCCGTCGTTGTCGAGGTGAGTTCTCGCATGTTTGTCTTCGTTAACTTGTCTTTCACAATCACTTTCTGAGAGAACCACACGCCACTGTTGTGACCTCCCTTTGGGCATCTCGCTGCCCTTGATTCCCCACTGGTCCCCGAAGAGACCAGGTTCTTGCCAAATATGGGAATACCAACCCTTACACTGTCCAACCTCGTAGGACAAGGCACCAGTCATCATGAATTTGACCTTGACCTTCTGATGAATAGAAACGGAATGGCTCCCATGGTTTGCCATCCAATGATGGAGCTGTAACTCCCAGCACTGAAATCCCTCAAAAACCGCCTTGATGTTGCACTAATCCCATGTTTAAAGGGCCTCTAGAGGCAGCCAGCATGGCAGGGGAAAACCACGGGGAAAACCCAGGTTGAATACCTCGTACTAGTGATTATTACGTTAAAGTGGCGCCGCCTGGCCGAAGAACCGGTACTGATAGTAGCCTAATGGCGAGCTGCCTCTAGAGGCCCTTTAAGCCCCGTTTCGTAACCACACACATTCCCACAATGCACAGTTGATCTAAGCACTGGATTGGTTCAAACTAACTCTGGTAAGTTTTCCGTACCCCCTGTTAAGATGTATTTTAAACCACAGTATCCTTTGCTTTTCTTCCTGTTGCTCATCCTGTCGATTGTTGTTGCACAACCTGTCCATTGTTGTTGCACAACCTGACCATTGTTGTTGCACAACCTGTCCATTGTTGTTGCACAACCTGTCCATTGTTGTTGCAAAAGTACACCTTCGAATGTTGTTGCACAATGCTGCCTGCTTCATGTATTGTTGTTGAACCAGAACACCCCTTCTATTGTTGTTGACAATTTGAAGGTTAGTCCTTTTGTAATACTCCTTCTAGCAACTTAAGGCAGTGACAAACTGGCTTATAAGCAATGCGTCGGGAAAGCGATCAACCAATCAGAGAGGCGGTAACAAGGACCGAAACACCTAACGAAGAATCTGATTGACAGAACGCCTGCTGGACGTGTTGCGTACGTGCCAGTCTGTCACCGCATTTATGTTTGGAATAGGGTATTGAGCAATGTGAAATGTTTGAGATATTTAATTGTAAATCCGAGCTTATCTAGGCCTACCTCACCTTTCCTCACCTGAACATCTTAACTTTGCAGCATCAGGCCTGGCAACATAACCCTTCATTTCAAGGCTTAGTTCTACCCGGATACATGGTACATTGTACCGTACCTGCACACCTGTAGGCCTATGGATGCAATCACTATTCATAGGTTTGAAAACAAGAAAAAAGTTAATTGAGGAGTCATTTGATGCAAGAAACCTGTAGATGGTTGATGTATTTAGAAATGTAAGCCAACCCACACCAGGTGGATGTATAGCTTGGTTGAATCCAGCTTAACTTGGACCAAATACCTGTGAATTGTTACAGAATGAAATACCGGTATGTCTAATCTGGATTACTTCTCAGTCGAAACAGACTATATTGCAATCCAGGTGAAACAGACTTCAGGTTCCAACCTAGCGAGACCCATGAATTAGTTTATGGTGTTACTTGTAATGTGTGCGAAATGTAGTCAATATTAAGGTGAGACAGATGGCAGGTTTCAAACTGGCAAGACCAAGAAATCAGTGTATAGAACTTGGTGAAATGTGCACAGAATGTGGCCAGTTTTAGTTGGAATGGACTATAGTTTACAACTCAAACAATCAGTTTAATTTGTAACAGACTATAGATGAGTAGGTGCAGAGGAAGCCACATCCTGATCTCGCTGCATGTGGCAGTCGGTCATCAGCCTTCGTTCAGAGCATCGCCACGGTTTCGTCGGTGTACTTCTCCTCTGATTGGTGGCTCAGGATTTGAGAAATTCAGTGTCGTGGCTTCTCATTTGCTTTCGTAAAAGTAACCGGCATTGTTGTGCTTTTGGACATCTCTGATTGGTGGTTCGATTTGAAGCAATTCAGGATACAACAGATGCTTTCAAGGCGTATTTTAAGTAGGTCAAGTGAATCTAGGTCAAGGTAAATCTAGATCTAGGTCAAGCCGGGTTCAATGAGTTCAGAGTATCACCCAGGTGTTTAGGGTACCTCATCATATTTCCTTAGGTCAGAAACATTCATCCGTTCATATCCACATGCCAGCCTCATCTTGACTTATTCATAATCATTGGACATATTTTTGGATCAGTTTGTGATTCACGATGGCTCACATTGACATTTCATTGGATCCGCTCGACGCCGAGATTGACTTCCTGTTTAACAATAAACATGGCTTACACAGGATCTTGGCTTATCATTATAAATACAACACATGCACCAAGTCACTCAAGGTAATAACGTCCATCTTTCCATTTCTCAAAGTCTCATCACTACTAAGCCTTTTCACGTAAAGGTCCAACCTCCAGCGAGCCTTCCAATCATACCACTGTTTCAGTACCGGTACTTTCCCTTCCCTCAGCTCTCACCCTCGGCAGAATGAGAATAAGACATCATGTCCTTATGATGTTGTGTTTTTGTCTTTTCAGGGTGTTGTTGAGAAGAAACTGGAGATGAAACCACTGGATACCCATCATCACAAGGAGCTGAAGAGATGGAGGGTAAGTTACTCGTTACAGTTCTTCTTCTGTGTTTGGTGATGATGATCAAACACGTAATTCTTCGTTCAATAAAACTTGCCATCCGCTGAAGATCCTTCCTGTCCCTGCGGCTTATCTTCAGGTGGTTGGTTCCGGCCAGAATTCCTGTCGACAGGTCACCAGGGGACAGGTGTTCAGGTGTTGTCTCATCACACCACATTCACAGTTGGCTGCGGCACAGACTAGTTTCCAGTATCTTATCACCTCTAGTACCTTTGAGCCTCTTTCCCTGTTAAAAAGGTTGTTTCAATAATATCTCACTTATCAACACTTCAGACTACACCCCTGTACACATTCCATCCTTGATCTGTTAAAAAACAAGGCTTTTTGCTGGCAATCGACAAGGCCTACCTCTTGAAGGCCTACCAGTACCTCTTGAAGGCCTACCTCATTAAGTTCATTTTCCGATCAGATAGAACTTGATATTCAAGGTAGCTTCCTTGATTTTTATCTGGTGTATAGAGTTTGATCCAATCAAAATACTGTTTGTCTGGGGACCATCTCACAAGTTTCATTCAGTCAGACAAATCACTGAAATGGTTCCAGCACAGGGTACAAGGGGCCATCTCAAACTACTAAATTCAAGATCTATTGTTAGCTTCCCATCTGAATGTTTGAGTCGTTCATCAAGTTCATTCTAATCTTGATTCCAGGCTCCACCAGAGCAGATCCTTGGTATTGGTCGCCTCGCATCCATCAGTCCCGTCTTCCGTCGCATCAACCAGAAGGGCGTCTTCGAACGTGACCTCCAGATGGGTGAGTAAGGTCAAATAGGAAAGGTCAAGTAGAGAAGGTCAAGTGAGGTTGAGTGGGAATGGTGAATCAACGTCAAGTAGGGAAGGTCAAGTAAGGTCAAATAGGAAATGACAAGCAAGGTCAAGTAGAAAGACTTCAATATCTCTATATCTCGTTGTGTTTCAGAAATGCCTGAGAGTGAACCGAAGATACTACAGAGTTTGAGTGACGTCGATGCCTTCGAGGGAACTGGTGCCAGGATGAGGTGTATAATCCAGGCCCTACCGGAGGCAACCATCAAATGGTACGTCTTCTTTCTCGGGTTTGAATCCCGGGCAAAATGGGATTATTCAGTCTGGCAAGCATCTCTGCTTTTGCTGAGATAAAGAGGTAAAGAGACTGTCTCACGCTGACAGTGGGGTTGAACCCGGCACCTTCAGACCACCAGCCAGAGTCCTGAGCCACTACACCACGGCGGCTCCTGAGACCACCAGCCAGAGTCCTGAGCCACTACACCANACCAGCCAGAGTCCCGAGCCACTACACCACAGTGGCTCCTGAGACCACCAGCCAGAGTCCCGAGCCACTACACCACAGTGGCTCCTGAGACCACCAGCCAGAGTCCCGAGCCACTACACCACAGCGGCTCCTGAGACCACCAGCCAGAGTCCTGAGCCACTACACCATGGCAGCTCCTCATAACAAATTTTTCTCGCATTCTAGGTACAAAGAGGATGAGCTCCTTCATCCCAGTAACAAATACAAGATGCATTTCAAGAACAGTAAGGCCACCCTGGATATTGAGGACGTCCACCTTGATGATGGCGGACTCTACACATGTAAGGCTACTAACGTCCTGGGTGAGACCAGCACATCGGCTGAACTGGACATTCAAGGTACGTGTTATCTGAGAGGGCAGACGGCTTCTAAAAATCATGTTCCATTCTCATGTTTGAAAGTACCTGAAAGTACAATATGAAGGAATGGTCAGTGCCACTTTGACTGCTGATGGACGGAGAAGACGTGGTCCAGGGATATCTCACAAGGACGGGGATGGTGCAGATGTGGATGTCTGCATGATAAACTGGTGCTAAATTCAGGCATCCTCCCACTGCAGGGGTTTTTACCTCGCTCCTCTCCATCCACTCATACAAATTTTATGTGCGAGTGTATGAAGAGGAGCGAAACCAAAGCCCTGGTGTGGGAGGATGAGACTCGGGAGGAAATGTCCAGAAGGTCCTTGTCTTTGTGCGGGACACAAGCCTTGCCTTTCTCCTACAAAGGACAGTGACGAGCACATCAGAAGGCCCCGCCTCCATGAAACACTGGGCTTTATCTTTACCAAGGACAGTAACCTCAGATCTTTACTGATTCACCCTGTCTATACATCACTAACTCATCTTCAATCCCACATTCAGGTACTGGTCCCAAGAGGCGACGAAGCTCTGACCTGACCCGCGTCCGTCTGCCCGGCCTCGACGCCCTCAAGGACGACACCCAGCCTCATTTCCGTCTGCCGTTGATGCCACAGATTATCAAGGAAGGAGAGGACGCGTACTTCAGTGTTACAGGTGAGAATAACCCCCTCCCCCTCCCTGCGATGATTCCGGGACTACCTGTTGACTGTGACTGGATCTGTTCCCGTTGGGTTTCGGACGACCTTTGTCCAGCATCTCTCAAGCCTAATCCCTAATCCATCACTCATCTCTCCTTCAGTGACTGGTCGCCCCGCACCAGAGGTCACATGGTACCACAACGATGTCAAGGTCACCACCAGTGGTCGTTACTTCCTACTCCAAGACGAGAAAGTCTTTAAGTTCCAGATCAGGAACGTGGAGGAGTCGGACAACGGGGACGTGAAGTGTGTCGCTAGCAACGCGTATGGTGAAGCAATGTCACTCTGCTCACTGCAGGTGTTAGGTACGTGCAGGAATATGAGAAATTTGAAGGTCCTAGGTTATGATTCTTGATGCAATCTGATCGTTCATACGAACCTGCCTCTCAGGTAAACACCTGTTACAATGTTATGATATCAAATTCTCTCTTTCAGTCAACTTACCTGAAGACTACGAACAGCCGTACTTCATGCAGGAGCTGAGAGACATCAAGATCGTGGAAGGCAGCGCCGCCAGGTTCGACTGTAAATTTACCGGTTATCCTGAACCAGAAATCAGATGGTAAGTAGTAAAGAGTCTGTCATTGTTGTCAACCTGCAGAGACGTACATTTCAGCTATCGTGTTGTAAGGCTGTTAACACTTTCCTCGGTTGCGACAAGCGCCTACCTTTGCTGGATCGGGTCATGGACAGAAATAATATAATTTGCATTTCAATGAATCACTGATTTCCTTTCCACAGGTTCAAGGATCGTAAGGAGATTCACAGCGGTGAACATTACCGTATCACACAGGATGATGACGTCACATGCTCCCTGACCATCATGGAGTCATTCCCAGAGGATACGGGGGCCTACATGTGTCAACTGAGGAGTGAGGCTGGCATGGCAAGCTCAGAATCCCTCCTCAATGTCATACGTAAGTAACCATTAACTTCTGTCTGATTGTTGTGTTTGATGCCCTTAGAGGGGTTACTTGAGTGAGGGGTTACTAAGCTTTCCATTTATTTGACAGAACTCGACTTTGAGAAACCAAGAATCCCGAAATACACGTTTGAATTCCCGCGGCCGCCACCCACGCTGCCACCAGCACCGCGTAAAAAGATCACAGTGAACCGTGCACCGATGTTCACTGTCCGGCTGAAAAACCGTATCGTGGATGAAGGCATGGATATCAGGCTGCAATGCTCCGTGATTGGTCGGCCTGATCCGCAGTATAAGTGGTTCAAGGATGGTCAGCCGCTCGTCACAAGCTACAGATACGCCATCAGGGTAAGTACGCCATCGAAGGTGATACAGACGGTCGTATCAGTTATGGTGGTCACAGGATAACTCGTAGTTATGGTGTTGACACGACTGGGCTGGTTTCTGTAGACTCTTCCCTCACTTTCATGATCTCTCCTTTCCAGTCCCACTTTGGTTTACTCTGCCTGTCTATAGACAACGTGAAGAGAGAAGACGCCGGCCAGTACATGTGTGTAGCTTACAATGAAGAGGGTGAGACAGCCTGCGCCATGCACCTTGATGTCAGAGGTAAGGGACAGGGGTGGTGGAAAGTCAAAACTGTTTATACCATCCCAAAGGAAAAGAGAGATTGATACTGGTACATGGAATCCTGAGCCCTGTTCAACTTCTCCAAAAGACCAAGTGTTACAAGCTTAAATCATATCTTCTGGTTCTAGGTATCGAAGACTTCAGCCTCGGCTACATGCGACCCACGTTTATCCGTCCTATCAAACATATCGTGGTCCAGGAAGGAACCCGGGCCGTGTTTGACTGCATCGCGACTGGTAACCCAATGCCTGACTTCATCTGGTGAGTTTTGAAAAATCGAAAGACGAGCTCCTCTTGTTTGTGCCAATGGGAGAATTGACTGCTGTTAGAAGCCGCCTATTAGCGGTCCTAGAACGTCAAAAAATTTGATGTCACAGACGTAAGTCATGGCGTCCACGTCATTATGGATGACGTCATGACATGCATTTTATTTCCAGGCAACGAGACGCAGTGGAGATCGGTGCCGACACTGAGCGCCTGAAGATGGTGTCGGACGACAAGGGTAACTCCAAACTGATCATACGGAATGTAGAGAAGGAGGATGCTGGACTTTACTTTGTGACGGCGTTCAGTAAAGCTGGACGGTCCAAGTGTGGGGCGACACTAAGGATCATTGGTAAGTCATAACGTACAAGACCAAAGATGCTTTTCAATTTCAAGTCTCTGAATACCAAGCATGGGCCCTTTGTATCTTATGCTGTGCAAGGTAGAACATATTTATTTGGATCCTTTCAGAAAAATCCAAGTCCCCCTCTGAAGAACGGTTCAGTCCTGGCCGCGGTTCCACCCAGTCGCTCTCACCAGCAAGAAGTCCGAGTCCACTGTATGGTGTCCCACCAGAATTCACCACAGACCTCCCAGAGAAGATTGACCTGAGGGAAGGAGACCCTCTCTTCTTGGCTTGTTGTGTGTGGGGAGATCCCAAGCCTGTTGGTAAGTGACTTTGACCCTAGTAGGGAAGGGCGTCACACCAACAATGGTGTATTGCCCATAGAGAGCAACCTTGCACCAGACAAACTTGACATATGTTTGTTCTTGTTGCAGTGACGTGGCACAAGGGGGCGCGTGATCTTTTCTACAGCACCAGACATCGCGTCACCTCCGACGGCAAGAGTCAGTACATCCTGGAAATCCCCTCCGTTCTCGTCACCGACTACGGTCGTTACCAGGCAACCGCTTCCAACGCGGTTGGTGAGTCTGTCTCGTCGTGTCTGGTCACCGTGGAGGGAAGACTCAGTGATTACATCAGGTATGTTACATTCCATGTCTGATGTCAGACTGTCTGGTTTCAACATGTCCCAGTGGTATAGTGTAGACATCAACACCCATCATGTGTGGGCTGGGGTTCGATTGCTTGTCATGTCCATTCTTTACGTAATGGGAGACGCCGTTAGAGGCCACTACCAGTTAATGGTCCTAGAACAACATGAAATTAGATGTCACAGAGAACTGCACGCCACAACGTCATCCATAATGACGTGGATGGCGTGGCTTATGTCAGTGACGTCAAATTTTGTGATGTTTAGGACCACTAACAGGGGGCCTCTAACGGCAGTAAAGTTTTCCATTGAGAAGGCGACTCTCTTTGACGGTGCTGGTTTCGCTGAGTCTCTGGTTTCCACCTACATTACAACAAAGACCGATGAATAGAAGTCAACTTGAATGTATCATCTTATGTTTCTAGGTTCAAACAAGGACGGACCGTGTCAGCCGAGCCCGAGTTTGAGAAACACAAACGACCCGTCAGAATCTCACTGCAGGAAAAACCGAGGAAACTCTTCATGGCTGAGGATGATATTGGTAAGTGTCTCATAAGAATTCGACCCCCATTTAAGCCTCTCTCTTCGAACCCTGTGTCCCTTGCTTGTGTAACCTTCTCAAATCTTATTATGTGATGAGGAACCCACAACCTGATGGGCAGAGAGGGTAGCGTCCGAGCATAAGACTCATAAGAAGTTGAAAACGTGGCGAGGAAAGCAGTGATATCTTGTTACAACGTCCTTTTCGCTGTGCAACAAGGCAAGCACTGGGTCTTATGCTTGCTGTGCCATCTTTCATAGAAGCGTTGTGAGTTCCTCATCGGTACCATCCTGTGCTGTCTCTGTGTACGTCACGGTCTGTCTCAATTGTATTTGTGCCGTCCCTGTTCATGTCACATTGTCCAGTTGTAAATGTCCAAATCCTCAAACCTGCAATTGTAGGCCAAATAGAGTATAGCGGGGCCAGTCGGTGGGAAGTGACACATCTCCAGACATTGCTGCTTATTCTGTGCACACTCGGTGCACTTCCCATGTCTTGGCCCGCTATACTCTTCTTGAGCCTTGTTCACGCCTGCCCTTCTTCAGCCCTCCTACCCTTCTTTGACCTCTCTCCTTTGCCTTCATTCAGCCCTCGTGTCACGGAGGACAGGTAAAACTGAGCATGAACGTGTGATATAGAGAACTACATAAACATGCTCCTCCATGTGAGAGTTCCTTATGTCATTAGGCTCTCAATGGGCAGTTTACTATAGAGGTTCTTCACTGACGTCAAAACAGTCACGTGACTGCAAAAAATCGGCCATGTTGCCGTCAAATGGCCGGCGACGATGTCAAAACTCTCACGTCATGACATTTTGATGTCAGGATATGTGTGCTGACGCTGTGTTCATGCCGTGATGCCGCTTGACATTTTGACGGCCAATATGGCGGCATCGTGTCGTCATGGAAATGTGACGTCACAGGAAGAACCTCTATTGTTGGTTTCTTTCAACTTACCCTAACACCAATGACACCCGAGGTTTCATGTGGTTGAGTTACCCATAGAGAGCCAAGTTGGAGCATGAAACTCTCATGTGGAGATGCATCTTTTAGGTAGGGCCTATAGATGATAAAGCTGTACTACAGATGAGTTCTGTTGCACGTTATTCTGTAGACAACCAATAATATGTTTCACCTGTATACATGTATTTTGCTTTTAGATTTACTGGTTAGGAGTTTAGATTAGAACATCTATTTTATTCTTATTTTATGATACATACGCTGATATTAACTCCTAGGTGTAGGCTACTGGGCGTGTCTGTTGTTACACATGGACAGCCTCCCTTTCCTGGTTGCGACAAGCGCCTATTTTTGCTAGATCAGGGCACATAATGGTTTCATGTAATTTGCATGACATCAGAAAAGTTGCAAAATATGAGATCATTCGATCGTTCCCTCGTCTTATTCCAGCTCCATACTTCCTGAAGCAGCTCCCACGTTCTCTGGAGAGTTACGTCGGCGAGCCAGTCCAACTTGATTGCCGTGTGTTTGGCCGCCCGGAGCCCGATGTTTACTGGACCAAAGATGGAGAGCCTCTTCCTGACGATCCTCACTTCAGAGTCGCCGTCCGCGGTCGTGACAGACACATGTTGACGATACCCGAGGTTGACATGGGTGATGTCGGAGAATACGCCATCCACGCCAAGAACAAGGTCGGACAGGTCATGTCACGTACCACGCTCCGTGTTGAAGGTAAGGAATCCTGTGGCTAAAGGCGCTCCGCCAAAGATAGCAACAGAGGTTCTTCACGTGACATCACATTTCCATGGCGACACGATGCCGCCATATTGGCCGTCAGAATGTCAAGCAACATCACGGCATGAACACAGCATCAGCACACAGATCGTGACGTCAAAATGTCATGACGTGACAGTTTTGATCTCGTCGCCAGCAATTTGATGGCCAACACGGCGGATTCTTTGCAGTCATGTGACCGTTGTGATGACGTTAGTGAAGAACCTCTTTAACTGAAGCAAGCTTTACTGTATCGTGCAAGAGGTAACATAATGATGATCTCTTTCAGCTTCAAGTGATACGGAAGCTGAGACAAAACCCGCAGACAGGGAGCCACCAAAGCCACCGAAAGATGAAAAACCCAAGGAGAAGTCACCGTCAAAGATTCCAACACCTGTGAGGTCTCCGTCACCGAAGGAGAAAGAGGCTCCCAAGACAGAAACCAAGGAGGTGGTCGCGAAGAAAACACCAGAGGTGAAGGAACCGAGTCCTAAGGAGGTATCACCGAAAAAATCACCACCAAAGGATGTGTCAGCCAAGAAAACACCGCCGAAGGAGGTATCTCCAAAGAAAACACCACCCAAGGAGGTATCTCCGAAGAAAACACCGCCAAAGGAAGAGTCTCCGAAAAAATCTCCACCAAAAGATGAGAAGCCCAAAGATGAAACGAAGAAGAAAGATGAGAAGAAGAAAGAGAAACCAAAACCAAAGAAGGCACCAGAATTCAAATTGAAACTCAGAAATAAAGTCTGCAAGTCTGACTCCGTCGCTCATCTAAAGGTCAAGGTCGAAGGTGACCCCGCGCTGAAGATTGTGTGGAAGAAAGACGGAGAGGAGATCAAGGAGAGCAGTAAGTAGTCTGGGAGCTGATTTGGGGGAGGGGGAAGAGTGTCACTCTATATGCCGTTATTACCTCAATGTGCATTCCAAATTTTGCGATTGGGGATGGGGTGTTTCCCAAGTGCCATTTCCCTCCTGGCCGCCATATCACAATGGATTCGTTCTTTCAGAGCGGTACGAGATGATGTTTGAAGAGGGTGCATACCACCTGGCTGTCTACGACACCGTGCCAGCCGACAGCGGCGTCTACTCCTGTCACATCTCCAACGAGGCTGGGGAAACATCGTGTCAGTGTACACTGACTGTGGAAGGTAAGAAAGCAGTTGACCTGAGCAGACGACATGTTGTGTTTATGACACTTCTCTCAATACCGGTAAATGAGCTCTTAGAAAATATTTGAAGAAAGTTTGTCTTGTTTACCTTTCTGAAAGATACTTCTGCAACTCTCCTTCAAAATGTTCATCTCATTTCCACCTGTCTAATCGTTAAACAAGATGGAAACATTTATTCCTGACAGGTACACCCAAGCTGACGGGGAAGGATGACGACCTTCACAAGGACGAACGACCGACCTTTGAAAAGCCCCTCGAGGATGTCACGCTTCCCGAGGGTGAGACGGCCAAATTCTCCTGCAAGGTGAAGAACGCTAAGGACCCAAAAATCAAATGGTAAGCTATCTATCAAAGGTGAACTGTATTCCTTTCCTATCCTGCACTAAACATACCCGTGTTAGCGGAGACCTCTATTGACAGTTTTGTGAAACTACTGCTTCTCAACCTCGCCCCGTGTAGAGTAACTCTCGTTCCTAGGGTATCAACGTATGCATTGCATTGTAATCATACATTCTCCAACACTGGGGTGAAAGGCAAGACTACGGTATTGGAGAATGATGCAATCACTGCCAGTGGCGCCGGCTGTCGACAAAAAGTGGCAATATCGTGGCCCTTTACTGTATTCCCAATATGCGGCGTGCATTCTGCTGTAATCTATGATTTCACCATTCCAGGACCAAGGATGGTAAGACCATCATCACCTCCAAACGTATCCTCGTTGACGTCAGTAACAGCGTGTGTAGCCTGACCATCCAGGGCCTCACCAAGAGAGACGAGGGAAAATACACGTGTAGTGTGACGGCAAAAGGTGGCGCTGTCTCCTGTGATGCCAAACTCACGATTGGAAGTAAGTTCTTTATGAGTCATACAATGCCACCTTGTTTCTCATGTAAAGAGTGGTGTAAGAAACTACATCAGCAACTTGTTCCTTTTCAGAGCCTGAAAAGAAGAAATTGACCAAAACTAAAGATGAAAAGGACAAGGAAAAGAAAGATGAAAAGGATAAAGAGAAGAAAGAAGAAGCCAAGAAGGATGACAAGAAAGACACAAAGAAAGATGAGAAGAAACCTGAAGATAAAGATAGTAAGAAGAAAGTAGATGAGAAAAAGAAGAAAGCAGAGGAAAAGAAAGAGGAAGAAAAGAAGAAAGTGGAAGAGAAGGACAAGAAAACGGAAGAAAAGGACAAGAAAACTGAAGAGAAGGACAAGAAAACTGAAGAAAAGGACAAGAAAACTGAAGAGAAGGACAAGAAAACTGAAGAGAAGGACAAGAAAACTGAAGAAAAGGAGAAATCTGAAAAGGACGAAGATGAGGTTGAAGGCAAAGAGACATTTGGACCAGAGTTTGTGGAATTATTGGAACCGTTTTACGGAGATGTTGGCAGTCCGATTCATCTGTCTTGTCTCATCGAAGCCGAACCAAAACCAACCGTTTACTGGATGAAGAACGGAAAGAAGGTAGGTGGAGATCTGTTTTCTACCTCACTCGGGATTCGATGTCAAATGAGAAGTTTAGTGTCAAACATTTTATGACATGATACAGGACAAAACCAGAACCGTGGAGACATCTCTAATAGGTGTTGTCTATGGGGGGACACTTATGGTCACAAATACCCCGGATAGTAAAAGTAAAGTCCTCTCTGAATTTCGCAAATTTTCGACCTGAACCAGCGTCTTCCTCAGGCACTTTCTTGTAGAGATCCCAGAAGTGAATGAGCTGGATCCTAAATAAAATACCGAAACAAGATAAAATAAAAAGATATAAATAAAAAAGATCCCAATAAAAAGATAAGAAATATCCTAAAAGATAAAAAAGATCCTAAATAAAAAGATCCTAAACAAATACCCTCAATACAAAATAAGTAAAAGTTCAACACAAATTGTTCTGGGACTTCACTTTTTTGCCCATTGTTGAGTTTATAAGCACCTCACTCAATGATAGCTGCAAGAAGTAGGCCCTACTTGAAAACACTTTGTGCCACTTCTCGGTGTCTAAGGAATGCAACATAGCAGGCCTTTTACAAATTGTTTATAATTGATTGGGTCCGCTTAATGGCTTGGAAAATTCATTTGAACTCTCATTTACGCATTATTTGATAACAGACAATGATTTGTGCATTATTGTGAGCGAATGCACTGTATAGTTAGGATGGAACAGAACTGGCACTGTACCCAACTCGGAGTCAGTCTTACAATGTCCATAACACATACATTTATATACATGAAAACACTGTATATTTAGGTTAAAACAGATATGAACATTGAGGATACAATGCACTTCCTAATAACCTGAGTTGATAGGCCCATAAAGAGCCTCTCTATTACCTCCAATAGACCTATCGTGACCTAGATATTAGCACTATTTACTGTACACAGTGGCACATGTCCTGATCTGTGGAAACGGGATTTTGTCAACTCTTCATGTGAAAGGTTTATTAGAATCAAACCCAACTGGATTTTCTCTGGAGATCATCGTGGTGAGTTCTCTCTCTGTTTTCAAGTATTTTGGAAGTACCGGGTTTGATGCTGGTTGATGAGGATGAGTAGCCCTCTTCATCTCTTTGTTGATGGTAGACGGACGGATACATTTCTTTTGTTTGTTGTCCCACTGAACTCCTGCTGCTGGATATTCATGAAAAGTGGTGGTCCTTGGTCCGCTAGAACTTTTTTCCCATCTTTTGACGATAAACGTGGCTGATTTCTCGTATCAATTGATGCCTCGCCACTGCTTTGTACTTGGTGAACTCTTGAACCTGTTCAGTAGAACCTCCCTTAACGGACACCTGCCTGGAGGACACTCTGTAGAAGGACACCAAAGTTCAGCCCCAAATTGTTCATTTCTGTTCATTTTAACCTCTGCAATGAGGACATCTCGTGAGAATGATGACAGCATCAGTCAGTCCTGAGGTGTCCTTAATACTGAGGTCCCACTGTTATGGTCTCGTCTTAAAATGTGACCGATCTGCCAAAAGTAGGAACTCGTTGCAAGTGATCATCTTTGGTCATCAGTTTACTCAACTATTATCACTGCTGTCCACTACTATTGTCAACCTGCAGAGACAAACATTTCAGCTAATTGTGTTGTAAGGCCGATAACCCTTTCCCTGTTTGCGACTTGCACCTACTTTTGCAAGACGAGGTCACAAATATCAAGGGTATGGTCATAACCGGTACCGCCACTTTGCATTTTGGACTGGGCCTATGTTTTCCGTTGTCCACGATTTGGACCCATATCTATATTAAAGGGCCACTGTATTCCTTCTCTAGGCCTATCCTGCACTAAACATACCCATGTTAAGGGAGACCTCTATTGGCATTGTTGTTAAACTACCGCTTATCAACCTCGCCCCATGCAGAGTCACTCTCGTTCCTAAGGTATCCACGTATGCATTCTCCAACACTGGCGCTAAAGGCAAAACTACCACATTGGAGAATGATGCAACCACCGTCAGTGGCGCCGTCAGTTGACAAAAAGTGGCAACATGGCCCTTGAACATGTATCATCTAGATGTAATGGGACGTTACATGATTAGGCCTGGATGGGTTTTGTTAATATTAGGCAATCAATGTCATGACAGTTTAAATCAACATTCCTGTGTATTTACAAGACAAGACTATTAATAATCATTATGTATGACATGATAGATAGATACATCGAGGGATGAGCGAGGCTCCAGATGGGGCACCACTTGGTCAACTTCCCCCAAATTCTAACCTACTTCCATCTTTACTTCAGCTCAAGGAGACCCCAAACCTCAAGTTCAGCCAATCAGACGACGGCTTGTGCTCGCTAGACATCGCCAAGGCCAAATTTACCGACGTTGGTTTCTACGTTTGCGTTGCATCCAACTCGATTGGAGAGGAGACGGACTCGGCCGTCGTGGACCTCGCCTGTGAGTACACGCTTTCGTCTCACTCTTTCCCCTTCGTAAGCCCCTTCGTAAGCCCATTTGTGAGCCGCTCCAGCAACAGCAGACGCTTGTCGCAAACCGAGGAAAAAGTTAACGGCCTTGCAGCACAACAGCGGAAATGTACATTGACACGGATTTACAATAGTAGTGGACAGCAGTGATAATAGTTGAGTAAACTGGTGACCAATGATGATCACTTGCAACCAGCGTCTGCTTTTGCTGGAGCGGGTTACATTTACGCTACGGACTTTTCAGTATACTGGGTTGTGACCGAGCACGGTTCGGCACAATGTTGCCAAATGTAAACAGGTTGAGCCAGCTTGTCCTGGTACCAAATAGCAGTGTAAACGGGAATGCCCTGCTTTAATTTCAAAGCGGCTTCAGTCCGGGTCAAGCTCGGCATGCTTCAACTTGACTAGTGTAAAAAGGGCTATAGTCCCCCCCGGGCCCCCACCAAGTTTCAACAGGATACAACAGTAGAATTCGGTGCAGAAATCTTGTGGCATCTTTTTCATCCAGAATGCATGAATTTCGTGGTAACCCAATGAACTTATACATCTATCTATCTATCTAATATAATAGACATCTTTTGTGACACTTGTGAATGATTGACAGGTAATTAAGGCCTTGTAATTGATTACTTTGATCAGATGATGTTAGGGTTAATTCATCGTTAGTATAAACAATAACCTTTTGTGTCATGAAATGTTGCTGTTGTCTGCTGAAGGAAAGCACAAGTTTTTGTTCCGTGATGAAAAATTCCTGGCTTCTGGTGGATATGACAAATGTATGATATAAACAGGCATCGATATTCCTAGCCTCTGGGTGATTCCTCTCTGTTCAGGGAAAAAAATATCTGTAACACCCCGTGGGAACTTTACTGCCAAATGTTTTCGGTGCCAGTAAACGTCCCAATTAATACTCCTCTCCAGCCAAGTGAGGTGACAATGTTTGTGTACCCAGTAGGGGGTGGCCCCTTCAAATTATTTCCCCTTTAATTTAGGACCCTTATCTACCCCGTTAATTAGTTGATCAGCCACTTGTTGGTGTTTTCAAGGGGCGACGAATGTTTGTCACCCTGCAGGGGGTGGCCCCTTCAAATTATTTCCCCTATAATTTAGGACCCTTATCTGTCCCCTTAATTAGTTGATCGGCCCCTTGGAGGGGTTTTCACGTCAGGAGGGCTAAAAATTGGTCCCTCTTGTCTGTCAACTTTCATTTGTTCATAGTTGTTTCATTTGTTCACCAGATCAGACTGTGCTAGTCTGGAGCCACGGTGGTGTAGTGGTTCGGGCCTCCAACTAGCGGTCAGAGGGTCCTGAGTTCGAATCCCACTGGGCGTGAGACTTTGGGCAAGTCTCTTTGCCTCACTGGCCTACTGGTGGAAATGCTCAGATTGTAGCGCTGAATGAGCCGCTCATATGAGTTCTACTGAAAGGTTTCAGGATAGACTGGGGTTAAAGTGTGAAGTCGGATGAGAATCTCTACTATTGTTGATATCAAACTATTAAACCCGAACTTTAACTTTTACAGTTGTTTTCATTGGTCAGCCTATCAGACTGTGCTAGACCCACTCTTATTACTAAAACTACTGTCTGTGTCCACTCTGAAATAGGCTTACCGGTACTGGGAGCGTGGTGGAATTATACTTAATTCCTCCAGGCTGGGAGGCACCTATAAAAACAGTACGGTAGGCCTTGAAGTGGCTTGTCCTTGGGGTCAACACAAAATATTTGTCAACTCCTTGAAAAAACATTTCTACTTGAGTGATCTAAATATGTGTCATTAGTTCATGGCTTGTTTGATCAGCTGATAATTTGACGTTCATTCCTGTTGATCTCAGCTTTTCAGTTCAATAATTGACCACCAGATGGAGCAGTTGTCCTGTCATGAATTTCTTTTCCTCTTCTCAGATACCGGTACTTGAACACGTATTAAAATTTCCGCCAACTCCAGACTGTGACAAATTCATCTTTCTATGTTTGTTTGGCTTCCGAAGGCCTTCATATTTTGTGTCGGGTATTTCGGTGCCAGTCATTACGAAATCGTTGGAATCACAATCCATTCATTTTGCTAATTAGTCCAGGCGGTCAGTCAGATGGTCAGTTTTTGGGGTTTATTGGTTCCGGGTCTAATTTCGGCAAAAATTATGGTAATTTTCTGATGTAAATTCCTGACTGTTGTCGCTAGGCCTTTTTACACGGAGTCGGTTCGATCCTGTTTGAGGCCAGTTCACTTACTTTTTGTACCATGAAAGGGAAGGATAGAACAGGTTTCACGGTACCCGGTACAAAAAGCAAGTGAACTGGCCTCGATCCGGAATAGAATCGACTCCTTGTGAACAGGTCAATAGGCCTCTTTACTGTGCACTCCATGGCTGAAGGATAGTCACCTGCATGTGTAGTTAGAAAAAAGATCACCAGATGTAGACACTGCATACTTAATATCCTTGGATATCACTCTTCAATACCAACTAAATAATATTGTGGCTTCACTCATGTATAAAAGTGAGATAAAGGCCTCTTTACCATGTCATCTATTCCTACCAGCCATGAAATGCAGAAAGTGTGACCGTTGTGAACGGTCAAAGAGTAGGATTTTGAATTTGAAAAGTTATAAAGAGATTTTAAACGATGATTTATATTAGCGACAAGATAGGACTGGTTTCATGTAGGCCTATGACATGATTAGGCCTAGTTTGACAATGTGAATGAAAGTCAACATGTCTGAATGACTTTGGTTCTCTGTCATAGCTCGGATCTGACAGTGACAGTCAATGGGGAAATATCTTTGTCCATACTTAAAGAGGGAAATTTCTAGTACGTCTATAGTCGACAGTGCCGTGCCCCTCAACTTGTAGTAGGGCCTACAGTTCGCCCATTTGCCCAACAAGGGCCTTGCTGCAGCAGCAACCAGCCTGACCTGCTGCAACATGGGAGGTCTCTGGGTCTAGTCGACTGT
>NMRB01000801.1:240390-254715 GCA_002633025.1 Notospermus geniculatus | reverse complement strand
GTCACCAGTCGATGTTTCACTAAATGTTTAATTCTTAAGAATTGATGAGCAATTCCGTTTTGTTTCCTGGAATTTTGACGACTAACTCACTGGTTAACGAATCAATCAGTCAACTAAATCATCATCTGGAAACAAATCGACGTCACAAAATATGTTCAGATCATATCACTACAAAAAGATAGTGACACCTCATCACTTTGTGAGTAGTGCGTAGAATTC
This sequence comes from Notospermus geniculatus, assembly GCA_002633025.1. Lineage (NCBI taxonomy): Eukaryota > Metazoa > Nemertea > Pilidiophora > Heteronemertea > Lineidae > Notospermus > Notospermus geniculatus. The sequence continues at coordinate 254,496 of NMRB01000801.1, read as the reverse complement.
AAGATTTGTTGCGTATCCCAGCCCAAAATGATCGCCTGGGTCCACTGGAGCATTTTACAGTGTGTATTTTATGATTTTCACGGGGGATTGGATGGTTACGACACAGTAACGTAACTGATTTATGAGGAATGTCTATTTCCCTGTGAAAAACTGTAAAACATGCGGCGTAAAATGAAAAGGGATCCAGGCCTTTAGTATAGCGTCTCATCTCTCACTTGTTTGAACTATTCACACACGGTGCTGCCATCTATTTCATAAATAGTCAACTAGGGGCCAGCGTAACCTTGGTGGATATTGTGCAGATGTTGTTGTCACTTGTTGTCATGGTAACATCAAGGATACATATTATTGTGTATATTTTGGTTTATATACTCATGATTAGTGATTGTTCTGGCCTTGACCCCCAAACTAGTTGTACAAGTCAATGTCAAGGTCGTCCCACGGTTTGTAGACCTTGCACTTTCCATCATTCGATAATGACCCACAGTGCACCATAATACAGAGCAGAGATGTCCACGATATCACTGACATTTCGGAGCCCCTTACAATGGTGCCCCTACCGTGGAGGACCCTACAGTGGAGGGCTCTACAGCAGAGGACTCTACTGTGGAGGACCTCAGCAGTGATGTCGCATACATTCATCTTTTCTTTTGACTTTGAGATGAAAAGAAAATGAAATTTCCCCCGAGAGTCATCTGGAGAGCACAAACTTGCCGTCACGAGAACGAAACTTTAAGCCATAGCCAATTTTATTTTTTTTCTATTTCTGGAGCTTTAATTGCTTAGAACTCAAGAGTTGTAAAGAGTATATAGATTTCAGAGAAAATGTTTGTTATTTTGTAAATTTCTATCGTTTGAGTTAAAACATAGAGGGGGAAGGAGTATCATCACATCGTACCCTGGAGATATTCAAAGAGTTTTAGTTTATGAACGAAAGTTTTCATTTGTGATATTGTGATTTTTCTTTTAAAAGTGGGCAGGTTTTTGTGGGTGTGGAAAAAGAGGGTTTACATAATCCCTTTTTGGCAACTGGCAGCGGTGTGAAATGATCCCTGCATAATTTGCTTCTGACTGCTCTGTTCCATGTCAGAGTCTTCTCGTGCGAGTGGCTCTCCATGGGCAACTCAGCATTTGAAAGCTATGGGTAGTCGTATTTATGGACACAGAATAACCTGTGGGGAAGTGATGGTTGATTTGCCGTTTGAGGGACAACTTTATAAGAAAACTCTCACGTAGACATAGCGGAGATTTTGCTACAAAATTGAACGAAAAAATTATGAAATCTCAGACACTCTAAGTAATTTTACAGTGTCTTCGTATGTATCAATTTTGATGGACTGCTTTCATAGTCTCCTCTGTTTCTTGTCCCTGACGAGAGTACCGGTAACCCATTCTCTCTGCGACCATTCATGTTGTATACACACAACTAGCCCATGTCTACCGTGACTTAGTGTCAACAGTGCCCCTCATTCAAAACCCAAGAAATGTTTGTAGACGTCAATCTTGGACCAAAAGGCAACGTAGCCTCGTGATTTTCATATTGGTGTTGTTTTGTAAATAAAAGCTGTTTTATACACTCTTTGAGGACTGGTTGACTTTATATTGGGAAAACATACCAATCATCTGTGAAACGTTTGCATGATAAATGTGCAAAATTGACTTCCAAGACTGGAGTGACTCGTCTTTTCAGGTTTAAGGTTTAGCAATAAAGACATTTCTCTGTGAGAGAAATGTACAGTCCTCACAGGGTTCGGTTGTCTCATTCATACCTTCTCATCGCCCATTATTGGTATGCTCTGCTCGAGACTATTTTACTCCAAACATCCTGAGGAAATCAGGTCCCCATTGCATCGCTCCCAAGCTGACTGACATGAGGTGTGTGCGAGCTTGGGAGCAATGCTAAGAGGACGTGACTTCTTCAGGATGTTTAGAGTTGAGTGGCCGTTGAGTGTTCAAACTTGCCCCACGGATTCACTTGATGTTGTGGTTGCTATTTCCAGAAAGCCAGACGATTTCAAATTTGTGAACAACTTATGGCATTCTCTGTGTTGATTTGGGCTGAACTTCCTGTACGCATGCCTAAAGATTTGATTGGTGTTTTTGGAGACGGAAGGATTCATTCACGACGACGAAACATGGAAAATAGGGGTGTACATTATAAAGTTTCCATTGGTCACTTCAAATTTCTGGCAGTTCCAACATCTTTGTGTGACAGTTTAGAAAAAGTCAGTGTCGGTCATTTGCAATAATGTTTACATGGTTTAATGTAAATGATTTCAATGTAAATTATTTACGATAATGTTTAAATGATTTAGTGTAGCGTGTGATTTCAATTTAGTACTGTTTAAACCATTTACAGAACTGTGTGTGAACAATATACAGTATGGTGTGAACAATTTGTTAACTATTTACAGTAATTTGTAAATGATTTACAGGACTGTGTGTGCTGCACCATGTTAACACTACAGTAGGCCTACTGTGTACATACGTAATTTACAGTACTGCCAAACTATAACACCCTGTCATTGTACTCAGAATGTCAAAAGCACAAACTTTTCAAAACTATGGACAAATTTTGTACTCCTCATTAGGGCTTGTATATCATTCTTGCGTTCTGTAAATCTTGAAATTTTAGCCGCCCGAAGTGTTTGCAACTTGGAGGTTTAAATCGATCCAAAATATCACAAATATTACTTGGTGAGAAAATGTTTTGACTAATATCGTATAAAGTTTGATGATAGGCCCCTCCCTATAGAATTTTGAACACCTTTTGCACAAATTTTGAGGTTTACAGTTCCTAGATCTTGGCCAGTAGACTGCAATCTATCGTGAGCTGTGGTTGTAAGAAAATTTGTTCATGTCTCTGTCCTATATTTGGTCATCGCCGTTTAAAACACTCACAAGGACCACAATGTAAATCGTATGATGGGCCACTGCGTAGTTTAGGTCAGGAGCTTGGGTAATTAGGACTTAAACGCATCAAAACCTTGTAAAGAATGTAAATTCGGGCCAATATCTTTTGGAACCTTCAGACGATGAGGGATGAGAGGGTGTTTGATGCTATTTCAGATAAAAGTGAATGTCTGTGCTATCATTTGCGTCCACTTGCCCCAGTTGATCCTGACTACCGGTAAATCTAGTTTTATGGAATTGGGGGATGAGATGCTTTGGCAGATAGGTACAAACGCTGCAAAAGATCATTAGCCTCCGGATGGATGGATACTAACCAAAAGCATCCACACACAATATTTTGTGATCCTTTTCTTCAATTCGGTGGAATTCTGAGATGTTTTGGCCATTTTATTGGAATCTTTATCCAAGTTTTCCTTTCTCTCTGTCACCTTTCACAATGGCATTGTAAATGGCCGATGATGGCGCCGAAACTGAATGGTTATGGTACGTTGGATATTAATTTGGCACATTTTTGAGGTCTATGTATAATATTTTAGTGTGTACGGCCAAGGAAATCTTTGCCTTCGGTTGAGAATGAAATGAAGGCGTGCTGCACATTTCGAAATTTCCTGGAACCTCTGATCTTCTCATGAAAACACTTCAGGGAGTTACAGTAATTCTACGCAGTCACCAACTGGGTAAATAGAATTTCTTTTATTTTCCAAAAGTGTATATTTTGAACTCAAGGGAATTGTAAAAAGAATGTTGAACGTAATTGTGAGAATTGTACAAATTTATATTTTCAAATTGTCTAAGTCTATTAGTACGGTAAGTGAGCTGTTTTGTGACAAGCTGGTCAGGGAATGAGCGCCGTGTCCTTAGTCTAGATCCTGGAGATGAACCGGGTGATGTGATGGCGGTGCCAAGTTGAATACCGGTATTTTGTGCCCAGTTCACAGGACCTCGGCTACAGTACCGTATGTAGGCCTACCGGTACGAGAAGCCCAGAAAACTTACCAGAATTATGCTGACATGGTCAGCACTAAAAGCAAAGGATTGGTCATTGCTTAGGATCGGTTTGCCGCATGTGAAACTTTGAAAATGGCTTCCTGATTGGTTTGTCACAGGACAGAGCGTGCTGGGTTCAATGTACTGCCAAAGGTGATGCTTGGTGAAAACGTACAATTTCAGGTTTTGAGACCCCTGATCTTAACGTTTGCACATATGAGATTTTGATGGGGTGTAGGCCATGGCAAGTTAAGTAAATGTTTCCACTCCCATAGTGAAGTTTTATACAAGATAGGGAGTGTGGGAGTGCCGTCTTCATTTTGGCATTACATTGGATCAGACAATTTTGTTGATTTAATTCTCGGTGACTCTGGAAGGTGGCGCTGCAATCTAGTTGTATTTGCACATGGTGCATAATCTTCTGGGATATGCCCCTTCCTTCGATTGATTCTTTAGCATAGTTTGGAGAGAGGCCAGAAGAAATAGGATTTTATACAAGACAGACTATAATAACTGTCACTGTTTGCCCTCGGAATTATACTCATTAGGCCTACATGTATGTAGGCCTATCTCAAGCCGCCCGGCTGAACCAACAATCGACAATGACTGGTTCCGATTCCTCTGGGTCATTCGCCATAGGTAGGGGGGCCTATGACATATATGGGCGGCGAAATCCGCAAATAAAGACAAAAACGACGTTTTTTGTCATGATCCCGCCCCAAATGTTTTTCCCCTGATATATGACAGTGGATATCTTCTGATTAATTTCATGCATGTACATGTATTTCACCAGTTCTAATTTGTTGTTTATTGCAGATGAATACCACGGCACGACAGTAATGATAATGACCCTACAACCACACGTTTGATGAGGCCTGTCACATCATGTCACTGATCGGCGATAATCAACGAGCAAATGACTGCTGGATGGCATGGTGATGGATGCTTCATGGACATGGAGGCACATGGATGAGGTAAGTTGGCCAATGTTGTTGTGAATTACAGTTGTAATAGACACCTTGGCTCCAGGTTTGATATAATATGTAAAGATCAGTGATCTCGTGAACTCACGCAGCCGTTACCTAATCGGGGGGAGACCCCCCGAACCCCCCCTTTCTGGGGGAGACCCCCAGACCCCCTCCTTTTGAGGCCTGCGGCCGGCTGGCCTCTATAGACATGTTCGGTTGAAAGTGTACTATGTTTACAAAGTTTTTCCAGGGTATTTTTTACTCAAACACGGATTGCAAGTAAACTAAGTGTATACATCCCACATACACATCACCGTCATATTCACAATTGCCTATTGTTCACGAAGATACAAGAAGTATAGCGTGTAATGTACACACAGACGCGTACGGGACCGGCAAAGTTCCAAGAAAGTCCAAATGACTTTTCCAAAACTCCGCCATGGTCCTCCCGTCAGCATGACGTGACGGCGTCACAACACTGTGTGCCATGTGACTTCCATTCCATGACGTCATCCATGCCGTTCTGTCAGACGCACACGCCGGGCCACAAATAGGCCTGACACAAAAATATAACATTTAATTTTCAATAAATCATGTAAAAGGTCGATATTTTCTGGGGGACAGTCGAAAATCTGCCGGGTGGTACACTATTTATCCATTACCTCTATAGGCCTGTTCCTGCAAATGATGTTTTTCGTGACGCTGCGCACCGTGACGTGACGTCGTGACGTGACGCGGCGGACGGCTGATTCCGGCCGCGGCGGAAAGGATGATGGTCTACGACATCCACAAAATCGCCATATTGCGTCAAGGTGTTGAGATTCACGGACTACACACCTCTGTATTGATTTTTCCATTGAATTTTGTAGATTTTTTTACACACACGTAACCATTATACTCACTTCGTGAGCCGCTTCGCGGCTCACTGTGTGAGTTATCACTAGGAGCTGGACGTCCAAGTTGTAAACACTCTGACACTCACTGGTTCTCTATCCACGTGACGCCTGTGGTGCTGCCACCTATTGTCGGTGATTTGTACTGACGTGAATATCGTGAGTGAGTTGCATTGGACCGGGCACCAGTCTAACGATCACGGGACGCTGCTGGTGCTGCCACCTTCACGAAAGAATAAAACTAGTTTGCTGGCAACTGTTTGTAAACAAACCAGTTTGTTTACAACTTGGACGTCGAGCTCCTTTAATGCACAGACAGGTGTGTTGGACTCTTCAACTGCTACATGTGTGTAAGTCCTGGGTGCCAGATATTTTCAAAGTGGCTGTATTATGCAACAGTTGGCAATATGAACCTGAAACTTGGAATGTTGAAAGATTAGATCATTATCTAATGTCCTATGGAGTGAAATTCTGATATTTTGGTCGGATTTCATGATAATTATCAAAATATCATGAAATGATAATTCCATGATATCATCTTACAGATCAATATTTTCACAAGCTTCTTTTTTCTATTAGAAAGAACAAATCTGTTCTAATCTAGGATCAAAATTTGGGGTAAAAATGTTTTTAATCTGTGGGACTTACAGGCCTAATTCCAGTATCATGAGAAAAACTCGCTTGATATTTTGTGAAATAAACATCATTTTTAACAAAAAATTTTGAAATATTTTTGCATTTTGGAGAAGAATATGTTTTAAACTTATAATTGGTTACAAAAATTCGAAGGTTTTAATCACAGAAACCAAGTTATAGATGTCGGGGCACTTTCATGATTTGCCAAATATCGAAGTAATAATTTCATGATATCTTTGTATTGGTCAATAGTTTTTGAATTTTTTTTAATAATATTTAATAAGATGATCGTAATTTATGCATAAACGAATTAGGTATGCATATGCATGCCATGACATGGCGGACAACCCGACGACTTCATACAATGTACAATTACCCGGTACAAATTTCAGCAAGTTCAGACAAAGTTGAAAATTGCTCATTATATATGCATGAGTGAATTAAGTATGCATATGCATGCCATTATATGCGGGACCCTTCAAGGATATCACAAAAAAAATTTCAGCTCAATCGGAGTAACTTGAAATATGCATAAATAATCCTATTAATGAACCTAATTAAAGGATAATTTTTAAGGTTTTTCATTAATAACTTCATTGTTTATGCAGATAATCGACCGCCGACTACATTCCGAAAACATATTCAGTGATATGCATCATATGACAGAGTTTGAAACGAATTGGAGCAACTTTTTTTTTGACCCTAAAAAAACTGCAAGGGGTATATTCAGGGAAATTGAGAAAATTTTGACCCTCTCCAATTTTAACCAAAAACTAAACTTAAGGTATACGTGGGTCAAGGATTCAAAAAAAATTGGTCCCAAGGTCATATCTATTATAGTTTTTGAGTTATTAAAGATTTAAGTTCTGGGTGCCAGGTATGAGTGGCTGTAATTATGTTACAGTTGGCAGTTGATACATCCTTTATCGATGATCCAGCAGCTATCCAAGGCCACCATCAAATCTCGAGATGATTTGACAGTGGGGACAGCTGTTGAGAAAATAACAAATCAAAATTATAAATAACTTTATATTTTTTATTGAACATTTTGTCTGAAACAAACAGAGTTTTTTACAACATTTCACAAGCACATTATTAAAATCAATAACTTTTTTCTTCTGTGTGTTTCAGGAAAGATACGAGCATGTACAGCGACCGGAACCATGGGAACTGATATCAACTGATTGGACTCAAATCCACCAAGCTGTGGAGATGAGAAACAACAGTCGACGCCGTATGAAACGTGCCCAGCTGACGGACGATGCAAGATGACAGGAAATGGACATTAGGACATTTGTCGTTCTTTCTGCTGATTCATTGTGGTGTCCTGTTATTTCTCATCATTTCCGATTTATCTGTAACCCACTACATTTGCCCTGGACCAGATATTTCCTTACGTTTTGTCTACAATGTTTAGAAGAATTCTCAACTTGTTTGATAGATTTTGCGCCGATTTCACAAAGGATGTTTAAGACTTAGACGTTTGTAACTTCGTCAAATGCATGGTGGAAGAGCATGCATTTAGTGAAGTTACATGCGTCTAAGTCTTAAACAGCCTTTGTGAAATCAGCGTGACATGTACCAAACAACTTTAGAATACTTGTAGACAAAACACAAGGAAATAACTGGTCCAGGGCAATATTGTGCACCCTTATACCTCCTGAATAAAAGATCTCCACTGTATTCACTTATTACTTGGCAGCAAACTAGGTAAGTATTATTCAGCAACTCAAGAACAGGGGTTAAACGCGTGCGCTCAAGCGGAACGGTAATAACGTCTCCGCTAAAAAATTTGATGTTTTATGGCTTAGGGTTATTCGCGTGCGCTCAAGCGGAACGATCTTAAACTGCACTTTCCAGACAGGGGTTATTCGCGTGCGCTCAAGCGGAACGGTAATAACATCTTGCAAAAAATTTAGCATTTAGGGTTATTCGCGTGCGCTCATGCGGAACCGTAATAACGTCTTGTTTTCTAGATGTAATTACGGTTCCGCATGAGCGCACGCGAATAACCCCAAGTCATAAAACGCTAAATTTTTTGCAAGATGTTATTACCGTTCCGCTTGAGCGCACGCGTTTAACCCCTGTTCTTGAGTTATTGAATAATACTGCCAAGTAGTAAGTGAATACAGTGGAGAAAAGTGTTTTATTCAGCAAGTATATTAAGGGTGTACATGTAGCGAGCAAAGTAAGGATGTAAACAATACATTTGAACATAATAAACAGTGTAACTGTACTTAGCAACTGCCTAAGACTTTCTGAAGTTGATTTTAAACTCATCGTACAACCTGACTGACACAGGGTAAACATTAACTGAGTGACCAGTTGAAAAACCTGAGCTGACCGCCAAGAAACTCCGATAGCACTAACAGGGCCTAACAGAGAGGTGTGCGATCCTTTTACCATTACAGAATTTTTCTGTTAGGCCCTGTTAGTGCTATCATACTTTCTTGGCGGTCCGCCCACGTTTTCTGAAGTCTGACGGTCCGCCCACGTTTTCTGAAGTCTGACTGGTACCATAAAGCAATCGAGTGCTGGTGTGGCCAGTCTGACTTGTGTAGTCAACTATTGATGTGATAACATGGAGTGTGTAGACCTACACACAAGAACAGTAGGCCTATGGTACGAAGGATGACCTAACATCAATCAATGCCTTTTACCATTACAGAATTTCTCTGTTAGGCCTGTTAGTGCTATCGGAGTTTCTTGGCAGTCATCCCTGGTTTTCTGAAGTCTGACTCACAAAGCAATCTAGTGCTGGTGTAAAATATGATTACACTACACTGGTGTGGCCAGTCTGACTTGTGTAGTAAACTATTGATGTGATAACATGGAGTGTGTAGACCTACACACAAGAAGAGTAGGCCTGTGTACGAAGGATGACCTAACATCAATCAATACATGGTGAATGATAGCTTTGCTGATTGGGAAACCATTTGCACCACTTACTGTAAGCCTAACACATGATCAAAATGGTCGGTTGTATCATTAATATCAGTGGCTTTGTACTGTATTGATGAATAAAATCCATCAAACACTTTGTATAATGTGTTGGTGTCAATTAAATACAACTAAATCACACTACATAAAACAGTCACCCTTGCCTAACTCAAACCTGCCTAAACGCCTCTACACACTGAATGACAAAGTCGAAATAAGTCGCTACAATATATTGTCCGTTCTAAAATACTTTTTGTGGAAAGGTTCCATAAATGTTAAAATCTGCTGGAACTCTTGTGGAGTAAATTCAAAATGTCGCCAGATCAAGTGTTGTCGAACTGACCATAGTAGCGACTGATTTCGACTTTTGTCATTCAGTGTAGCAATACATCATGAATAGCCACCATGATGTCATGACGTCGTTCTGACGCATGTGGACATGCTGGTTCCTGGGTTGGCAAACTGACACTCCTCAGTGTTAGCATTTTGTCAACCAGAATGCACACATGCGTCAAAAATAACGTCGTAGTTGCTCTGCAACATGGTGTGGTTGTAATGTCGGAAAACAAAAGCGTAGAAAATACAGGCAAATCCTTAGGGTTGGCATCTCTGCTATAGAGGCCTTGCAAATGACGTCACAAGCCGCCATGCTGGGGGGCACATACTGCAGAGGCGCAGCGAAATGTCCCAATGACGTTACGTCAAACACTGGCGTCGCGCACTTCACGCAGGTCACGTCACGGTCAGCTCACGCCTCTGCCCACTTGCCCCTCAGCATGGCCGCCAGGATGACGTCATTGCAAGGCCTCTATACAGGTAGTAAATTTCTGTTTGTACTGGCCTCCTAGTTGCAAAACATGCCACCATTGACTGATGCTACACAATACCTGATGACCAATATGGGCCAATATGCCGGGCAATATGCTACGCCGCCAAGTGGAGGCGGGCAATATGCTACGCCTCCTAATGGAGGCGGGCAGAAACAACTTGAAAATCAGAGAGGAAAGCTTCGGAGGGGAGGGGAACTTTTCCCTTTCTCTGCCCTCTAACAACAAGTATACTTCAATTATGAGCACAAGAAATGTGCAATAGAAAATATGCCAAAAATTTGACCTCGGAGGAGCAACTAATGGCTCTTGATTATGACCAACTTTTGTGCATGTCAAATATGAGGAAGTATTTCTTCTGCAGTTTGTCTAAGGCACTGGAACATTGTCATGGGGCTATCCCATTAAACTTATCCGTGAGTCCGCCCTAAACCCAGTAGACGTGAGAGGTGTTTGGAGCCAACTTCACGACGCTACCAACGCCATGCACTCCGTGCACTCCGCGGCTATAAGCAACTTGTGCTAGGACCTGCTTGGTAGAAGCATTGGGAGTATCAACAGATACACATGGATCTGTATTGTTTTTAACACTGTTCCATGTCCCAGTCCCTATCCAATTCCACCCCTCACCTGGTTTCCTCATTGGGGTCATGATTGATATACATGTGTAGCAACACATGTATATCAGGAGGGAGCTTTGAATGATGACTGAATGAGTTACTTCACCTACTCAAACCTCGCTGAAACTTCCAATGATGAAAGGCCGTTCTATTATATTTTCAATGCACCCCCCAAAAGGAGTTACATCAATGTGCGAAATATAATCGAAAGACCTCGACTCATCATTGCAAGCTTCCTCCTATATCAAGCCGATTTCACCAGGCTGCCTACCGTCTTAGGTATCCACTCTACGGCCCGAAGGAAGTTTCTGACAATGCCCAAGCCTCTCCACAGACTAACTGACGCACCTGTAGCCAGGGAGAAGAAATCTCCTCACCTTTGAACATGTTTAGCTTTCTCTCTGGATTAATGCTCAGTCTCACTTTGCACTTGGCTGAGCTGAGCTCTGTCGTTTATCCAATGTTGGATTGCTTTTAAAATAGGCTTCCTCTCTGTTTTCAGAACACCACCAAGATCAGAGGGGTTTGAGGCATGCATTGCAGGGGTGGTGGGTGTGTAAGATCACATACCCCAAGAAATAAACTACACATTTCAATCTCGGTACACAGTTATAGTCACACCCGTGGTGTTTGAACATACTAGTTGGTGTTCATATGGGCTAAAGTGTATTTTTCAAGATGTCTGCGTAATCCGACGGGGCTAAAAATTCGGCATACATAATGATACAGAAGATATCTGGATACCGGTATATATATTGACACCAGGTTAGAACTAAAATTTAATTTCCCCATCGCCAATTACGGTAAGACGCCATCCCCGTGGCTTGACAAAACTGCAACAAAACATAACTGCAACTGTGCATGTTCCTAATAGAGTGAAACCCCTCTAAGTGGACCACCCGTGGGACCGGGTCAAACTGGTCCACATAGAGGGGTGGTCCACATAAAGGGGGTTGGCATTTTCGAAATATTGGAGTCCTACGGTGACACTAGCACTTTCACCACAGATGGGTCCCATGTTGATGTTTAATTACCCCTTCGATGCGAGTGAGTCATTCAATGTTGATTAGCTTGACTGAATTTTTGTCTAGCTTACACCAAAGGTGTTAATTGTTTGTTTATTCCTGGGACCAACAAAAAGCCTATGGTGCGAAATCTTGCTTTTCCATGTGTTTGGCGTAACCATGGACCACGCGAATACCTAGATTTTGCATCTTCTGGTCCACATAGAGGGGTCACCATGCACTTTGGGACCCTACTTTTGGTGGTCCAGGTCGAGGTAGAGGGGTGGTCCACTTAGCTAAAGGAAAATGTGAAGGATTTATTTGGGACCGACAAAAATCGATCCACTTAGAGGGGTGGTCCACATAGAGGGATGGTCCACATGAGGGGTTTCACTGTACATGTATTTCTCAGCCCTGCAACTAGGACATATCTCTTAAGCCCAGTCAGTAAAACACATGATTCAGAAACTAAGGACTCTGGTTCGAATCCTGGTTATGGCATTTCATTTGTTTACCCCAGTTGAGCTTTGCCAGTATTTTTCAAAACATGAGCCCATTCCTACATGGATGGCTAAATGACCCACTACTTTTAGCCAAGCGGTTGTCGTTGATCCCAATGTTCCAACTAAGCACCTGAGTCGGAAATGAAGGTTTGTAGCGGTAATGGCAGGCAACCCTCTCCAAACAAAAGAAAAAAAAAGAGGCCGGGATGCCATACGCATTCACACCAGCTAGGGACAACTCGTTGTCCAGAGCTGGGTACAAACAATCATGGATCCACTACAAACAACGGGCCCAACCATGCACTGCTCACCGAAGTTACGCCTACCTCAAAAACATGGTGCAAAGGTAGAAGGAATGTAAAAGCTTACTGCACCTTAGTAACGTGCGCCTACTAGGTCTGCTCAACTAATTCCCTTGAATTTGAGAGTAGAAACATTCATATCAGCTTCTATGAATAAATTAATAAAAGATCCAATATTATCCAGTGTCAAAAATAATTTTTTTGTACCCCTGCGCTCTACCGACCAGACAAAAGTGACCTGCCAACAAGCTGGGCAAGAAATATGCAACACCCTCGGACAAAATGTCAGAGAAACTATTTACCATCATCAGCCAATTAAGGCGCCATCCTCGTGGCTTAACAAAACCGCAGCAAAACAAAACCACGTTCCTACTATATACCAGCCAAAACAGGCTAAAATTTAATTTCACCATCGCCAATTAAGACGCCATCCCCGTGGCTTGACAAAACTGCAACATAACTACTTCCTTCTATTTAGCTAAGTCAACATCCTGCCTACTCTTGTTCACAAGATTTTGGCTGAAGTCAATCAAAAAGCTGTTACATAGGTCATGCATCTCGTAGATGTACATGTAGGCCTACTATGATAAAAATTTGAAGATGATCCAGCCATTAGTTCAGGAGTTATTGCACTTTTTGTGTTTTTGGTTTTGGACATGAAAACTTGGTGTCAGGTCATCTAGACCGAGCGATATTTCACATTAATGTTTCAGATCAATAGCCCCAGCGGTTACGAAACATGCCCTACTAACAGGATACGACGGATGAAGGACACTGCATCACAACTACAGCTGACAGGTGAGCTAATAAAAACGGACTAGCAGTCCAGATAACAGAGATTATGTCCTTCATTTGCCCGAAGGAAGTTTCTGACAATGCCCAAGCCTCTCCACAGACTAACTGACGCACCTGTAGCCAGGGAGAAGAAATCTCCCCACCTTTGAACATTTTTAGCTTTCTCTCTGGATTAATGCTCAATCTCACTTTGCACTTGGCTGAGCTAAGCTCTGTTGTTTATCCAATGTTGGATTGCTTTTAAAGTCAGCTTCCTCTCTGTTCTCAGAATACCATCAATACCAGAGGGGCTTGTTCGTGAGATATTGGCTAAAGTCAAGTTTCAAGATGGCCGACTAGCCGCCATATTTGGAAGTCCAAAATGGCCAAAATTTTTAAGGTCAAAGCATTCCTGCTACAGCAATTTATGACATGTGCCATTCAAAGCCTATTTTCCAAGATGGCTGCCTGTTGGTCATATTTGAGGTCCAATTGGACCAAAATTTGCTCTACACTAGGAGGGTACCTAGATCACAGATGATCACACCAGGTTAGGATACTAGGTTAGGATACTAGGTCAAATTGCCATGAAACATGCCACCAAATGGCAAAATTTTTAACTTTGAGTTCTGTGACCTTGAAAAGTATGCCAAACCATAAAGTCGTTAGTTGAGCAATGCGTTTGAAGGCGAGACATCGTTAAGAGCAGATTCAGTCATCATCCGGAGTTATTCCACAT
>NMRB01000801.1:218067-228752 GCA_002633025.1 Notospermus geniculatus | reverse complement strand
GAGATTTTGTAACGTTACAAAATCTCTCCATGCAGTGGTGAGAAAGTTGGAAATGTCAAACATTTCCAAATAGAAAATTCCTACAAAAAAGGAAAATGCATCCAGGCTAGCTACAGCCAGAATCCAACCATGTCCTTCAGGAGGACAGGTGCTGCCCTCTGAGCTAAGCAGAAGGAATTAAACTTGGAGAGATTTTGTAACACGTTACGAATTCTCTCCATGTTTAATTCCTTCTGGTTAGCTCAGAGGGCAGCACCTGTCCTCTTGAAGGACATGGTTGGATTCTGGCTGCAGCTAACCTGGATGCATTTTCCTTTTTTGTAGGAATTTTCTATTTGGAAATGTTTGACATTTCCAAATTTCTCACCACTGCATGGAGAGATTTTGTTACGTTACAAAATCTCTCCAGGCCCTCTTCCCTTTTTACCAGGGAGTGGAGATAAATTGTAACTTAGGTTTGTTACAAAAAATGAAGAATGACCCGCAAAATGACACCAATTGCCTACTGTTGTCTTGATCAGAACAGCTCGGCAGATGGCCTGGAAACTTTGGTTACCTCCTGTCCTCAGCCTAGTTTCACTTAGCCTACTTCGCACCACCCTGCATTCAATGGAACATCACGGCAAATTACGACAGAAATTGCGAATGCACTCGGTCTACCCATGACCTTGTCGAACTTTCTCTCAGAGAGAATCTAGTATGGTGATAATTTGTAACACATGAAAGTTAGTACTGTTAGAAGCTGGGTAATTTGAATTTGCCGCTGTAATAGTTTCTGTTGCTTAGCTCAGAGGGCAGCACCTGTAACGTTACAAACTCTCACCACCCACTGGAGAGATTTTGTAACGTTACAAAATCTCTCCAGCTAAGTGGTGAGATTTTGTAACGTTACAGGCACGCGCCCCCTTGGAGGAAGTTGACCAAATTTGCAGTGAACCATCGTCAATGTCTCCTCCATATTTCCACTGAACCGTTTGCCGATATCTCCAAAGGTTCAAGAGTTATTGCCGTTTAGGCCCTCTTCCCTTTTTACCACGGAGTGGAGATAAATTGTAACTTAGGTTTGTTACAAAAAATTAAGAATGACCTGCAAAATGACACCAATTGTCTCCTGTTGTCTTGATCAGAACAGCTCGGCAGATGGCCTGGAAACTTTGGTTACCTCCTGTCCTCAGCCTAGTTTCACTTAGCCTACTTCGCACCACCCTGCATTGAATGGAACGTCACGGCAAATTACGACAGAAATTGCGAATGCACTCGGTCTACCCATGGCACCTTCTCTGAGAGAATCTAGTATGGTGATAATTTGTAACATATGAAAGTTAGTACTGTAGAAGCTGGGTAATTTGAATTTGCCGCTGTAATAGTTTCTGTTGCTTAGCTCAGGGGGCAGCACCTGTAACGTTACAAACTCTCACCACTCACTGGAGAGATTTTGTAACGTTACAAAATCTCTCCAGTGAGTGGTGAGATTTTGTAACGTTACAGGCACGCGCCCCCTTGGAGGAAGTTGACCAAATTTGGAGTGAACCATCGTCAATGTCTCCTCCGTATTTCCACTGAACCGTTTGCCGATATCTCCAAAGGTTCAAGAGTTTCTTGATCAGAACAGCTCGGCAGATGGCCTGGAAACTTTGGTTACCTCCTGTCCTCAGCCTAGTTTCACTTAGCCTAGTTCGCACCACCCTGCATTCAATGGAACATCACGGCAAATTACGACAGAAATTGCGAATGCACTCGGTCTACCCATGACCTTGTCGAACTTTCTCCGAGAGAATCTAGTATGGTGATAATTTGTAACAAATGAAAGTTAGTACTGTAACAGGCACATACGGACGGGGCCTAGCTCAAAGGCCGTCAGGGTTTAACATGTTAGACAGGAACAAGTAGGCCTACGGGACGATAGGAGGCTAGGCTTAGGCCTGGTGCTGAGGATATGTGTAGTTGCGCATACGGCAGGCCCATCTAGGCCTACGGGGGGGCGTCTATGCTAGGCCCTGCTGTCCCGCGCCCTTATCAGACCCTTATCAGACATCCTTGTAAACAGATGCCCTCGTCCCTGATGAATTAGGCATGGACT
This sequence comes from Notospermus geniculatus, assembly GCA_002633025.1. Taxonomy (NCBI): domain Eukaryota; kingdom Metazoa; phylum Nemertea; class Pilidiophora; order Heteronemertea; family Lineidae; genus Notospermus; species Notospermus geniculatus. The sequence goes on along the minus strand of NMRB01000801.1, from coordinate 226,672 downwards.
AGGGTTGCGGTACAAACTAGGGTTAAATCTTGGCTAGGGTTAGGCCCGGGCTAGGGTTATGATCGCGCCTAGGGTTAGGCCTAAGTTAGGGCTAGTGTTGCGCTTGAAAGTAGGGTTAAATCTTGGCTAGGGTTAGACCGGGGCGCGAACTTTTTTTTCCTAACCGATATATCCATTACGACCAACTTTTTTTTCCTAACCAGTATAGCAAAACCTAATCCTAATCCTAATCTGAACCCTAATCCTAATACTACTCCCAAAACTAACCCTGACCCTAACCCTAACCCTTACCCTTACCCAATCATTAACCTTCTATTCACTTCGTTAAGTTCGTTTCGTAATGGATATACTGGTTAGGAATCTATACTGGTTAGGAAAAAAAAATCCGCGACCGGGGCCAGGGCTAGGGTTGCGCTTCAAACTAGGGTTAAATCTTGGCTAGGGTTGCACTTCAAACTGGGGTTAAATCTTGTCTAGGGTTAGGCCCGGGCTAGGGTTAGGCCCTGGGCTGTCATTAGGCTTGAAGCTTAGGTTAGAAGGTGAGCCATGTTCAGTTGCCTCCAGAATGAGCGCCTTGGCACCCGTTTTGCTTGCAATTAATCAGAGATACCACTGCCATCTGATTTTGTGCTCTGACAGTGTCTGGGCCTACGTCAGGATCGGCGCTTTCATGACATACCTACAAAATGACAGCAATTGTCTCCTGTTGTCTTGATCAGAACAGTTTGGCAGATGTTCTGGTAACTTTGGTTACCTCCTGTCCTCAGCCTAGTTTCACTTAGCCTAGTTCGCTCCATTCTGCATTCAATGGAACATCACGGCAAATAACGACTACAGAAATTGCGAATGCACTCGGCCTACCCCTGAACCTTGTCGAACTTTCTCTGAGAGAATCTAGAATGGTGATAATTTGTAACACATGAAAGTTACACTTTATCGCCAGGAGATTTTTTGTAACAAACCAAAGTTACAGTTTATCTCCACTCCGTGGTAAAAAGGGAAGAGGGCCTAAACGGCAATAACTCTTGAACCTTTGGAGATATCGGCAAACGGTTCAGTGGAAATATGGAGGAGACATTGACGATGGTTCACTGCAAACTTGTTCAACTTCCTCCAAGGGGGCGCGTGCCTGCACTCTTTTTAACTTAACCACTGGAGAGATTTTGTAAGGTTACAAAATGTCACCACTGCAAGGAGAGATTTTGTAAGGTTACAAAATCTCTCCAAGTTTCCTTCTCCTTAGCTCAGAGGGCAGCACCTGTCCTCTTGAAGCACATTCAACGGCAATAACTCTTGACATTTCCAAATTTCTCACCACTGCATGGAGAGATTTTGCTACGTTACAAAATCTCGCCACAGGAGAGATTTTGTAAGGTTACAAATAAAATCTCACCACTGCATGGAGAGATTTGTAACGTTACAAAATCTCACCACTGCATGGAGAGATTTTGTTACGTTACAAAATCTCTCCAAGTTTCCTTCTCCTTAGCTCAGAGGGCAGCACCTGCCCTCTTGAAGCACATTCAACGGCAATAACTCTTGACATTTCCAAATTTCTCACCACTGCATGGAGAGATTTTGTTACGTTACAAAATCTCTCCAGTGGCGAGATTTTGTAACGTTACAAAATCTCTCCATGCAGTGGTGAGATTTTGTAACGTTACAAAATCTCTCCATGCAGTGGTGATATTTTTTAGAAGAAGGATATACCTAGGAAACTGGTCTGTTTAGAAGAAGGTTATACCTACAAAATGACACGAATTGTCTCCTGTTGTCTTTATCAGAACAGCTCGGCAGATGGCCTCGAAACTTTTGGTACCTCCTGTTCTCAGCCAAGTTTCACTTAGCCCAGTTCGCTCCGTCCTCCATTCAATTGAATATGACAGCAAATTACGGTAGAAAATGTGCATGCAGGAGTCTGATCTGTTTAGAAGAATGGTATACCTACAAAATGACACCAATTGTCTCCTGTTGTCTTGATCAGAACAGCTCGGCAGATGGCCTGGAAACTTTGGTTACCTCCTGTCCTCAGCCTAGTTCCACTTAGCCTAGTTCGCTCCATCCTGCATTCAATGGAACATCACGGCAAATTACGACAGAAATTGCGAAGGTTACAAAATCTCACCACTGCATGGAGAGATTTTGTAACGTTACAAAATCTCACCACTGCATGGAGAGATTTTGTAACGTTACAAAATCTCACCACTGCATGAAATTTATACCAAAGAACACACAATATGCTTTTGTTGACCTTTGCTGTGTTACATTCAAAGCGACTTTTATGGCGACATGAAGGTGTAAGCTGGACCAACAATTTTACATCCGTGACACCGCCAGGCTTAACACATCATGACGTCACCGAAGTCTGTGTACCGAACTCGCGAGCTTGAAAGATGCGATTGCAACCGAGACGAGGTTGGTTCTTTGAACGCCCATCAGATGGCGCGGCCGGTTTCAATAAGGTCTGTGCATTCACGGATGTTCCCGCGTTCTTTTTCAGCAGAAATGTAAATGTCTCAGGCGACGTTCTTTAAGAGGTCGGTTTAGTGGTTTACCCGTGTATGCAGGCTAAAATGCCTATTCCCTTTACACATCGTGAAATTGCTTAATGTGACGTCATAACGTGGTGTTCAAACACGAATATCTCCGAAGAGTTTCCGATTGATGCCGATACGGGATGCTATTTCCTGCTCCCCTTGCCGTAGGGTTTTAGCAAAAGCACTCTATTGTGCCTTGACAGCCAAAACCTTTGAAAATTCAACCAAAACCTACAATTGTGTCCTGAATGTCAGACGCGCTGGTTGATGGTAAGATGTCATTTTCTTGTCCAAAATAGTCTTTCGCCCTGCTGAATTCAGCGAAATGATAAAGCAGTGAAAAATCCATTATATCTTGACCAAACAGTCTCACATTCGGCTGTGGAGATTGCAGGGGTATTTGACGTTCACGATACGTGTTCCAGATGGTCCCCTGGCGAACTTTTAGGCCAGGCTTCCTTGACCATATTTTCGATAGCCATTGTAGGTAAATTATCACTGATATCGCCGGATAGTTAGCCTGAAATGTGAAGAAGAATCAGGTCTCATTTTGTTGGCAGGACAGAGGACGACACCGTACACAAACTGTACACAAAAATTGCCTCTTTTGAAAGCGAGCTATTTACCGTTCTTGTTCGGCTTTCAGTGTGTCAACCTCGAGGTTAAAACGGACGCATTATCGCCAGCAGACAATACGCTCACACACCACAGGAAGGGGACCCAAATAAACACAATTCTATGGATTTGTTGACACAAATGTTGGGGATTTTCTACGGCGGGTTTTCGCCAATAAGTCGTCACGGTGAGCTCAAAGCGAACGCAGTGTCCGCCGTCGTTCCGTGCGCATTCGTTTTAGATACACCCCGGAGCAGACGTCATCCAAGCACGGAAGCAGACGATCGGTAATTTGGATAGTGCACGTGCAGTGTTTGTTTTCCAACGGTAGATATTTGATTGTGGATATTTCGCTTACAAAATCAGTCCTTGTCCTGGACTTTGAAGAAGGTTTGAGGACGGACTTGGGCCGGAACGCTGGCCAAGTCCTGCGCGGATTTAGGCCTATCCCTTCCATCTTCCCGAGTTGTGACTTTGAAAGAAAGTGACACCGAGATGATGTGGACCCTATGATTCTCATTGTTGCCTAAGGTAAGTTTAGTCCATCTCAAATCTTGCTTTCAAGGACTTGGATCACAGGGACGGATCCAGGATTTCGGGAAAGAGGGGCGCACTGTGCTAGAAACATTGAAATCTACGGTCAATTTCAATGATTTGCTCCAAATTTCAGAATTTCACGGTCGATTTTAAAGATTTTTTGGCCGAAAGGGGGGGGGCGTGCGGCGGGTGTCCCCCTTGGATCCGCGCCTGGATCACTTATTTTATCAAAAGCTTTTGACGTCTTCTGTCCAGTATAATCAGAAGATACGTACCTAGGGTCATAACCATACATGTGGTATGTCCAACCAGCAGGCAGCTATCAAAAGCTATAGCTGCTCCAGATAACTTCTAGGATCTCTACTAGAAAGTGCCCGAGGAAGACCCCCCTTGGGGTCGAAAATTTGCGAAATTCGGACTTTAGACGACTTTACTTAATACATGTACTTGTCATTTTGTGTGTCATTTTTTGTGCTGTATTTTTGATATCTGCTCCAGGCCAAACAGAGCACTGCTGCGGCATACAGTTTGTTTTCGCCAGTTTCCATTTCATTGTATATCACCGTAGGGGCCTACAGCATTACTTTGTGACCAAAATCTTACCACCACGCACCTGTTGCCATGAAGAAGACCGAAGCTACCATGGCTACCCAGCAACGGGCAAAATTAAGGAAATTTTCCAAACCTACAATATGAAAACGTGAATAAAACATTTTCAGTTATTAAAGTATTTGCAGGTTGAGACCAATATTGTCATCAAGTGGCGAAATTCTTTTCATGACGTTGACCAAAAATTATGTAGAATTCATTGTACATTTGTGTGACTGGATTGTGTCAGGTCAGGTTGGAAGATGTTTAACGGGATTATACTCTTCAAAAAGTCCTTTAGGTTATTATCAGTGGGGTGGATCTCACAAGAAAGGCCGCATCGCCTGAAGGTCTTGCTCCCTGCGGCATCCAGTGTTGGCCAACAATGGATCCACCCCTCTTAGAATCTGTTCCGCAGCATGAGGGGTGGATTCGCGGCACACTTTACAGTCGACCATCAGGGCATAACTCATCTTGTCTCCAACACAAAAGTCAACCATACCTCTCCACGTGAACAAAAAATAAAAATAACACAACCAAATTTTCTTTCGACTGTTCAAAATGACACAGCAGGGGGACACTTTGTACAAGCGGTCCTTGGTTGTCTCTGGGCTGTAAGGTTAAAACGGAACGTCAAAATCTGACTTGTCCCTTCACGTAAGCTTGGAGTTTTAGTCAGAACGTTTTGGCAAATTTTAGACATTTTCGGCTTCAGCTCCTGAGGAAGGTGAACACAAGCTATAGGGTGAGACCACGTATTTTGTCTACCTCAGCTCTTGAGACCATGTAACATACATGTACAGTGAAAAGCGCTTAGCGTCCTATGCTACAGTCTTTTCTGAAACTTCTTACTGGCAAGTCCCTGAGGAAGACCCCGGTTGGGATCGAAAACTGAATTTGCGAAATTTTGACCTGTCCTATTATATCATTTTGTGTGTCGTTTTTTGTGCTTTATTTTGGATATGCTCTGCTACAAATAAACGATTCTGCTATGCCTATTCCCTGTCTTGTCATCTGACAGCCACGTCATCGACAACATACACAAACTTTCATGCCTATCGGATTAACTGCCGAGAGAAGGCTACAAAAAAATTTAACTGTTCGTCTCTTACAAACCAAGTGCACGCTCTACTAAACGAATACATGATAAAAGTTGGGGAAGACTGCACAGTGCGTGAGACTAGAAGCCTGGGTATGAATTGCGGCTATGGACCTAGTTGACGTGACAGGTGCCAGACCCTTCTACCCGTACATCAGGTGCAGCAGTAGAACAGAACATAAAAAGAAGGTCCTGAATGAGGAACCGGCAAAACTAAAAATCCAGATGGCAGCACCAGTACAAAAAGGACCACTTCCAATGCATTTTCAATTAAAAATTAAGTTTTGTTGATTTTCTTCATAAAACTCATCGAATTAAGGACCAATAAAATTAAATTTTTGGTGCTATTTTCCCCTGCAGAGTAATTCAGGGATGAAATATTCAATAATTATTGACTTGGCAAAAGGATTTCTCATTGCAACCATGGTCCACTTGCCTGCAGGGCCCCCTATTGGCAGAGCTTGTTATGCAGGTTCCTCATTAGCTCAGTCAGAGGTTCGATGGCCACAGACTTTACGACCAACCTTGTTTTATTCCTCCAAGGACCAACACAACGATATCTCACCATTCTGCATGCGGTCACTTCAACGCCTGCATATAACATCGGCATAAATGAGCAATATTATGATGTTAAATCCGACTTTTACTGGGAGCATTGTATTATAAAGTGCAATTTCTCGTGCAAAGTGGATAAAATGTGCATAGAGAACAGTTGGCGGTCGTACTCAATGACTTCGAACTTCCTGTGGACATTATATTCCACTAATCGCATCTGACATTGAAAGAGAAAGGTCGAAAGAGAAAAGAACAAGCACGTGCAATTGGTGCGGTACATACAATCATGTACATGTACAAAATGTACTTAAAGGAGCACGGTATTGGATCTCAAATGCGTTATTTGACTGCCGACGTAGAGGGATCCACCTAGCGGCAGTAAGACGAAGTACAAAAATGCATTACAAAATGTGCGCAGTAAATCGGGTCATTCGCCGAGACGTAGTCAGACCCTTGGGCTGGAGAGTGGCGCGGCGGCGCCGGCTGTCGAGAAAAAGTGGCAATACCGTGCTCCTTTAATACACTAGCACCAGACTTAATAAAAGTGTGTTCTATAGCCCTCCTCCCTCGAATTATGTGTATCCCCAAACATATGTCTGTGACATTATCGCTTTAAGACTATTAAACATTTTACAACAAATCTGTAACGTGAAAAAACCCACAAAGAATATAATCTTTGGATGACACGTCAAAAAGAGTCTGCAAGTTACCTTTCGGCCTTAGACAAATTAGTACCGTACACGTCCCAAAACTCCAAATATGGTTAATCCTGTTTGAGTAATCCTGTACCTTTACAATGGACGAGACGCTGGACGCTTTACACCTGCTTCAACGACAACAATACTTTTAACCACTTTAACGGGAGAGGGTTATCCATAATCCATTTACAGTTTCAGTAACGCCTTTCCGGTGGCTGGATGGGGTGAATTGTGGTCATTGTATCGTAGCCAATGTACCAGTCGACCCCTAGGTCGGTGCAACCAGTGAATTCATCTCTGGCGTCAATCGTCTGTTTAGAATCGTGGTGATATCCTTTGATTTCAGGATCAACTGAATTATTTTGATTCAGAAAACTTTTCAACTTTTCTTTGTCTAAGTCCGGTGGTCGAGCGGTTAGCGCGCTTGACTACCAACTGTGCAATGGGTCGGCGCGGGTTCGACTCCGGGCGAAGGCATGTACAAAAAGTTGTGAAACATTAATGCAGGATCCGTCGGATGGGACTAAAAGCCGTGGTCCCTTGTACCTGAGTGTCTATGCCAGGGCAAGTAAAAGACCCCACACAGGTGGACAGTAGCCTGTCGTGGACTCCATACCTCCGGCAAAAATCCAACAGGGTTACGACGCCGGTAATGATATAGATAATTACAGCGTAGGCCTTCATTGGATCTAATGGGAGTTCTAATTATAAAGTACCGGTACCGTACTGATATAATACCTTTATGAAAACATGTAAATTCACAGACCGGAGACAGATTGACAAGGATGTATTGGGGAGGAAAGTCAGGCCCTGCACACCATGAGCATGTCTGAAGAACTATCCGATGACTGTGTAAATCATCTGGCAATCTGTCTGTCTGACAAACAACCCACCATCAATCCACTTCTCTGCACTAGGCCCCCACTTCGAAAGCACAAGTTCGAAATGTTCAAGCCGAAGACCAGATGGTCGTCTCCACTGTCTGCCGTTCTTGGCGCCGAACAGTGAATCCATGCACACAATCATACACTCTGCATGCCCAGTTTACATCACTGAATCCAAGTATGTGCATGTACAGTATATTCTTCAGCGTGTGCACCATTAGTGTCATCTGGCAAAATGGTCCTGTGGGAACGCTGGCATTTTCTATGAACGGTGTTGGAAATTTTAGATTTGGCAAAAAGTACTGGCATCATGCACCGACACCGTGTGGCCATCTTCGGCTGCCAGTAACACCAGCAGTGCATAGACAAGAGAACAGCCGCCCTGCCAGGCATCATTGTGCAAGGTGTCCCAACCCCATCATCCGTTAATAATTACTCGGCAGAATTAACCAGATTTTGTCTCTGATATATCTCAATAAGAGGATCTGAACATTTTATCTCCGCGTCGCACGTTCATGATTTAATGATTTTAGACAATGCTGCACGCAAGTGATTAGATAGCGGTCATCCGCAGTTAAGATTTCATCGATTCTGATTGGTCGATGATGATGATTGTGAAATAGAAATCAAGTTTCTAAGGTGAAAGACATTGCTTCCTACCAGAATCGAACCCACGGACCCTCGCATAAGGCATCAATCGCCAGCACTGAGGGGCAGCACGCCTTAAACCACTAGGCCAAATCCCCATCTTCAAAAAAGATGGTTCAATGGCCCATGTGATGATGATGATGATGATGATGATGATGATGGGGACACGTGATTCGAGTTTTACTCAATTGAGAGCAATGTCGCAGGTGTAATCGGTTAACTAAATACAAAAACATCCAATTACTGACTTTCCGCTTATCGCAGATGATTGGTGATTTTGTCATATCCTTAAAATCATAATGAGTGAATCTATTTACCCTGGAAGCAAAAAGTTATTCACAAAGCTCTGCAGGGGCGGATCCACGATTTCGGAAACGAGGGGGCGCACTGTGCTAGAAACATTGAAATCTGCGGTGAATTTGAATGATTTGGGGGGGGGGGGGG
>NMRB01000801.1:100204-206287 GCA_002633025.1 Notospermus geniculatus | reverse complement strand
ACAGGTGCTGCCCTCTGAGCTAAGGAGAAGGAAACTTGGAGAGATTTTGTAACGTTACAAAATCTCTCCATGCAGTGGTGAGATTTTGTAACCTTACAGGTGCTGCCCTCTGAGCTAAGGAGAAGGAAACTTGGAGAGATTTTGTAACGTTACAAAATCTCTCCATGCAGTGGTGAGATTTTGTAACCTTACAAAATCTCTCCAGTGGTTAAGTTAAAAAGAGTGCAGGCACGCGCCCCCTTGGAGGAAGTTGACCAAGTTTGCAGAGAACCCTCGTCAATGTCTCCTCCATATTTCCTCTGAACCGTTTGCCGATATCTCCAAAGGTTCAAGAGTTATTGCCGTTTAGGCCCTCTTCCTTTTTACCAGGGAGTGGAGATAAATTGTAACTTTGGTTTGTTACAAAAAATCTCCTGGCGATAAAGTGTAACTTTCATGTGTTACAAATTATCACCATATGTACTAGATTCTCTTGTGACGTTACAAAATCTCACCACTGGATGGATTTTGTAGTTTTTTTAGAAGAAGGATATACCTACAAAATGACACCAATTGTCGCCTATCCTTCTTCTAAAAAAACTTTACAAAAGCCAGTGTTCTGGCCAGGATTTCAACTATATGCCCTGGGATGCGATTTCAGCCATACTCTTAACGAAATAAGTGAACATATCACTGCCATTTTGACCAAGCATTTTACGTCGATCAAATCTGATGGGATCACCGCCGCCGATCTTTCATCATCAGACGTGTAGACGAAGAATTCTTCCTTATCACCGGAGACGAATCGAGGTCTCATTCCGTTGACATGCGATAAAATTACAGCATTAATATCACAAACATGATTCCCGGTATGATCGCCAAGGAAATCAGATGACGATACAAAGGGCAGTGAGAAAAAACAAAAAATTGTGAAATGCTATTTTAAATCTGATTTGTTAGTACCAAAAGTTGGTAATAGGTGGCAATACAGGTTTGGTCGGCCCCGCCCACTTTCGGACTAGGGAGCCTTTAAATTTCACTACCACTCTTGTAGGCTACGACATGAATTTCATGGGTTACTTTCAGAATAAAGACTAGCAAATGTTTTTACTTCAGATTTGTACAGCATTGCGTAGTGCATTTGTATTGCAAAATTCTAGTAAAAGCTTTTACTAGTCTTTATTGGAACGGTCACAACCAGACGAACCAGAGAAAAGGACACGGACCAAGACGTTTAGTTTCAATGTCTAACACTAGATGTCGCTGTAAGTATCGTCAGAGATCATGTGACCTTCAACATCGAAAACGAGGCTGTATATGAGTCAAAGAAAAGTAAGTCGCCTGAAAGTCGTGAAAAAATCTTCGATAAAATTCGATTTTATCTGTTCATTTTTCACATCAATTCCGTCAAGTGATAGAATAGGTTTTGGAGTATCGATAAAAAAGAAAATGTTTTATTTCAGTAAGGACCCGATCGTGTTTAAATGAGGAAATTCTTCGCCCCTTTCTTTCTTGTTTTGCAATGTCATGTACTTTCTGTGTACATTTCTGTGTACATTTTCCTCACATAGATTCTATGTACTGTGCATGTCTATTCACTCATGCATTACACAACACAATTGGATGGTGGTCTTATTTATTTCATCTGGTTATGTCATTCATGGCCTGTCCTGCTACTGATTGGCCTAAACTACATGTAGGCCTAGGTCTATTTGCTCCTCCACTGGCACGACACTTAGGCCTACATGTACTTGTAGGCCTACCCCGTAGCCGTAGGCCTACACCCCACAGACAGACAGACAACAGAGACAGACTGGGACAGATTGAGACTGTAGTGTAGGCCTAGTTCGCATGGCGATGCCGATGGGATCATGTGTTAGCAGGATGTCAAGGTCGAACGATGATGCAAGGAGTAGGTGTCAACTGTGATTCATTCCAGAACAACCTGCAGATCCTATATATTTCATCTAGGCCTGTTCTACGTGATAAGGATTGATTGGTGGACTATGGCATGTACATTGTATGACTGATCTTGATTTTAATTCTGATAGTAACACTGCTCATAGACTAAAAATTTGAAGTGGTTATGATTGAGGAAGTGGGAGCTGCATCATGAATTTTCATCATGAGTTCACGACACCAGACCAAATTTTACTGTCTTGTGGTTTGGGCAGTACCCCGTGAAGGTAACCAGGAAGTTGTATGAAACTACGTCTACCACTCATACAGTACATGGTACTTCTCAAGGTTGGAAATAGGCCCCAATTTTGGCATTACAACATCCTGTGTACATGTACATGTAGAACTCTGTCAATACCGGTACATGTACCATACCCCTACTACAGGAATACTTCTTTTCTTTCTAGGGAGATTCTGCATTGTACAACTTCAAGTCTTGGTGACAGCAGACTGATGATGCTGGATCTATGATAAAATGTTTTTGTAAGGACACTATTGGAATAAGTGTGACCTAGCTCGAGTTAGGTCTTTGTAAGAGCCAAAGGAAGGAGTAGGGTTGATCATGGCGGATGTCGATCCAGAGACGTTGTTAGAATGGCTTCAGATGGGCCAGGGAGATGAGCGGGACATGCAATTGATAGCATTGGAGCAACTGTGTATGCTGCTGTTGATGTCAGACAATGTGGATAGGTGTTTTGAAAGGTGAGTGTTGGTTTTGCCATTGAAAATGGGAATATCCATCTCCTTTCTCAATTTTACCACTTCCAGGTCAACACTAACCATCTTTTCACTGCTTCTGATATAAGTTTCCATCTTAGAATCACTACTTTTTGGCTCTACATGTACATGTATGTCATCCAAAATCAAAGAAATATCAGCCTTTACCACACCCACTCATTTGAATTTTCCGTGGAGAATAACTGAATTTGAAAAGTCGTGATGTTGGCTACAGAACACATACAGATATACTCGCTAATGAGCTGAGAAAGGTCTCCATATTGTGGTAACCATGGTGATATACTTGTAATGATGGCTGGACGGCTGAGACTGAGTGAGAATCATGAAAATCTCAATTGAAGTAGGATGAAGGATGAAAGTATGCAGTAAACTTATGAATCAGTTTAACAGCATTCTTCATACTTCACTCTGCCAAGTGGCCTACCGGGTACATTGTAATTCCTTCAGACATGTCTGCATCTACAGGAACTTCTCACTCATTCACATCACACCACGTTTCATGTGACAACAAACATTTAAATTGCTGTAGCAAGCTTGACTGATCGTGCATGCCTAACTTGACACATCTATCCATGAGGCAACAGGGGCAGCGCTGGGTACTGGTGTACTGAGCTGTTGCATCATAATTGCTGTCACTGCATGTACATCATGTACATCACCATGGCAACACGTGTGTAAACAAAAACTGTGCGACTAATTATCATCGATGATTGCTACATGTACATGTATGTATGTTATCGGTCTGAGCTGATTGCCTGCATATATTATTATCAGATTCTGGAAGAGCTTGTATTGTAGACCCATTATTTTGCCATCTGGATGTCTGCCAGTACTCGTTATTTGGCTAAATATACAGTTTACATACTGGACTATGATGTATGAGTATGATGTATGACGTTGCTTGTACACACGGAGCTAACACCAAAGTGTTGAAGGTTGGTGGTTACCTGTGAAAGAGGAGATCTCGAGTGGGCTGGATGAAAGTATGCAGTAAACTTATGAATCAGTTTAACAGCATTCTTCATACTTCACTCTGCCAAGTGGCCTACATTGTATTTCCTTCAGACTTGTCTGCATCTACAGAAACTTCTCACTCATTCACATCACACCACGTTTCATGTGACAACAAACATTTAAATTGCTGTAGCTTGACTGATCGTGCATGTCTAACTTGACACATCTATCCATGAGGCAACAGGGGCTGCGCTGGGTACTGGTGTACTGAGCTGTTGCATCATAATTGCTGTCGCTGCATGTACATACATCACCATGGCAACACGTGTGTAAACAAAAACTGTGCGACTAATTATCATGGATGATTGCTACATGTACATGTATGTATGTTATCGGTCTGAGCTGATTGCCTGCATACACGTATATTATTATCAGATTCTGGAAGAGCTTGTATTGTAGGCCCATTATTTTGCCATCTGGATGTCTGCCAGTACTCGTTATTTGGCTAAATATACAGTTTACATACTGCACTATGATGTATGAGTACATGTACATGTATGATGTATGACGTTGCTTGTACACACGGAGCTAACACCAAAGTGTTGAAGGTTGGTGGTTACCTGTGAAAGAGGAGATCTCGAGTGGGCCTCTACAACATGAAGTATCATTAGCTACCTGAGCGATAGATCATCATCAATGTTCTCATTGTACAAATTATTGACAACTGATAAACAGGTGATCAACCTTTCCTTTCCTGGTTTATTTTCCTGAAATTAAGGCAAGGTTGGGTTATTTCCACGCGAGAAGTCAAAATGATTTTAAAAGATTTGTTTTAGGCTATATCACAGTTCTGAAGCAGTGGGCTGAGGCATGTGAGGTGTTGGTTTCTAATGAGGTGGGCAAAAGTATCAAAAACAGTGGTATGCAGGCAGTTTACTGTTGGAACCTTGTGTCTAATCCCAAGTTCTCTTTGTTGCTCAGATACATGTACATGTACATGTATGACCTTTGATTTTGAGGGCTTACAATACATTTGTAACGTTATCCAGGGCCTGTGTTTTACATCTTTTGTTTCTGGATTTCGGTACCTTGGGGTACACCAACAACAGCTGTCCTTTGTTTCCATGAATGATCTACAATTAGGCCCAGCACATCGAGCAGGTTACAGGAAAATTCATCCCCGGAAAATTTTCCAGGGACGAATTCTCCTCGGGGACAAATTTTCCAGGGACGAATTTTCTTAGAGCCCATCGAGCAGGACGTTAAACATGTATATGTGTATGATCAGGCCTACAAATGTAATTTGTTTTAGCTGGGCACCTTGAATTAACATGGGTGACAATCCAGGCCTTGAAACGATAGTCAGCGTTCTAGGCTTACCATGTAAAATGTATATCAAACAGATTACGCTCTAAACCCAACAAAACTATGGACCTCATGCAATGACATGTGCTGAAAGCAACGCAAAGGCCTTCCAGCATTGTAGGTTTGCCACGCTTAATATTGAATTACATGTGCATGTACAAGTGTAGTCAGTCCAGTACCAGCTGGTGTCCTGGTGATCATGGAGGCCTACATAATATTATCAACAGGAGGTCTCAATTGGCATTGTTGTGTCTGGAACCAACATGTATGTGGACAAAGGAATTTGTCATCAGCATATAAGTGTTTTTGTCTGTGCACTTTTCTATGTTGACCCACACTCATGAATATCTTGGAACATTTTATCCTCTTGTTTAATCACCCATAATTGTTGTCACAATGCAAATAATACCCTATGGGGGGCGCTTTCCTTTGTTTAATATTTATTACTGCCTTTGTAATTTGTATTTATTACTGCCTTTGTTTGTAGCATATAGTGTGATTGTAACGGTATTAAATCACTAAGAAAGATATCTTTGGGTTGAACCAACTCACTCTCTCTACTCTCTCCCTCCCTATCTCCCTCCCTCTTGGTTTGCTCTCCCTCTTTCTCCCTTCCTTCTTCCCTCTTGCTCTCTCACTCTCTTTTTCTCCCTCTCTCTCTCCTTCCCTCTTGCTTTCTCTCTCCCTCTCCTCCGTCTTGCTATCCCTCTCTCGCTCTCTCTGTCTGTCTTCCTATCTCCCTCCCCTTCTCTCTCTCTCTGTGGGGGGTCATCTCTGCCCAGGGTTCTCCACAGGGTTTGAAACANTTTGCCACATAGGACTCAGCCCTGTTCTATAGATCTATGGATTTTGTATGCACTGACGGCCTACACAAGGGACATGAAGTATGGTTTGCATTATTATGTAGGGACCGTCTCATAAGTTGTTGGCAGTGGAAGACAAGTGGTGTTGATATAGCTTTACAAAAACGTCAATTTTTCAAAAACTAAATGGCCGATTTTGACAGTAACTTGCTAAATCGCCTTTATTTTGGCATGACTTCATTCTAGCAAAGGAATTTTGGGGAAAAATCCAGCAACAAAAAAGTTTTTTTGGGGACCTTTTTTCAACGACAGATTACGCAATGAAGAAGTAAATCTTGTGCAAAAACATTGATACCCAGTTGTAGTCTACAAGATTTCTGACCTTATGCAGAAAACCACATTTAAATTGGATTGGTGGTTTATGAGATATTTGAGATAATAGGTGTTGATATTAATACGAACAAGACTGTACATGGACCTTTGACTTTGAGGGCTTACAATACATTTGTAACGTTATCCAGGGCCTGTGTTTTACATCTTTTGTTTCCGGATTTCGGTACCTTGGGGTACACCAACAACAGCTCTTGTTTCCATGAATGATCTACAATGTAGGCCCAGCACATCGAGCAGGTTACAGGAAAATTCATCCCCGGGAAATTTTCCAGGGACGAATTCTCCTCGGGGACAAATTTTCCAGGGACGAATTTTCTTAGAGCCCATCGAGCAGGACGTTATACATTGTAGATGTGTTTGATCAGGCCTAATTTGTCTTAGCTGGGCACCTCGAATTAACATGGGTGACAATCCAGGCCTTGAAACGATAGTCAGCGTTCTAGGCTTACCATGTAAAATGTATATCAAACAGATTACGCTCTAAACCCAACAAAACTGTGGACCTCATGCAATGACATATGCTGAAAACAACGCAAAGGCCTTCCAGCATTGTAGGTTTGCCACGCTTAATATTGAATTACATGTGCATGTACATGTACAAGTGTAGTCAGTCCAGTACCAGCTGGTGTCCTGGTGATCATGGAGGCCTACATAATATTATCAACAGGAGGTCTCAATTGGCATTGTTGTGTCTGGAACCAACATGTATGTGGACAAAGGTATTTGTCATCAGCATATAAGTGTTTTTGTCTGTGCACTTTTCTATGTTGACCCACACTCATGAATATCTTGGAACATTTTATCCTCTTTTAATCACCCATAATTGTTGTCACAATGCAAATAATACCCTATGGGGGCGCTTTCCTTTGTTTAATATTTATTACTGCCTTTGTAATTTGTATTTATTACTGCCTTTGTATATAGCATTTAGTGTGATTGTAACGGTATTAAATCACATATAAATCACTAAGAAAGATATCTTTGGGTTGAACCAACTCACTCTCTCTACTCTCTCCCTCCCTATCTCCCTCCCTCTTGGTTTGCTCTCCCTCTTTCTCCCTTCCTTCTTCCCTCTTGCTCTCTCACTCTCTTTTTCTCCCTCTCTCTCTCCTTCCCTCTTGCTTTCTCTCTCCCTCTCCTCCGTCTTGCTATCCCTCTCTCGCTCTCTCTGTCTGTCTTCCTATCTCCCTCCCCTTCTCTCTCTCTCTGTGGGGGGTCATCTCTGCCCAGGGTTCTCCACAGGGTTTGAAACAGACCGGGCGCTGGCGACGTCACATGGTTACTGATATTGGAAGCCACTGCCGCACAGGCGTCCTCAGCGGGGGGTCTGGGGGCCTTGCCCAGAAAAATTCGAAATCTACAATGTAGAAGCCCTGAAATGCGATTTCCCAGCATTTCGGAACGCAAATCTAGCTCCTGTCGGTGCTTGCAAAACCTCACTGTTATTTAAAGTGAATAATTTTGACCGGGCAGTGATTTTTTTTTACCGGGCGGCGGATTTTTANACATGGAGAAGCATCCCAATATGCTTTCTTTTGCAAAGTTTCACCTCTCCAAGTGGAAATTTGATGTTTGAAAAATTGAAAAATAACGCTTTTTTGGTAACGGAGGGACAAGCCAAAATGAGAAAAAAGACATTTTTGAAAACCCTGTCAAAAAAATTCTGTGGGGTTTTATCCCAAACAACCGACTCCAATGGGATGCCTAATCATACCATCATCAGAAAAAAAGTCATCTATCCATACTTCATTGGAAATAGTTACTCAGTAGGCCCTTTCCTATGGTACAGAATCAGGTGGGAAAAACATCTCTTCATTCTCGTCATCCACAATGAATTCAAATGTCCATAACTTTTGTTCTAGTTGAGATAATTCAATAATTCTTTCTGTTCTGTACAATTTGGAATCTTGGCTTTAAGATCAGACACATTGGAAGTCATTTCATGATGTTTCAAATTTTGCTCCTGATGTTAACCTCTGCGTGGCCTGACCCATCTACAGGGTCAAATTGGCATGATTCACTGATTTCACTTCCTACTCATGGCTTGTGCTTCCTTGTTTCATTGCTATATCAAGGAACTAAGCTCAGGGCATGACAATCATGAAACCAAGAACTTCCTATACTCCAACCAATTGAATACTCCCATAGGTCTGTTTATAGATCTTGGTATTGTCATGCGCTCTTTTGATCTGACTACATTTGGAAGAATCATCGGTATAATTCCGTCCTTGACATGAAAAATGATCACTTGGAGCACTTTGCTGATTCAGGAACTAGTCAAATTTGGTCTCTTCTCTTTCTCAAATTACCATAATACCTGACCTCAAGGCAGCTCTGTCGTGTAACCTGCATCACTCTCACTGATCCTGGGCAAGGTGCGGTACATGTACAATTTACTTCTCCAAGGCAGGGAATTGACGTCAGTTGAGTGCTGCTCATGTAGACGAATTATCAAGTGTGCCCATTGGAGATTGATGATGATCATATTCATGATGTTGAGCTGATAAATAGCACACCTCCAGGGTGAAATGAAAGCTCCGTCATCACTTCATGACATAGGCCTCTTCATTTGAAAACCTTCTCAACACCCTGGGGAGTGTACAGCTGAGCTGCACTTTGTGATGAGTGCTACTGCTACATGTACAAAGCACTATTCAATCACTATGCCATCTCTCTGCCAGCTGAGTACCCCTTTAACACGTGGGTGACGAGTTGAGGTATTCATGAATGCAAAGACACTTGCCCAAAGCCCGGCGCCGACAGCAGGATTCAAATCAGGGACCTCCTGGCCCCTAGTCCAAGACCTGGGCCTGCAAGACTGGATACTGTAAACTCGGTCATCAGTAGTAAGACCATGACCACAACCAAGTTACCATAATAGTGTAGGATACTGCAGGTAGTGTGACATCAGTAATCTGTCATTTCAGTTGCCCTCCACGTACCTTCCTCCCTGCCCTCTGCCGGATCTTCCTGGATGAATGCGCCCCAGACAACGTCCTTGAAGTGACCGCCCGTGCCATCACCTACTATCTCGATGTCTCCGCTGAGTGTACGCGCCGCATCGTGGCCGTGGATGGTGCCATCAAGGCCATCTGTAACCGGCTTGTTTGTGTTGAGATGTCGTCAAGAACGAGCAGGGATCTTAGTGAACAGTGTATTAAGGTGAGTTTGGAAACGGGCGAATGAATGCAGTTGGGCTGTCAGAGTGGTCCAGTTGAAGTATCGGCACCTGTCACTTCTTAGCTTCTGGGTTCAAGAATAAACTTGAACCCAGGAATACCTTCCTCCACAATCAAGTGATCTCCCTTTAGCCTGATGAGAGACAGACTTGACTGATGACAATCAATTACGATGGTTACTTTTCAGGTGCTAGAACTAATATGCACGAGAGAATCAGGATCTGTATTTGAATCATCCGGTTTGAACTGCGTGTTGACGTTTATCCGAGAACATGGAACACAGATCCATAAAGATACGCTCCACTCCGCCATGTCTGTGGTATCGCGCCTCTGCGGGAAGATGGAGCCTCAGGATGCGACGCTGGAGTCATGCGTCGAGTCGTTGTCGACGCTTCTCAAGCATGAAGACCAGTTCGTAAGTATCTTGTCGAACATGCAGGAAGCTGGTGTCGATTTGGAGAGAATCTTGGCTGTTTTTGATGTTTAACACCAGAATTAATTGGTCACCCTTGCCTTGATTATGGTAGAAATCTTCATGTAAAGACTATAACTTTCTCAAATCTTTGTTTCCACCAGGTTGCTGATGGTGCTCTACGGTGCTTTGCTTCCCTCGCTGACCGGTTCACAAGACGTAACGTCGATCCCGCTCCCCTCGCCAAACATGGCCTGGTTTCCGACCTGCTACAGAGGTTGGCTGCCAGTGGCGTCTGCGGGCCGGGCATGTCCACCACACCAGGCGGCGCCACTGCCACACCGGAGATAAAGAGCAGCCCGAGTATTTCTACTGTGATTAGTTTGCTTTCGACGCTGTGCCGTGGTTCGCCTGGTGTTACGGCGGACCTCCTGAGGTCGGAGATGCCAGAGTCCATTGAGAGTGCACTCAGGGGGGATGAGAGGTAGGTAGTGGGTTGATTCTCTGTAAATTCCCCAAGTGACTCCGTTGATTTTCATCCAGAGAGTCTGTAATCATGAAAAAAGATGTAGAACCTCCAGTTATAGATGTGTTTCTAATCAACTTACAGATGCGTGCTGGACACCATGCGATTGGTCGACCTTTTGCTTGTGCTCCTGTTCGAGGGTCGCAAGGCGCTGCCCAAGTCTGGCGTCGGGGCGATGTGTCGTATCCCCGGGTTGAGGCGGATGGACAGCGCTGGAGAGCGATCTCACCGACAACTGATTGATTGTATTCGGAGCAAGGATACGGATGCTGTGATAGATGCTGTGGATACAGGAAGTGAGTAGTCAGGCTCCGTATCTGAATTAAAGATGCTATGCCCTCTCATCTGGGAGTCGGGCCTTGAAGCTTACAAACGCTGTCTTTGATCCAACAGCATGTCTCATGAATACACTAGTAGTGCCACCGACAGAGAAAGACCTTCAAGACTGCCAAGTGCTGCTAAAGACAGAGAGTTGTGCTTTCTGTGGCATCACAGAGTAGGCCCTAATGTTCTTTCGTTCATGGCATGATTTCCGATATCCCTTACAGGTTTTGAGGTGAACTTCATGGATGATGTGGGACAGACTTTACTGAACTGGGCTTCGGCATTTGGAACACAAGAAATGGTAGGTTTTGCTTGACTACTTCTCAGAATATCTTTCGTGGCGTCTTGAAATCATGGCCCCAAACAGGCTCTCAACAACAGTTACATCATTCAGCATTCCATCTTCTTTTAATCACGTGTCTTAACTTTCAGGTTGAGTTCCTGTGTGAGCGAGGTGCTGATGTTAACCGAGGTCTCAGGTCCTCCTCCCTTCATTATGCTGCTTGCTTTGGGAGGCCACAGATTGTGAAAGTAAGCAACTCCTTCATCAATACATGTTTCATTGAATTAGGTCACACAAACATGGCCAAGATCTGTCTCAATCAAACGAAAGGCCATGGTCAAAAGTTTGGCGTTGCGTTAGTTTAGAGCTGGTGTGGAAGGCTACCCTAGCCACAACACCGAATTCGGGTGGGTCCTCACGTCAGTTGCTGCTCCCAGTCACTCTAGCCATGTTTTGGGTTCGTGTGATGTGACTTATGTCTTATGTTAGGTATTATCACTTCTAACGCTATCTTCCGTTGTCAACCAGTCGGTAACCACAACATCATCATCCTTCCATAATGTCCATACCTCTATGTTTCAGACACTGCTGAGACATGGTGCCAACCCAGACTTACGTGATGAAGATGGCAAGACACCGCTTGATAAGGCGAGGGAGAGGGGAGATGAAGGTCATAGGGAGGTCATACAGATACTGCAGTCTCCTGGTAAGTGTCTTGACATGGTCGTATTGCTGTTGGCCTGCTGATGATAGGGATAAAGGCTGAGGACTTGGGTCCTCTGCTCATCTCAGCCGAGGGTAGTGGAGGGTAGTTGATTTCAAAGCCTGGGCACATGCTGCAGCTAAGAACCTTGGCTGCCTTCAGCTTTTGCAGAGTCAAAGTTGACTTTATGCTGTTGATTGAGCGTTTGAAACTTAAATCATGTCAGTTGAGACATACATTATGATGATTTAGCCTCGGAAGCATAAATTATGTTGATTGAGCCTCTGAACCATAAATTATGTTGATTGTATTGATATAGGAGAATGGATGCTACCCACAGCCAATAGGGAGGGATCAACACTCTCCAGCGCATCGAGTACATCCGGGTCAGGCTCATCACCAGTTCCTGCCTGTCCTACAGTACAGGAGAGTGTCGAAAAGGAAAAGAAAGAAGAGATCACAGAACCAGACAAAGCTGACTCATCAGAACCTAAAGGTGACCCAGAGATGGCGCCGGTGTATCTACAGAGACTCTTGCCAGTGTTCACGCAGGTTTATCAGAGCACTATGCTCCCGTCTGTTAGGTAAGGAAGCATTGGACTGCCTGTCTCACCAGACCTCGATGTGAACTTCATGCCTGCCTATGGCTTTGAGCTGTCAGTAAGTTATACCTTCTGGCCCTATCTCGTCACTTTCCTCATTCCACGTCTTCCTTTCGTTACAGGCGAGCAAGTCTCTCCTTGATCAAGAAGATGATCCACTACATTCAGATGCCTCTCTTGATGGAAGTGTGTGCCAATGGTAACTTTGGTTCACAGCTTGTTGAGGTCTTGGCTACAGTTCTGGATAGCGAGGTGAGATATCAACACCATTTGTCTGCTATTGTTGTGACTCTCAAAGGTCACAAGACAGCATTGGGTTCCTCACAGGCGTCAACTGTACAGTGTCACTCCCAGACTTGTGTTGACCAGTCAGTTTCATCGTCCTGACCAGGTAACAATTCTGAATGACTGATTGACTGCATTTTCTCCGTCAGGATGAGGAGGGTCATCTCACCTCCCTCCAAATCATCGAGGACCTCACCTCCAAGGATAGTGACTTATTCCTCGAGCACTTTGCCAGGCTTGGTGTCTTCAACAAGGTTCTCACTCTGGCTGGACCCTCGGAGGAGGATAACGGATGCCGTGGCAAGGAGGAAAAGGTAAGACTGGCTTGTGTGGGGACTGTATGTTGTCTCGACTCTCAAAGCTACAAGATGGCATGTGCACCTCCGAGTGGTACGTCACTTACTGGATTTGAACATTGCGGTCTGCAAATGAGCATCCTGTGTGATCGTCATGGGGCATTGGGTCACACAAAACATCATGTCTCCTCCCTCGTCGGCAACAAATACTGTCCACACCATCTTGGAGCCACTTTCATCACTCAGCACTGGTGGTGTTA
This sequence comes from Notospermus geniculatus, assembly GCA_002633025.1. Lineage (NCBI taxonomy): Eukaryota > Metazoa > Nemertea > Pilidiophora > Heteronemertea > Lineidae > Notospermus > Notospermus geniculatus. The sequence goes on along the minus strand of NMRB01000801.1, from coordinate 193,226 downwards.
ATTCTCACATACTTACATCTCTTGCAATTTTAGGATACCATTATTGAATATCTTGACAAAGTTAGTGGAAAAATGTTGAAAACTTGGAATTTCTGTTGCTGTTTACATTCGTTCACATTATGAATTACAAGTTACAAGTTCATTTATCTTTTAAACTTTACTTTCCATGATCAGTCTGTTCCATAATCAAGCTGTTCTTTCACACTGAAGTCTATTTGTCACCCAGCTGGTTGCATTAGGCCTCTGTCATTTCATAGGTAACTGCTTGTTATCATTGATCAGTTTGGAACTAAGAAGGAACCAAACATAATGGGAGACTTTACTGCCGTTAGAGGCCGCCTCTTAGCGGTCCTAGAACATCACAATATTTGACGTCACGGACGTGAGGCACAGCCTCACCGTCATAGATGACATGGTGTGGCGTGCATTTCTTCTCTGTGACACCAAATTCCATGATTCCAGGACCACTAACTGGTGGTGGCCTCTAACAGCAGGAAAGTCTCCCAGTAGATTCTCAAACACTCATCCTAATCCTCTCATTTTCGTCTCAGGAGGAGGAAGTGTTGATGGAGGACGCCAAGGAGATCCTCCAGGGACGACCCTATCATTGGAAAGACTGGTGCATTGCCCGCGGCCGCGACTGTCTCTACATCTGGAGCGATGCGGCAGCCCTCGAACTCTCCAACGGCAGCAATGGCTGGTTCAGGTTTATTCTGGATGGGAAACTAGCGACGATGTATTCAAGTGGGAGTCCTGAGGGAGGGAGTGATAGTTCTGGTAGGTGTTTCTTCTAAAGCAAGGATTCTAGATTCAGTCTGCCGTCAGTAGTAGACTTTACTACCGTTAGAGGCCACCCATAGTTAGCAGTCCTAAGACATCACGGAATTTGACGTCACAGAGAAGAAGTGCATGCCACAACATCATTCATAATGACATGAGGCCATGGCCTACGTCTGTGACAACAAATTTGTGACGTTCTAGGACTGCTAACAGATGGCCTGTAACGGCAGTAGAGTCTCCCATTGATTCCCAAGGATGGCAACAGCTCATTATAATCAGTCGATAGTCGGTAGTTTTGCCATAGAATTCAGTCAGCTGGGAAAAAAGCAAGAGTCGAGTCTGGTATAATTTGTCGTTTTTCAGAAAACCGAGGAGAATTCTTAGAAAAACTTCAAAGAGCTCGCAGTCAAGTAAAAAGTGGAACACCTAGTCAGCCGATATTGTCCCACACCAGTCCGACGAGGATCGTCGTCGGTAACTGGTCCTTGACATGTAAGAAGGACGGGGAACTCATCATTCATAATTCAGACGGACAGCAGCAGGCCACCATCCTCCGTGAGGACCTACCCGGCTTTGTCTTCGAGTCAAATCGAGGAACGAAACATACATTCACAGCGGAGATGTCCCTCGGCGCAGATTTTGCTCCAGGTTGGACAGGCAAGAAGAGTAAAAAGTTGAGGTCAAAGGTCGAGGCCGTCAAAATCAAGGTGAAGACCCTCGCTCGGGAACTGTACGACAAACATTTCAAGGTGGCGCAGGCGACTCCTAGAGGCGTGGTGGCCAAGCTGTGTAGTATCGTTCACAAGGTGGAGTCGGCCATGGAAAAACAGGTGAAACCATCTGAGGTGAGAATCAATGTCCAAGTGTAGTGAGAAGATTGTTTTACTTGTAGTAGTAGTCCCCTGCTGAAAACCTGTGGCAGAATTGTGTATCAGCCGTTCACTGCTGGTTATGATGCCTGTATCCACACCACACCTTCCTTCAACATCTTACTCTTTCTCTTCTCATTTCCCCTCAGAACCAGGAAGAAGTCAGCTGGAAGGAGGAACTCCGATCAGCTCTCGATGAACTGACAGCTCTCCTCAGAGACGAACAAACCATCTCAGCCTACGAGCTTCACAGCAGTGGCTTGGTCCAGGCTTTACTCAACTGTCTGAACAACGTAAGTATCCTCACTTCAGCCAACTGTTTCAACAACGTAAATATCCATGCCTCATGTGTTATGACCATTTAGTGTCTTGGCTCCATGCTTTGGTGTTGTGACCAGTAAAAGTTGCACAAACGACTTCCCATAGATTTTTACAGTTGAGTTTCCCATAGAGAGCCAACTTGTGTGAGAAAACTCTCACGTGGAGCAACACCTTTTAGTTACAACTTTTGGGTTTTATAAAGCACTCTTGTGCACTTTACTCCTAAAAAATGATATGATTCATTTTGATCTAATCATGGTTCTACCGTTACAGAATGTGGATGAGAGCTGTGGTGATGCCAAGAGGAGGGCCCAGAAAAGAGTGAATATCTACAAAAGTGCCTTCAGAGGGAAAGAAGATGGGTAGGTGGATTTTGAAACATTTGGATCACCACTGAGGGCTTAGAAAAGTTGAATGGCCGAACTACTTGGTCGATGTCAATGTTCTATAGTTTGTGCTGGACTACATCTTGTGTTTGCATGGGAACCGGGATACTGCAGAGATGTCACGGAAGTCATTAACAGTGTTTGAAATCACATTTCAGGTCGACGACCCCAGCAGTTGCCCTTGTAAGAAAGCTCATAGCTGTGTTAGAGTCCATTGAAAAACTGCCTGTCTACTCATATGATACTACGGGAGGTGGTTATGGTCTCCAGGTAAGGAACAAGTCTTTTCTGGTGTTATGGATTGTGTAATAAAGGTAGTTGTGCATCAGTCATGGACAGTCTTGTGTGTCACTCGTCTCAGAGTTATTCATAAGGTACCAACAATGGTGAACTGCCCACTGAGAGCCAACTCACACAAGAAAACTCTCAAGTGGTGCTCCTAGACATGGCGGAGGCCGTAGCTGAAGAGTTTGTTTTGACCGTCTTTCTCTCTTGACAGATCCTGACCAGACGCCTCAGGTTCCGACTTGAGCGAGCTGCCGGTGAAACCTCACTCATTGACAGGTCACGTCGTCTCCTAAAGATGGAGCCACTCACGACAGTCGGTGCATTGGAGAGATACCTCCTCAAAATGGTAGGTATTGTTCTCCTGTGGATATTTTCTCTTTTGGAACAAATCTTGCTTCAGTCCGTATAAAGGACACCTCGTTCAGTTCCATGATTCGTTCCATTTGCTAGTATCTCCCAAATCAGGACACCCCGCTGGGGTAGAGGTTGTCCTGGAGCCTGGATACTGTGCTATGTATGAACTACAGTAAAGCCTCCCATAATGGACACCTCTGCCAGGAGGACACCTCTACTAAGGACAGCAGAGTTCAGTCCCAGATTTACTTGATATTCTCACTGTATCCTGCCATTCCTTCATCCCAAGGTTGCCAAACAATGGTACGATTACGATAGAAGCACATATGTCTTTGTCAAGAAACTAAAGGAGGTGAATTCTAAGATAACCTTCACTCACCAGAGAGATTTTGATGAACATGGACTTCTCCATTGGATCGGGACAAATGCCAAGTAAGTTATTCGTCGTAATGTCATCCTTCTCTCCTGATTGTAGTTGAGTCACTGTAGTTGGTTCAGTGTAGACTCATTTCCATGATATCACATCAATAGGCCACTTGATCTCCCTATTTTATAAAGAAATCTTGTTGAATGTTTGTTTGGGACTGCATAGCCCTTACCTTAGCTCTGTAGAGATAAGTGACTAACTTGACAATCCCTCCTCACTTCTGCAATCATCAATGTGCTGGGCCAGTTCAGTGAGCCCTGACAATAGTCCAGTCAAATATTTGTCATGTTCTTTCTTACAGGACGGCCTACGAGTGGGTGAATCCGGCCCAGTATGGTCTGGTCGTCGTGTCATCTTCAGAGGGCCGTAATCTGCCATACGGCCGCTTGGAGGACATCCTCAGTCGAGATACATCGGCTCTGAATTGCCACACGAATGATGACAAGTAAGTGAGATGACGCTCCTCTCAGCATCCTAGGCCTCCACGAACTTGTGCTGTGTTCGGCAGTCCTTTGTGTTTTCCGCAGCGCTGCCTCCATAGGCCTACAGTGGGTGCATCTCAAAAGTCGACCAAATCCAGACAGATGCGTGGAGGCCTTTTGACTCGTTAGAATGATGGGTCTTAATGTTCTCTCTGACCGAGGGCAGAGTTCCTTGGGTACCTTGAGATGCTTTATTGATGAGCTCAGTACCTTTGCTTGTTGTAGAATGATTGTAACGCAGAGGATCATCTATGTGGGTGGAGGTGTCTTGACGAAGCTAAGATGGAACATCTTGACCAAACCATACAGAGCAAAGCTTTCATTTCAAATCTGTTTCTCTCTTGACAGGAAAGCATGGTTCTCGATCGACCTTGGTCTCTGGATCATCCCAAGCTGTTACACCCTCAGACATGCCCGAGGTTACGGGAGTCGATCAGCATTGAGAAACTGGCAGTTCCAGGTGTCGAAAGATGGCACGAACTGGACCACCTTATACAACCATGTTGATGATTGCTCACTGAATGAACCAGGGTAAGTAACTACACTTGTAGATTTGTAAGCCCCTGGTCAGAGTCAAAATCAGAGGAAAAAAATGGTGCAAAGTACATGTAACCTCGTCTGCTGTCAGGGCGAGACATGCGGAGCTACCGTCAGTTTTTGTCAGTCGCACAGCTAACTTCCCACAAACTTTGTGGGTCAGCGTACTGACAGCAAGTCCGAACACCAGGGTGTTCCTGGATGGGAAGACGGTGGACATGTTGAACTGAGTACGTCAGAGTGGTGCAGTGGAAACAGCAAGCACCTTAGAGATCCCAAGTTCAATTCCCAGTCGAACCCAGTACTCAGGTGATAGAGAGGGCGACTCTCTGACAGCGTATGTTTCATCCAAGAGCTCTGGTTTCCTCCTACATTACAATACAGATTGCCCAATACTGTGTTTTGTTCTGTTGTAGTTCGACAGCATCTTGGCCCCTCGAGCCACAAGACGATGAGAAGCAAGGATGGAGACACATCCGTCTTCAACAGACAGGGAAGAACGCGAGCGGACAGACACACTACCTGTCTCTCTCTGGGTTGGAGATATACGGGACCGCCACTGGAGTATGTGATGATTTAGGTAAGTCAACTCAAGTTTCTTGCCCAGCGATTTCTCGTCTGTTCTTCAGTATTGCTCCGAGGGGTATCACCTTCAAGTATTTGTGGAATATTTTGCCCAAGAGACACAGAGTAGAAATTTTTTAGGTGTTGACACTGCTACATGTACTTGACGTGTAAATGACGAGGGGAAGGTTGACTTTGACCAATAGTTGCTAAGGTCGTTTCTCTGTCTCTGCTGTTCAGGTAAAGCAGCGAAAGAAGCCGAAGCCAACCTACATAAACAACGTCGTCTGCTGAGGACACAGGTGTTGAAACAGATGGTTCCAGGTGCTCGTGTTGTGAGGGGGATGGACTGGAAGTGGAGGGACCAAGATGGCCACCCTCCTGGTGAGGGAAGGGTCACTGGGGACCTACACAATGGTGAGTAGACCTCTGTATCTCGTCCCTTTTGGCTAACGTGTAGTTTGTGCTCATTCAAATGATAGAGTAGATTGTCCCGACGCTGATTTCCCCACGTGCAACTTTTGACTGCAAGTTTTGGTTTTGTGAAGGATTTCTCACCTTGTCTGCATTGATGTTTTCAGGTTGGATAGATGTAACTTGGGATTCTGGTGGTTCGAACTCGTACAGAATGGGAGCGGAGGGGAAGTATGATCTACAGCTTGCCCCGTCTCATGATCCTGATAAACTGAAACCAACAACTAAAGAAGGTGCTACAGGTGGCGTCAAGGCCAAACCAAACAATCCACAGGCTGCAGAGTCAGTCAAAAAGGTAAAGAGAGGAATTTTCCCACTGTTGCTGATCTCTCATTCATTAGTTCATGCTCCATCTAATGATATCTTTCATGTTTTCAGTCAAGCTCCCTAACGAGTAGAAAAAGTAGTTCCACGCCAAGTCTTAGCGATGTGTCTGAATCCAAGGCTTCAGTTGCGAGCACAGAACAGGCAGCATCAGCGGAGAATCTGTCCGCTACAGTCAAAGCTGTGAGTATCAGTTTGTGAGAGACTCATCCAGTTTGTTAAGTCGCTGCTCCACGTTTGCGATTTCTCTCATGAGTTGACTCTTTATGGGTAATCGTTTTGCCATTGGTCTACACCATTCTAAAGAGAAGTTACTAATCTGTTCCCTTCTTCCTCCAGGCTGCCAGAAGTGTTGCTGAGAGCATCAGCTTGATGAACGAAGATTCCTCTATCAAGGTCCATATCGACAGCGACGACAGATTGTCATCTGAGACGGTCCTCGTTCACCGCAGCGCGGAGGAGGAGGATGCGTTCTTCGAAGGTGCATGCGGCGAGGATTTCTCTCTGAAATCGACTGAATCACTTCTGAGGGGAGCCGTCGGAGGCGTCACCAAGAACAGTGACCAGAGCCCTAGCAATATGAGTGAATCAAAAACGGATCAGAAAAAGGCGGACTCGCAAACGCGTACGTCGCCGACGAACCCGATGAGCGTGAGCGTCCCAAATCTGCCGAGCAGTACGGAGCAGACGGCGAGTTTGTTGGAGTCGTTCTCGTCGGTTCTGAGGAGGAACCGTGGCAACAATAATATGACTCGGTGCAGTAACATGAGCAGTTTGGCGAGGCTGGCATTGCAGGCTAATTCTCCAAGTACAACAAGTAAGTCAACAGCTATGCCCGACTCGAGGGGTGTGGGTCAGTCTCTCGGTAGTTTTGAATGGATCTGCTAGCGTTTGATTCATTAAGCCAGCAGCACACCTGCCGATATTGCAGGCGATCTTATTGCCAACGAGCAAAGTCAGCTGTTGACGCCAGGTGTGCGCTGGACAGCCAAGGCTGTATAGCGATGCGTGGAATCTTCTCACCAGCGAAGTTCGCCCAATGTCAAACAATACCAAAGCCGATATTGCCTAGTCTGCGGTGGCTGGTGAGAAGATTGGTGGCGAGTAGATCACTTGCGATATCACCCAGTGTTTCATCACTTCATGACATAGGCCTCTTCATTTGAAAACCTTCTCAACACCCTGGGGAGTGTACAGCTGAGCTGCACTTTGTGATGAGTGCTACATGTACAAAGCACTATTCAATCACTATGCCATCTCTCTGCCAGCTGAGTACCCCTTTAACACGTCGGTGACGAGTTGAGGTATTCATGAACGCAAAGACACTTGCCCAAAGCCCGGCGCCGACAGCAGGATTCAAATCAGGGACCTCCTGGCCCCTAGTCCGAGACCTGGGCCGCTCCAGTCCAAGTGAGATGTACACGTAAGACTGGATACTGTAAACTCAGTCGTCAGTAGTAAGACCATGACCACAACCAAGTTACCATAATACTAGTGTAGGATACTGCAGATATTGTGACATAAGTAATCTGTCATTTCAGTTGCCCTCCACGTACCTTCCTCCCTGCCCTCTGCCGGATCTTCCTAGATGAATGCGCCCCAGACAACGTCCTTGAAGTGACCGCTCGCGCCATCACCTACTATCTCGATGTCTCCGCTGAGTGTACGCGCCGCATCGTGGCCGTGGATGGTGCCATCAAGGCCATCTGTAACCGGCTTGTTTGTGTTGAGATGTCGTCAAGAACGAGCAGGGATCTTAGTGAACAGTGTATTAAGGTGAGTTTGGAAACGGGCGAATGAACGCAGTTGGGCTGTCAGAGTGGTCCAGTTAAGTATCGGCACCTGTCACTTCTTAGCTTCTGGGTTCAAGAATAAACTTGAACCCAGGAATACCTTTCTCCACAATCAAGTGGTCTCCCTTTAGCCTGATGAGAGACAGACTTGACCGATGATAATCAATTATGATGGTTACTTTTCAGGTGCTAGAACTAATATGCACGAGAGAATCAGGATCTGTGTTTGAATCATCCGGTTTGAACTGCGTGTTGACGTTTATCCGAGAACATGGGACACAGATCCATAAAGATACGCTCCACTCCGCCATGTCTGTGGTATCACGCCTCTGCGGGAAGATGGAGCCTCAGGATGCGACGCTGGAGTCGTGCGTCGAGTCGTTGTCGACGCTTCTCAAACATGAAGACCAGTTCGTAAGTATCTTGTCGAACATACAGGAAGCTGGTGTCGATTTGGAGAGAATCTTGGCCGTTTTTGATGTTTAACACCAGAATTAACAGTCACCCTTGATTATGGTAGAAATCTTCATGTAAAGACTATAAACTTTCTCAAATCTTTGTTGCCACCAGGTTGCTGATGGTGCTCTACGGTGCTTTGCTTCCCTCGCTGACCGGTTCACAAGACGTAACGTCGATCCCGCTCCCCTCGCCAAACATGGCCTGGTTTCCGACCTGCTGCAGAGGTTGGCTGCCAGTGGCGTCTGCGGGCCGGGCATGTCCACCACACCAGGTGGCGCCACTGCCACACCGGAGATAAAGAGTAGCCCGAGTATTTCTACTGTGATTAGTTTGCTTTCGACGCTGTGCCGTGGTTCGCCTGGTGTTACGGCGGACCTCCTGAGGTCGGAGATGCCAGAGTCAATTGAGAGTGCACTCAGGGGGGATGAGAGGTAGGTAGTGGGTTGATTCTCTGTAAATTCCCCAAGTGACTCCGTTGATTTTCATCCAGAGAGTCTGTAATCATGAAAAAAGATGTAGAGCCTCCAGTTTTAGATGTGTCGCTAATCAACTTTCAGATGCGTGCTGGACACCATGCGATTAGTCGACCTATTGCTCGTGCTCCTGTTCGAGGGTCGCAAGGCGCTGCCCAAGTCTGGCGTCGGGGCGATGTGTCGTATCCCCGGGTTGAGGCGAATGGACAGCGCTGGGGAGCGATCTCACCGACAACTGATTGATTGTATTCGGAGCAAGGATACGGATGCTGTGATAGATGCTGTGGATACAGGAAGTGAGTAGTCAGGCTCCGTATCTGAATTAAAGATGCTATGCCCTCTCATCTGGGGGCCGGGCCTTGAAGCTTACAAACGCTGTCTTTGATCCAACGGCATGTCTCATGAATACACTGTAGTACATTTAAATCATCTGGAGCTCGATGGGAGGACCCTTTGGTTGTCAGGCAGACCTTGGTATTGTTGGTGAAGTGTGGCTATTGAAATGCGTTTCATTGACGGGACACTTCCAGCGTATGCCTGTGTTCAATTTCGAATCGAGGCCTAGTTGCACATTCTATTTCGAACCAAGGTTCAACTGGTTAGAAAACAATGTGTGTTCGACCGTTTAGAGTAAACCCTAAGTTCATTGTTGTCCGGTTACTAGGGGGTTGACTGACGTACGCCCATTGAGCTCCAGATGATTTAAGCAGACTATAGTACTGCCGCTGACACAGAAAGACCTTTTGATTTTGAACTGCCAAGCGCTGCTGAGGACTGATGGTTATGCTTTCTGTGGCATCACAGAGTAGGGCCTAATGTTCCTTTGTGTATGGCATGATTTCCGATATCCCTTACAGGTTTTGAGGTGAACTTCATGGATGATGTAGGACAGACTTTACTGAACTGGGCTTCGGCATTTGGAACACAAGAAATGGTAGGTTTTGCTTCACTACTTCTTGGAATATCTTTCGTGGCGTCTTGAAATCGTGGCCCCAAACAGGCTCTCAACAACAGTTACATTTTCTGACACGTTTTGAACAGCATTCATCTTCTCCTAATCATGTGTCCTTTCAGGTTGAGTTCCTGTGTGAGCGAGGTGCTGATGTGAACAGAGGTCTCAGGTCCTCATCCCTTCATTATGCTGCTTGCTTTGGGAGGCCACAGATTGTGAAAGTAAGGAACTTTTTTATCAGCACATGTTTGGTCAAATGAGTCCAGACAACACGTCATACAAACATGGCAGAGATCTGACTCAATCAAGAGAAAAGGCCATGATCAAATGAATGGCATTGTGTTGGTTTACAACTTGTGTGGAAGCCTACCCTAGCCACAACACCGAATTCAGGTGGGTCCTCACGTCAGTTGCTGCTCCCAGTCACTCTAGCCATGTTTTGGGCTCGTGTGATGTGACTTATGTCTTATGTTAGGTATTATCACTTCTAACGCTATCTTCCGTTGTCAACCAGTCGGTAACCACAACATCGTCATCATTCCATCATGTGCCATACCTCTATGTTTCAGACACTGCTGAGACATGGTGCCAACCCAGACTTACGTGATGAAGATGGCAAGACACCGCTTGATAAGGCGAGGGAGAGGGGAGACGAAGGTCATAGGGAGGTCATACAGATCCTGCAGTCTCCTGGTAAGTTTCTTGACATGGTCGTGATTCCTTGATCTGCTGTGTTGCCGTTGACCTGCTGGTGATATGGATAAAGGCTGAGGACTTGGGTCCTCTGCTCAACTCAGCCCTGATCATGGAGGGTCAGGCCTTTCCGTTTGACGGGCGCGAAAATGCATGCGCCTCGCAAACAATAGAAATTCTATTGTCTGCGAAGCACATGCGTCTTCGCGCCCGTCAAATGGAAAGGCCTGGAGGGTAGTTGATTTCAAACCCTGGGCACATGCTGCAGCTAAGAACCTTGGCTGCCTTCAGCTTTGGCAGAGTCAAAGTTGACTTTATGCTGTTGATTGAGCATTTGAAACTTAAATCATGTCAGTTGAGACATACCTTATGATGATTTAGCCTCGGAAGCATAAATTATGTTGATTGAGCCTCTGAACCATAAATTATGTTGATTGTATTGATATAGGAGAATGGATGCTACCCACAGCCAATAGGGAGGGATCAACACTCTCCAGCGCATCGAGTACCTCCGGGTCAGGCTCATCGCCAGTTCCTGCCTGTCCTACAGTGCAGGAGAGTGTCGAAAAGGAAAAGAAAGAAGAGATCACAGAACCAGACAAAGCTGACTCATCAGAACCTAAAGGTGACCCAGAGATGGCGCCGGTGTATCTACAGAGGCTCTTGCCGGTGTTCACGCAGGTTTACCAGAGCACTATGCTCCCGTCTGTCAGGTAAGGAAGCAGTGGACTGCCTGTCTCACCAGACCTCGATGTGAACTTCATGCCTGCCTATGGCTTTGAGGTGTCAGTAAGTTATACCTTCTTGCCCTATCTCGTCACTTTCCTCATTCCACGTCTTCCTCTCGTTACAGGCGAGCAAGTCTTTCCTTGATCAAGAAGATGATCCACTACATTCAGATGCCTCTCTTGATGGAGGTTTGTGCCAATGGTAACTTTGGTTCACAGCTTGTTGAGGTCTTGGCTACAGTTCTGGATAGCGAGGTGAGATATCAACACCATTTGTCTGCTATAGACAAATCCCAAATTCCAAGTTCTGCGCACTTCCGCCGAAATAGCAACAAGAACCTCAATCTGAAACCAGCTGACGTGACGCAATCCGTGATTCAGCAATGGTGAACTCTGACGTAACGTCGTCCAAGTCACTGTCGTGGGGTTCTCTGCGTCACGTCATTCAATTTCAGACCGAGGTTCTTGTTGCTATTTCGGCGGAAGTGCGCAGATCTTTCCCGTTTACGTCAATTTGGGATTTGTCTATTGTTGCGACTCTGAAAGGCCACAAGACAGCATTGGGTTCCTCACAGGCGTCAGCTGTATAGTGTCACTGCCAGACTTCGGTTGACCAGTCAGTTTCATCGTCCTGGCCAGGTAACAATTCTGAATGACTGATTGACTGCATTTTCTCCATCAGGATGAGGAGGGTCATCTCACCTCCCTCCAGATCATCGAGGACCTGACCTCCAAGGATAGTGACCTATTCCTCGAGCACTTTGCCAGGCTTGGTGTCTTCAACAAGGTTCTCACTCTGGCTGGACCCTCGGAGGAGGATAACGGATGCCGTGGCAAGGAGGAAAAGGTAAGACTGGCTTGTGTGGGGACTGTATGTTGTCGCGACTCTCAAAACTACAAGATGGCATGTGCACCTCCGAGTGGTACGTCACTTACTGGATTTGAACATTGCGGTCTGCAAATGAGCATCCAGTGTGATCGTCATGAGGCATTGGGTCACACAAAACATCATGTCTCCTCCCTCGTCGGCAACAAATTCTGTCCACACCATCTTGGAGCCACTTTCATCACTCAGCACTGGTGGTGGTAATTCTCACATACTTACATCTCTTGCAATTTTAGGATACCATTATTGAATATCTTGACAAAGTTAGTGGGAAAATGTTGAAAACTTGGAATTTCTGTTGCTGTTTACATTCGTTCACATTATGAATTACAAGTTACAAGTTCATTTATCTTTTAAACTTTACTTTCCATGATCAGTCTGTTCCATAATCAAGCTGTTCTTTCACTCTGAAGTCTATTTGTTGCCCAGCTGGTTGCATTAGGCCTCTGTCATTTCATAGGTAACTGCTTGTTATCATTGATCAGTTTGGAACTGAGAAGAAACCAAACGTAATGGGAGACTTTACTGCCTTTAGAGGCCGCCTCTTAGCGGTTCTAGAACATCACAAAATTTGACGTCACGGTCGTAAGGCACAGCCTCACCGTCATTATGGATGACGTCGTGGCGTGCATTTCTTCTCTGTGACACCAAATTCCATGACGTCCCAGGACCATAACTGGTGGTGGCCTCTAACGGCAGGAAAGTCTCCCATTAGATTCTCAAACACTCATCCTAATCCTCTCGTTTTCATCTCAGGAAGAGGAAGTGTTGATGGAGGATGCCAAGGAGATCCTCCAAGGTCGACCCTATCATTGGAAAGACTGGTGCATTGCCCGCGGCCGAGACTGTCTCTACATCTGGAGCGATGCGGCAGCCCTCGAGCTCTCCAACGGCAGCAATGGCTGGTTCAGGTTTATTCTGGACGGGAAGCTCGCGACGATGTATTCAAGTGGGAGTCCAGAAGGAGGGAGTGATAGTTCTGGTTGGTGTTTCTTCTAAAGCAAGGATTCGTAGATTCAGTCCACCGTCAACGGGAGACTTCACTGCCATTAGAGGCCACCACCAGTTAGCGATCCTAGAACGTCATGAAATTTGATGTCACAGAGAGGAACTGCACACCACAACGTCATCCATAATGATATGAGGCCATGGCCTACGTCTGTGACAACAATTTTGTGACGTTCTAGGACTGCTAACAGACGGCCTGTAACGGCAGTAGAGTCTCCCATTGATTCCCAAGGATGGCAACAGCTCATTATAATCAGTCGATAGTCGGGAGTTTTGCCATAGAATTCAGTCAGCTGGGAAAAAAGCAAGAGTTGAGTCTGGTATAATTTGTCGTTTTTCAGAAAACCGAGGAGAATTCTTAGAAAAACTTCAAAGAGCTCGCAGTCAAGTAAAAAGTGGAACACCTAGTCAGCCGATATTGTCCCACACCAGTCCGACGAGGATCGTCGTCGGTAACTGGTCCTTGACGTGTAAGAAGGACGGGGAACTCATCATTCATAATTCAGACGGACAGCAGCAGGCCACCATCCTCCGTGAGGACCTACCCGGCTTTGTCTTCGAGTCAAATCGAGGAACGAAACATACATTCACGGCAGAGATGTCCCTCGGCGCAGATTTTGCTCCAGGTTGGACAGGCAAGAAGAGTAAAAAGTTGAGGTCAAAGGTCGAGGCCGTCAAAATCAAGGTGAAGACCCTCGCACGAGAACTGTACGACAAGCATTTCAAGGTGGCGCAGGCGACTCCTAGAGGCGTGGTGGCCAAGCTCTGTAGTATCGTTCACAAGGTGGAGTCGGCCATGGAGAAACAGGTGAAACCTTCTGAGGTGAGAATCAATGTCCAAGTGCAGTGAGAAGATTGTTTTACTTGTAGTAGTAGAAGTTAACTGTTATAGTGTCACCCCACCCAACTCCCCTGCTGAAAACCTGTGGCAGAATTGTGTATCAGCCATTCACTGCTGGTTATGAAGCCTGTATCCACACCATGCCTTCCTTCAACATCTTATTCCTTTTCTTGTCGTTCCATCAGAACCAGGAAGAAGTCAGCTGGAAGGAGGAACTCCGATCAGCCCTCGATGAACTGACAGCTCTCCTCAGAGACGAACAAACCATCTCGGCCTACGAGCTTCACAGCAGTGGCTTGGTCCAGGCTTTACTCAACTGTTTGAACAACGTAAGTGTCCTCGCTTTACTCAACTGTTTGAACAACATAATTGTCCTCACTTTACTCAACTGTTTGAACAATGTAAGTGTCCTCGCTTTACTCAACTGTTTGAACAACATAATTGTCCTCACTTTACTCAACTGTTTGAACAATGTAAGTGTCCTCGCTTTACTCAGCTGTTTGAACAACATAGTGTCCTCACTCCACTGAACTGTTTGAACACGTATTAGTGTCCTCGCTTTACTCAACTGTTCAAACAACGTATTAGTGTCCCTGCTTCATCTATTGTAAACAGTTTGGTCCTTACTCCATGCTTTAGTGTTTGACCAGTAAAAGTGCTAGCCTTGTGCGCTGTGACAAGTTAGTCTTGATCTGTGTAATGCTCCCGAGGATCTGAGTAAACTTGTTTAGGTGCTGCTCCACATGAGACTTTTCAATTCTGATCTAATCATGGTGTCTACCGTTACAGAACGTGGATGAGAGCTGTGGTGATGCCAAGAGGAGGGCCCAGAAAAGAGTGAATATCTACAAAAGTGCCTTCAGAGGGAAAGAAGATGGGTAGGTGGATTTTGAAACATTTGGTTCACCATTGAGGGTTTGGGTTAGAAAAGTTGAATGGGGAGCCGAACTGCTTGGTTAATGCCAGTATTCTATAGATTGTGCTGGACTACGTCTTCAAGTATCCCGGTTACGTCTGCAGTATCCCGGTTCCCATGCAAACGCAAGACTTGTGTTTGCATGGGAACCGGGATACTGCAGAGAATTCGCAGAAGTCATTAACATTGTTTGAAATCACATTTCAGGTCGACGACCCCAGCAGTTGCCCTTGTAAGAAAGCTCATAGCTGTGTTAGAGTCCATTGAAAAACTGCCTGTCTACTCATATGATACTACGGGAGGTGGTTATGGTCTTCAGGTAAGGAACAAGTCTTTTCTGGTGTTATGGATTGTGGAACAATGCAGCTGTGCATCGGTCTTGGACAGTCATTTGTGTCACTGACCGGGGTTAGTCGTAAGGTACCAACAAATGGTGAACTGCCCACTGAGAGCCAACTCACACAAGAAAACTCTCAAGTGGTGCTCCTAGACATGGCGGAGGCCGTAGCTGAAGAGTTTGTTTTGACTCTCTGTTTCTCTCTTGACAGATCCTGACCAGACGGCTCAGGTTCCGACTTGAGCGAGCTGCCGGTGAAACCTCACTCATTGACAGGTCACGTCGTCTCCTAAAGATGGAGCCACTCACGACAGTCGGTGCATTGGAGAGATACCTTCTCAAAATGGTAGGTAATGTTTTCCTGTGGACCTTTCCTCATTAAACACATTTGACTGGAAGACACCTTGCTTATATCTCTGTAATGTTCCATGGTTCTTTCCATTCAGTAGTACCTCTCCAACAAAGACCTCTGAGGAAGAGGACGTCTTGGAGCCTGGACGCTGTGCTGTTGATGAGCCTACAGTAGAACCTCACTTGATAGACACCTCTGCCAGGAGGACACCTCTCCATGAAGGGCACCAGAGTTCAGTCCCAGATTGGTCACTTCTGTTCGTTTTGACCTCTGTATTGAGGACACCTCTCAATGAGGGACAGCATCAGGCAGCCCCTAAGTTGTCCTTAACAAAGACGTTTCACTGTATATTCTGACTGTATCTTACCATTCCTTCATCCCCAGGTTGCCAAACAATGGTACGATTACGATAGAAGCACATACGTCTTCGTCAAGAAACTAAAGGAGGTGAATTCTAAGATTACATTCACTCACCAGAGAGATTTTGATGAACATGGACTTCTCCATTGGATCGGGACAAATGCCAAGTAAGTTATTCGTTGTAATGACTCCTTGTCGAGTGACTGTGGCGAGTCAACTACCCGGGTTATTTCAGTGTGGACCTTCTATGGTATCACATCAGTGGGCCACTTGATCTCCCTGTTCAGGAGAAATCTTGTGTAATTAGGAGCATTATACAAGTATGCTACAGAGTATCTCGGTTTAGGACTGTGCAGCCTTTACCTTTTAGCGCTGCAGAGATAAGTGACTAACCTGACAATCCCTCCTCACTTCTGCAACCATCAGCAGGCTGGGTAACTTCAGTGAAAAGTCAAGTCAAGGATTTGTTATGTTCTTTCTTGCAGGACAGCCTATGAATGGGTGAATCCGGCCCAGTATGGTCTGGTCGTTGTCTCATCTTCAGAAGGCCGTAATCTGCCATACGGTCGCTTGGAGGACATCCTCAGTCGAGACACATCGGCTCTGAATTGCCACACGAATGATGACAAGTAAGTGAGATGTCTCTCCTCTCAGCATCCGTAGGCCTCCACGAACTTGTGCTGTGTTCGGCAGTCCTTTGTGTTTTCCGCAGCGCTGCCTCCATAGGCCTACAGTGGGTGCATCTCAAAAGTCGACCAAATCCAGACAGATGCGTGGAGGCCTTTCGACTCGTTAGAATGATGGGTCTTAATGTTCTCTCTGACCGAGGGCAGAGTTCCTTGGGTACCTTGAGATGCTTTATTGATGAACCCAGTACCTTTGCTTGTTGTAGAATGAATGCAGTTGCAATGCAAAGGGTTCTGTGTGTGGGTGGAGGTGTGTGGATTCAGCCAATATGGACATATTGCCCCATTCCTACAGAGCTTTCATTTCCAATCCCCTTCTCTCTTGACAGGAAAGCATGGTTCTCGATTGACCTCGGTCTCTGGATCATCCCAAGCTGTTACACCCTCAGACATGCCCGAGGTTACGGGAGTCGATCAGCATTGAGGAACTGGCAGTTCCAGGTGTCGAAAGATGGCACGAATTGGACCACCTTGTACAACCATGTTGATGATTGCTCACTGAATGAACCAGGGTAAGTAACTACACTTGTGGATTTGTATGTCCCTGGACCTACTCAATGTTAGTCAAAGTCAAAATTTCCACCTACCACAATACAGATTGCCCAATACTGTGTTTGTTCTGTTGTAGTTCGACAGCATCTTGGCCCCTCGAGCCACAAGACGATGAGAAGCAAGGATGGAGACACATTCGTCTTCAACAGACAGGGAAGAACGCGAGCGGACAGACACACTACCTGTCTCTCTCTGGGTTGGAGATATACGGGACCGCCACTGGAGTATGTGATGATTTAGGTAAGTCAACATTAAGTTTTCAGCACGAGTTTTCATCTGTTCTTCAGTGTTACTCTGGGCTGGGTTGCTCAAAACACCATTTGTGCTATTTTGACATTATCTTTAACGTGGCGTTGACTGCAATGGGCCTAACTGATGGAGATAAGACCAAGGTACCGGTAGTACTAACGTCATGTTAGTGACAAATACTGTTTTGAACAACCGAGCCCTGAGGGGTACACCTTCAAGTATTTGTGGAATACTTTGCCCACGAGACACACAGAAGAGAAATTCCTTGGATGACACTGCTACGTGTTGCGTAAAATGACCACAGGAAGGTTGGCTTTGACCAACAGTTGCTAAGATCCTTTCTCTGTTTCTGCTGTTCAGGTAAAGCGGCAAAAGAAGCCGAAGCCAACCTACATAAACAACGTCGTCTGCTGAGAACACAGGTGTTGAAACAGATGGTACCAGGTGCTCGTGTTGTGAGGGGGATGGACTGGAAGTGGAGGGACCAGGATGGCCACCCTCCTGGTGAGGGAAGGGTCACTGGGGACCTACACAATGGTGAGTAGACCTCTGTATCTCGTCCCTTTTGGCTAACGTGTGGTTTGTGCTCATTCAAATGATAGAGTAGACTGTCCCGACGCTGATTTCCCCACGTGCAAGTTTTGACCGCGAATTTTGGTTTTGTGAAGGATTTCTCACTTTGCATTGGCATTTTCAGGTTGGATCGACGTAACTTGGGATTCTGGTGGTTCGAACTCCTACAGAATGGGAGCGGAGGGAAAGTATGACCTACAGCTTGCCCCGTCTCATGATCCTGATAAACTGAAACCAACAACTAAAGAAGGTGCTACAGGTGGCGTCAAGGCCAAACCAAACAATCCACAGGCTGCGGAGTCAGTCAAAAAGGTAAAGACGAGGAATTTTCCCACTGTCCCTGATCTCTCATTCATTAGTTTGTGCTCGATCTAATGATATCTTTCATGTTTTCAGTCAAGCTCCCTAACGAGTAGAAAAAGTAGTTCCACGCCAAGTCTTAGCGATGTGTCTGAATCCAAGGCTTCAGTTGCGAGCACAGAACAGGCAGCGTCGGCGGAGAATCTGTCTGCTACAGTCAAAGCTGTGAGTATCAGTTTGTGAGAAAGTCTATCCAGTTTGTTAAGGCGCTGCCCCACGTTTGCGATTTCTCAAACTAGTTGGCTCTTTATGGGCAGTCGTTTTGCCATTGGTCTACACCATTCTAAAGAGAAGTTACTAATCTGTTCCCGTCTTTCTCCAGGCTGCCAGAAGTGTCGCTGAGAGCATCAGTTTGATGAACGAAGATTCCTCCATCAAGGTCCATATTGACAGCGACGACAGACTGTCATCCGAGACGGTCCTCGTTCACCGCAGCGCGGAGGAGGAGGATGCGTTCTTCGAAGGTGCATGCGGTGAGGATTTCTCTCTGAAATCGACCGAGTCGCTTCTGAGGGGAGCCGTTGGAGGCGTCACCAAGAACAGCGACCAGAGCCCTAGCAATATGAGTGAATCAAAAACGGATCAGAAAAAGGCGGACTCACAAACGCGTACGTCGCCGACAAACCCGATGAGCGTGAGCGTCCCGAACCTGCCGAGCAGTACGGAACAGACGGCGAGTTTGTTGGAGTCGTTCTCGTCGGTGCTAAGGAGGAACCGTGGCAACAACAATATGACTCGGTGCAGTAACATGAGCAGTTTGGCGAGGCTGGCATTGCAGGCTAATTCTCCAAGTACAACAAGTAAGTCAACAGCTACGCCCGACTCGAGGGGTGTGGGTCAATCTCTCGGTAGTTTTAAGCCAGCAGCTTACCTGGTGATATTGGAAGCGATCTTATCGCCAGCTTGCAAAATCAGGTGTTGACGCCAGGTGTGCACTGGACAACGATGCATGGAATCTTCTCGCCAGTGAAATTCGCCCATTGTCAAACAATACCAAAGCCGATATTGCCTAGTCTGCGGTGGCTGGTGAGAAGATTGGTGGCGAGTAGATCACTTGCGATATCACCCAGTGTGCCGCTGGCTTTACCTTGTCACTATTGATGTCTATACTGCAGAACTGTGGTTGGTCATTCCAGCAGTCTTCTTTACCAGTTCATAACCACAGTTTTCTCTGAATAGTCATTATCCCTGGACAGCTACCTTCCTATATCGTTGCATCAATCTTTATTTCCTAACTTTCAGATAGCTTACTGAGCCAGGCCCAGAGCTACCCCAACCTAACCAGTAGCGGTGCGGCAGCCACATCGAACACACTGACCAGCTCTCATGCGATGGGTAACGCCACGTCTCACAGCCAAGCCCTGACCATGAGCCTGGCTTCCACGTCGAGTGAGAGTGACAACGACTTCTTAGAGAGCTGTCGAGCGACGACGTTACTCGCCGAACTCGAGGATGATGATGATCTACCGGAGCCCGATGACGATGAAGATGAAAATGATGATGAAAATGACGACGATGATGAATATGATGATGGCCTGGTATGCAGCTTTCTCCGAGCTCTTGGTGTGCGTGTCCTCGATCGAAAGCGATCAGACAGTGATCAGGCCACTGAAGTAATCATTTTATTTTCCAATCTTTCCGGTTGACAGTTGTCTGCTTGAGGGGGATGCTGACGGCGTCTGTGTCAGTACGCTTTCCTCACAGAGGACTATCAGCTCCCCAGATCACCTCTCTGCCTCAGCTACAGCAAAAAGTCACGAAAGTCTGAAAAAATCGTAGACAACAGTCCACCTCTGGAGGACACAAATGAAAATGAACTTCTCTTTTGTTTCTGCTGTGTGCGTTGTGGTCTTTGCAGAAATCTTCCATCGCAGCTTTCATCAGCGAATTATGGCGATGCCTTTATTTTGCACGTAGTCAGTAGCATCTTGTACGTAATGCTGACAGAGCTTCCTTGCCATCCTTGCGTATCCATCTCAACCTCAGAAACCGTCCCTAGTGGCGTATGCATTGTTGCTATTGCTACTTGGTGAAGGTACTTGCTTGCTGTACAGATAAACACTTAGATTCACTATTACCGGTATTCTCAAGTCAATTTACCGGTAGAGTAGTGCAGCGGAAACACCAGCACCTACCATTGCTGAGCTTCCAGTTTCCATCCTGATTTTGTAAATATCAGTGACCAGTCCATGATACCAGGAGCGCCTTGCCCTCCAAGCTTTGCCAGTACGTGTAGGTTTTGGTGTGTCTGCTTGCTTTGTGTCTGTCTTTTGTTATTTTGATTTGCTTTCTTGGTAGTTTCACTCAGCAGGTCGCTGCAGACAAAGATTCTGTGCTGTTGACATGAAACGTGGCCTGTAGGATGTAAAATAACCTCTGGCAATACATGTAGACCTTGATTACTAATAAACAGCCAACTGTGTGTTTAACAGTCTGTCTCACAGTGTACAGGCTCTTTGTAGTCTTTATGGAAGTGGCTAAGTTCATTGGGTGATCTCTCCTCTCTCTACGGACACCTCTCAGAACAAGTTCCAGGGCTGGCCAGTTTACTTGTCAGGGAACGGGCAATGGGACTTGAAAAACTGGCCGAGCTGGTACTTATTCCAAGAAGTGAGAAGGACAAATGAGCAGACCAGGTCTACCCAAATCTATACAGTTGGCACCCACGAGGGAGGATGATATGACGTTTTGTGCAACCCGAGACGCAAGATGATGCGCCTCGTGTTGCACAAAATGTCATGCCGTCCTGACAGAGTCTTTGAGTGTCATGACAAATGTCGATGACCACACAGTGAGAGGTAGCGCTTTCTTATCGTTACAGGAGGAAGAGGAGTATGATAGCTCCGGCACGAGGACCCGATCCTGGGACGACGAGTACGTCCTCAAACGTCAGTTCTCTGCCCTGATCCCAGCATTCGATCCCAGGCCAGGACGAACCAACGTGAACCAGACCCAAGATTTCCAGATCCCCTCTCCTGGATCGGATGAGGGTGCGGCTGTGAGTGAGGAAGATGGAGCCCCACAGCCAAGACTGGCTCTCTTCTTGAACGGACCTGGCTTGCCTGGGGTAAGAGTGATTTCAGACCCTGTTCTCTTCCTGCTCCTTGTCCTGTGTACAAAGGACCAAGAACTAATTTCGATGTCGAGGGGGTCCTTGCTCCTTGTCCTATACTTTGTAACTCTCTTTCGACTGCAAACACAAGGGCAGGGCTGCTGAAGCCAGGAAGGCACAGTCTTCTCTGCCGTTAGAGACTGCCACCAGTTAGCTGTCCTAGAACGTCACAAAATTTTACGTCACAGACATACGCCATGACCTCCACGTCATTATGGATGACGTTGTGGTGTGATTTCTTCTCTGACGTCAAATTTCGTGGCGTTCCAGGACCACTGTTATACTGGTGGTGGCCTCTAATGGCAGTAAGTCTCCCATTGACTCTTACTTACGTCTCTTTTATATCAAAGTTCCTGTTTATAGATTTTCATTCCCGATTCTGTGAGATTCTTCGATGACTTACCAAATCTCGATCTCTGTTTCAGATTCCCGACACCGAGATATATCTTCGCGACGGCCATGCTACAATTTTCAAATACGTCCAAAAACTTATGATTCAAGGTGCCGTTAGTAATAGAAGTGATCGATTAAAACGAATATGGGAGCCAACGTACACGTGAGTAGAGGGGTGTGGGAGAGTGCAATGCTAGGCCCTAGGTCTATCACTCGAGTATAGGGGCTTGGGAAAGTTCAGTACTCAGCCCTAGGTTCATCATTCAAGTATAGGGGCATGGGGATGTTCAGTACTAGCCCTAGGTTCATCACTCGAGTATAGGGGCATGGGAGAGTTCAGTACTAGGCCCGAGGTTCATCACTTGGTCATAGGGGTTTGGGAGAGTTCAGTACTAGGCCTAGGTTCATCACATGGGCATAGGGGCTTGGGAAAGTTCAGTACTAGGCCCTAGGGCCACCAAGTGTCTGTCAGCCAGCCTATTCTCATCAATTTCTTCAATTTGTTTGCGATGTTAACCTGGACGTGTTGCCACATTTCAGTATTGTCTACAAGGAGCTTCGACCTGATGATAAACAGATCTTGGAGAGTGAACAAAATGGGGTAAGTCTTAAGTCTACCTGAACCCTCCACAATCAAGCATGCAGAGAGTCTTGAGAATCACTCAGGTTGATTGTTGAAGTCAAGTAAAAAAAGGTTTGACTTTGAAACCTGTGTAGTCAAAACTAGACGACAGGTGCATGCTACAGGAACTGTGAGTAGATACCGGTATTAAGATTTTTGACCTGAAATCACCAAAGTTAGGGATTTGCTGTTCTCAACTCCAGCTCTTCAGATTCTATATTTACTGAAGAATGATATTCTTAAGAAATGTTAGGATTTTACTCCGCTGACCGAAGGTGTTAAAGACTTATTATCCATGCACAGATTTGTGTAGTAAACATGCTGTATTGAATGCCGTGGCCCAAGTTTCAGCATGGGTTTCAATGAAATTTGTTTCCTCCCCGTACTAATCCATCTCTTGAGACATCCAGTTTGCATGATGTCATGTCTATTTTGATTACGATTTAGGGTCTCTGCTGGTTTTGTTGGCAAATTTTCAAATCTGACAGATATACCTTGACAGTGTGAGCGTTAAGAATCTTGGGTTGTGACTCAGACTGAATACTGGTCGGGCCCTCCCTTTAAACATTGATGAATCATTTCTGTGCTCTTTAGGGAGGTCCATTTGGAAGGGTCTAAGTGGGGAGGTGTTCAAGGTTAAGGGTCACTTACCTTGTTCTTCATCTGTCTTGTTAACCGGTCTTGCAGGGACGCTGGGCTGTCTCATTTGTAGAGCGCCACCTTGGTACAGACCAGTTACCTAAATCTGACGTCATTGACTATTTACGCCAGAGCGCGGATGACTCTTTTCTCCGACGCTGGAAGCTCACGGGCACCAGCAAAAACATCCGAAAGAATCGCAACTGTTTGCAGCTGGTTGCAGCGTACAAGGTTAGCTATGCTATCCTCTTGTTCTATGTTACTGTCCACGTCAGAATAACGTGCCATCCTAAACCAAATCCTACATTCACCCGATGAAATCAGTTTCCAACATGGCCAAATGTTTCGGGCCAAATTCGCCATGTGGTGGTGGGTCTATCTAAACACAGTAGTACCTCCCTTTTCGGACTCCTCTGCTGTGGCAATGAAGTTCGGCTAGAGTTGGATATTTCTAGGTACAGTGGACCTCTCTATTGAGGAAACCTTCCGGACTGGAAGTTGGTGTCCTTACTTGTAACGTGTCCTGATTACAGAGGTCAAAATGAATAGAAACGACCAGTTTGGGACTGAATTTTGGTGTCCATAATAGGCAGAGAGGTGTCCACAAAGAGGGGTTCCACTGTACATCTTGACCTCTGTAATCAGGACACCTCTCAATTAAGGCAGCATCTGTCAGACCCAAGGGTGTCCTTAATATAGAGGTTCCACAGGATGTTACTTGCACTGATGACATTTTGACGTGGGCAGTAACACTGACTTGGGTTGGTGATAGTTCATATGTACTTTAATCACGTTGTATTATACCATTTGTTGATCACTATTTGCTGCTATCTGTGGTTCTGATTGTGTCAGTTGTTCAGTTTTGTCTAGCTTAGCTGATCATCTCACAGGCCTTGTTGTACCGGGAACAACCCAAAAACTTTCCCAAGAAAGGTGAATTTATGCCTTGTATTGTGAGTCGCTTACTGAATGAGGCTGTTATTCAGAAAGTCGATAGCTGAGGTACTGACAATCCATAAGGTGGTGACGGCCGTAAACTTGGTTCAGACATCACAAGTGAATGTGACGTAACGATGCAACTATGAGGTCAGGCATGCCCAGTTGATGATATAAAGGTCACACGGCCGTAAAGGTCAAATGAGATTGTTCCCACCTGTCTGACGCAATATCTTGTCCTTCCACCCTGCCCTCAGGCCTAACGCTTTCTCACATCATAAGATTATCAATATGTTTTCTTGGTGTATTCTGTATCAGTATGATTAGGATGGGATGTGTTGGCTGGTGCATGTTTTCACACTTTAACCTGTTATAATTCTGTTTATTTGCCATATTAACCCACTCTGTGCTAGGTTTGTAGTTGGGTGGTCTTCACTCCTGTTCAGGGACCTTTTCACGAAGCTCTCGTTACTCAGAGTGCATTAAATTATTGTTCTTTTGGGGAAATCTGTTGTCTACTATCAGCCTGACAAAAGATTTGTGTGCCCTTAAAGTTACGGGTGCTTTGTGAATAAGGTCCCTGCCGAGGAAATGAAAGAGTGCATGCTGTTGACTCGAGGAATCATCCATGAAAAGTGTCATGTGGCAGTAGTTTTGACGAGTGCTGTACATCAGCTAGCATGGATCTGTTAGTTTACCCTTAACCCATTGTCAACCAACTGACTGGTACTTTTGCTTTCAATTTATTTATACCACTGCAATAGATGTGCTCTCACCCCTCCTAGGAGTGCACTGGACTAATAAGGGACACTGGAAGCACCATACTAACCTTAACAAAATGGTTTGCTGGTCTGTGTAAACAGCTGATCTCAGTTGTGGTTCCAAACTGCAGCTGAATTTGTATTTCTAAAGCCATCAGCTCACCAGGTGATATTGCAAGCGACCTGCTCGGAACAGCAAAATCGGCTGTTTTGTTCAACAGTGATGTGTGGAATCTTCTCGCCAGTGATGCTCGCCCATTATCAAACAAGAGCAAAACCGATATTGCCTAGTCTGCTGTGGCTGGCAAGAAATTCGGTGGCGATCAGGTCACGTGAGATATCCCCCTGATGTACTGTGGGAAGAGTTTCCCTCTACTTGACCTATGCTGTTGGCGACACTACCTAGCAGTAACCAGACAAACCAATACGTGGCTCATAACAAGGTGATTCCAGTATCCCTTTATCAGACATGGCCATCATCAGCTGTATCTGAAGATCTTGATGTAGCATCAGTGTAATCTTTTCAGCGAATGGACACCACTGCTTTTCTTGTTGAATGTCAGTAATAGAATGGGTAGATTCAACTCGGGACTTCACCATCTTGTCCCGACAAGCGTTCCAATCACTCCTACCCTCGCTGAGGCCTTGATTTGTCAAGATGTTCTTTGCTGAACAAACAGCATTTGAGTTTAGAGTTTGTCAAGATTCCACCCTCTTCTGGCAGAAATCAGAGACTGAGCTTCATTGAAGTTCCCCACTACATTTCAGCCCGTCTTTTCCTCTCTCTTCTAGGAGTTTGCCAAGACTCTCCCGTTGTCACGCCAAGCGGGCGCCGCCAGGGAACGACTGCTGAGTGAAACAGACACCCCGGTCGCCACGGAGATCAGTTGTAATGTTGAAGATGTCCTACAACTGCTGCAGATACTCTATGCAATATCTATGGATCCTGGAAACGGACTCGTCGAATGTAAGTTGCCGCGGAAACTCAAAAAATGGACGTACCTGAGCGTCTTATCTGGTGAACCAGGACTAAAGTATTGTAAAATCTTGTGAAACGGGGAAATCATCCTGGTTTACTGTCTGTGCTGCCATCAACATTTGGCTGTAACAAGTCGGTAAGATTTGTATCTGACACGCTGCCACAGAAGTTTTCGGGTGACGGAAAATGTGGCTGCCTGAGCTGAGAATGCAGGTACTGTCAGAGAGATTCGCTGTTTGTAGGAATATCTGCTGTCTATCAGTAGACAAGTTCAGCCAACTGACATCTGCACCCACTGCCACAGAGGTGACAGGCCTCGATATCTCCACTACACCACTCTGACTTATTGTACTTGTTCCATTTCAGTTGAAACTCCGCATTTCAATATTCCCCCAGAGGAGTTCACCAGCAAGAAGATCACTAACAAACTAGCCCAACAGATTCAGGATCCTTTGGTGCTCTCCAGTAATGCCTTACCTGATTGGTGTGAGAGACTAACCAAGTGGTGTCCAATGTTGTTCCCGTTTGATACCAGGCAGCTTTACTTCTCTTGTACCGCATTCGGTGCATCGAGGTGAGTAAGGGGGTGGTCCTGGACCAGGTGTTGAAGGAGGGGAGGAGCTAAAGGCCTGTTCCCATTATAGCAGTTTCTGCTGCGGTTTGCATCAAGCAGTACAGTCTTCACAGGCATTGGGATAATTAACACATCGTGTATTGTTAAACCTCAATGGATTCTCCAAAACCCTTTGGAAACTGCACCATTTGCCGCAAACCACGGCGGAATCCGCTGTTGTGGAAAGGGCCTTTATAGTATCCTGAGGTCCTATAATCGGATCCCAGCTGAGGCACTCAGGCTCATGAGTTGTGGTGATGGATGTTTGAGGGACATTTAGGCTCATCACTTGGGGTGTTTGAAGTGGATGTTAGAAGGCAGAATTTACCAAGAGTCTGATATACATTCAGTTCCTTTCTAATTCCAGGGCGATCGTCTGGCTCCAGAACAAACGAGATGCCGTATTGGACAGGAATCGTGGTCCGTCACCGAGGAGGGACGACAGCAGCGAGTTCCGCGTCGGGCGTCTGAAACATGAGAGAGTGAAGGTTCCGAGGGGTGAGAAGCTGTTAGAGTGGGCGAATCAGATGATGAAACATCATGCTGAAAGGAAGGCCATATTGGAGGTGAGCGTGACAAACCAATACATGGACTACCACTCGGACAAAACTTAAAACTGGGTCCACAACTATCTACCATTTGATTACTAATTTACTGTGTGCGTCATCAGGGCATGTAACACCTGTCAGTCGAATCATGCTCTGTGTTCTTGTATTTCAGATTGAGTTCCTAAACGAGGAAGGAACAGGACTCGGTCCGACGCTCGAATTCTTCGCTCTCATCGCTGCTGAATTCCAGAAGAAGAGTCTGGTAATTTGGCTCTCTGACGACGAGGTCCATGACGACCTTGAAAGAGAAGTAGATATAGGTCATGGTGTGAAGCCGCCGGGGTACTACGTCCAGAGATCATGTGGTCTATTCCCGGCCCCCCTTCCTCAGGACGGACCAGAGATAGAACAGGCTGAGCGTCTGTTTCATACGCTGGGAACGTTCCTCGCGAAAAGTATACAGGACTCTCGATTAGTTGACATTCCACTGTCGCGTCCGTTTTTGAAGATGATGTGTCGCGGTGAGGTCGGTAGTCATATTACTCAGCAGTTTATTGAGCTCACATCGCGGGAGGAGGAACCCCAGGAGACGACGGACACGGACATTCACCCCATCCAGCGATCACACTCTGTTATTCCACCATGGTATTCCGGTGTGTTATGTTTTGAAGACTTTGAACAGATTAACCCTCATCGTGCTAAGTTTTTACGGCAGTTGAAAGAGTTATCGAATAGGAAAAGTGCAATTCTCGGCGACAAGTCGTTGTCAGAAGCCGAGAAGAGGAATCTCATTGAGAACTTAACGTTGAGGATGGATAGTACGGGACAGATTCACCTCGAGGATCTGGGGTAAGTGTCGCACATCTGTGGGCCATTCTGTGGTAATCAGGGGTTGTTGCTGCTCGCTCCCACCACACATAGCCAGATTGTGATCTGGTTTACAGACTTGCCCATTGTATGGAGGCAGCATGGCCGAAAAAGAAGAAATTATTATTACTTGCAAGTGCAGCTTGAAATTCTCGTGTGTGGAGGCCTAAGAACATCTCTGATCTGATTACCTCAGGATACCTTGGGTGTTTTAGATGGGCATGAAAAATTCTTTATTTCGTCACCTTCGGGCGTAGGGGGTCACTGATGCCCAAAATGCAATCCTGTTATACAGATGGTATGGATGCCACAGAATGTTCTGCCTTCCACTTAATCCTGACTGCCAGCTCTTAGAACCAGGTCATAGCTGTGTTTCTCATCTTTCAGACTTGTGTTCCAATACAATCCTCCTTCCAAAGTGTTCACTTTCGATGCGATTGATCTCAAACTGAACGGAGGAGATCAGGTAAGATACACGTAGCTGTTCTCCAGATCATCTTGTGATTCACTCAGTATTGTCTTCAGAGCTCCTGGGCCCATATTCATAAAACTACATGTACTTAAGTCTAAGTGTGACACTTATCTTTTGTTCAACACAAAAGATAAGTATCACACTTTGACTTAAATATGTTTATGAACACCAAAACTCTCAAGTGTAAAAGCTCTGTCACTCCATGCCCATCTCACTCTCACCTATTGCTTTACGATGTGATTATTTTTCTTTCAGGATGTAACCATTGATAATGTGGAAGAGTTCGTAGAGCTAAGTCTGGCGTTATCTCTCAACACGGGCATCAGACGTCAGATGGAGGCATTCAGAGGTGAGTAGATGAGGCAACTCAAGAATTCTCACGCGGAGCTGTGCCTTCACTTGTGCATCCTTGCTTAGCATTGACAGCCAACGTTATAAACATGGTTCATCACTCCATTCCTATTCTCTTTCCTTCACAGCTGGATTTGATCTTGTATTCCCGATAGAAAAGCTGTATTCCTTCAGTCCTGGAGAGCTACAGACCATGATCTGTGGCGACCAGGCTCCTGTGTGGACGCGGGATGACGTCTTGAACTACACGGAGCCGAAACTTGGCTACACAAAGGAGAGGTAAGTTCTACTCGAGATAAATTAAGCCATCAGGACACTAGGCAATTCCGCAAGCGATCTACTCACCACCGATCTTCTGCTTGCCACCACAGACGAGGCGATATTGTCTTTCGTATTGTTTGACATTGGGCGAACACTGGCAATAGAATTCCAGGTACTGTCCAGGCACACTTGGCGTCAACAGCCGATTTTGCTTGTTTGCGATATCGCCAGGTGTGCTGCAGGCTTTAGGGAGTCTGGTGGCACAGGTGTTCACCATCAGATGTGGGACCAAGATGTCATAGGTTCGACGTTTTATTCTTACCCCCGTTTTTCTTGCAGTCCTGGGTTCCAGAGGTTCGTCAGCGTCCTCACCAACATGAACGGAGATGAAAGAAAATCATTCCTTCAGTTCACGACGGGTTGTTCATCACTGCCACCAGGGGGCCTCGCTAATCTTTACCCCCGGTTAACAGTTGTGAGGAAGGTGGACGGAAACGACGGGAGTTTCCCTTCGGTGAACACGTGTGTCCATTATCTAAAACTGCCGGAATATTCCTCGGAGGAGATCATGAGGGAACGTCTACTGGCCGCTACGAGGGAGAAAGGGTTTCATCTTAACTAAGGGATAGGTTACCAAGTCTTAGCGGGTAACATGGTTGATCTAGTGAGTACCCAGCATGAGCAGACGACATCTTCTGATCTGTATTTTTGTTGTAGGGTGCATTTTACAGAAAGTATGTGACCCCGTGACAGCAAAATGAGTCGGAATGTGCCAGGAAGAAGACCCAAGATGGCACCAGAGAACAATTGCAGAAATGGACAAAGTCAAATTTCACAATGGGCAGACAAAGATGAAATCAACAAACCATTCGTTCACCTTGGGTCTTCTTCTGTGCGCATTCCGACTCATTTTGCTGTCACGGGTCACATATTTGAAGAAACTTGTTTGCTCAGAGCTCTCTAAGGGTGTTTCTTCAAGTGTATACCAGGTAGTCTTGTTGCACAGCCACCAAGAGTCCTTGCTGTTACCATTTGTTGATCACTATTTGCTGCTATCTGTGGTTCTGATTGTGTCAGTTGTTCAGTTTTGTCTAGCTTAGCTGATCATCTCACAGGCCTTGTCGTACCGGGAGAATAACCCAAAAACTTTCCCAAGAGAGGTGAATTTATGCCTTGTATTGTGAGTCGCTTACTGAATGAGGCTGTTATTCAGAAAGTCGATAGCTGAGGTACTGACAATCCATAAGGTGGTGACGGCCGTAAACTTGGTTCAGACATCACAAGTGAATGTGACGTAATGATGCCAGTATGAGGTCAGGCATGCCCAGTTGATGATATAAAGGTCACACGGCCGTAAAGGTCAAATGAGATTGTTCCCACCTGTCTGACCCAATATCTTGTCCTTCCACCCTGCCCTCAGGCCTAACGCTTTCTCACATCATAAGATTATCAATATGTTTTCTTGGTGTATTCTGTATCAGTATGATTAGGATGGGATGTGTTGGCTGGTGCATGTTTTCACACTTTAACCTGTTACAATTCTGTTTATTTGCCATATTAACCCACTCTGTGCTAGGTTTGTAGTTGGGTGGTTTTCACTCCTGTTCAGGGACCTTTTCACGAAGCTCTCGTTACTTAGAGTGCATTAAATTATTGTCCTTTTGGGGAAATCTGTTGTCTACTATCAGCCTGACAAAAGATTTGTGTGCCCTTAAAGTTACGGGTGCTTTGTGAATAAGGTCCCTGCCGAGGAAATGAAAGAGTGCATGCTGTTGACTCGAGGAATCATCCATGAAAAGTGTCATGTGGCAGTAGTTTTGACGAGTGCTGTACATCAGCTAGCATGGATCTGTTAGTTTACCCTTAACTCATTGTGAACCAGCTGACTGGTACTTTTGCTTTCAATTTATTTATACCACTGCAATAGATGTGCTCTCACCCCTCCTAGGAGTGCACTGGACTAATAAGGGATACTGGAAGCACCATACTAACCTTAACAAAATGCTTTGCTGGTCTGTGTAAACAGCTGATCTCAGTTGTGGTTCCAAACTGCAGCTGAATTTGTATTTCTAAAGCCATCAGCTCACCAGGTGATATTGCAAGTAATCTGATCGCCACTGAGCAAAATCGGCTGTTGACCTCAGGTGTGAGCTAGACAGCGATGCATGGAATCTTCCTGACTAGTCTGCTGTGGCTTTTGAGAAGGTCGGTGGCGAGCACACTTGCGATATTGTCTGGTGTGCTGCTGGCTTGAGAGTTGTCCTTGACCTATGCCATTGGTATGTCACCTTGCAGTAACCAGACAAACCAATACGTGGCTCATAACCCGGTGATTCCAGTATCCCTTTATCAGACATGGCCATCATCAGCTCTATCTGAAGATCTTGATGTAGCATCAGTGTAATCTTTTCAGCGAATGGGCACCACTGCTTTTCTTGTTGAATGTCAGTAATAGAATGGGTAGATTCAACTCAGGTCTTTGCCGTCTTGTCCTGACAAGCATTCAAATCACTCCTACCCTCGCTGAGCCTCCTCGGCGGGCGAAGTGGCTGTAGGCCTTGATTTGTCAAGATGTTCTTTTACTGAACAAATGACATTTTGAGTTCAGAGTTCATCAAGATTCCACCTTCCTCTTGGCAGAAATCAGAGACTGAGCTTCACTGAAGTTACCCACAACATTTCAGCCCGTCTTTTCCTCTCTCTTCTAGGAGTTTGCCAAGACTCTCCCGTTGTCACGCCAAGCGGGCGCCGCCAGGGAACGATTACTGAGCGAAACAGACACCCCGGTCGCCACGGAGATCAGTTGTAATGTTGAAGATGTCCTACAACTGCTGCAGATACTCTATGCAATATCTATGGATCCTGGAAACGGACTTGTTGAGTGTAAGTTGCCGCGGAAACTCAAAAAATGGACGTACCTGAGCGTCTTATCTGGTGAACCAGGACTAAAGTATTGTAAAATCTTGTGAAACAGGGGGAAATCATCCTGGTACCTGGTTTACTGTCTGTGCTGCCATCAACATTTGGCTGTAACAAGTCGGTAAGATTTGTATCTGACACGCTGCCACAGAAGTTTTCGGGTGACGGAAAATGTGGCTGCCTGAGCTGAGAATGCAGGTACTGTCAGAGAGATTCGCTGTTTGTAGGAATATCTGCTGTCTGTCAGTAGACAAGTTCAGCCAACTGACATCTGCACCCACTGCCACAGAGGTGACAAGCCCACATATTTCCACTGCACCACTGTGACTTACTGTCTTTATTCCATTTCAGTTGAAACTCCCCATTTCAATATACCCCCAGAGGAGTTCACCAGTAAGAAGATCACTAACAAACTAGCCCAACAGATTCAGGATCCTTTGGTGCTCTCCAGTAATGCCTTACCTGATTGGTGTGAGAGACTAACCAAGTGGTGTCCGATGTTGTTCCCGTTTGACACGAGGCAGCTTTACTTCTCCTGTACCGCATTCGGTGCATCGAGGTGAGTAATGGGTCCTGGCATTGAAGGACGGAGAGGGCATAAAGGCCTGTTATCATTTCAGCGGTTTCCACCACGGTTGGCATCAAGCGACACAGTTTTCACAGGCATTGGGATAATTAACACGCCATGTATTGTTGAACCATCGCAGGATTCTTCAAAAGCCTGTGAAAACCACACCACTCGCCGGACACCGCGGTAGTGGAAACGGGCCTTTAGTAGTATGAGGTCTTGTGATTGGATCCCAGTTTAAGGGACATTTACGCTCATCATCCAGGTTGATTGAAGTGGATGTTAGAAGGCAGAATTTGCCAAGAGTCCGATATACATTTAGTTCCTTTCTAATTCCAGGGCGATCGTCTGGCTCCAGAACAAACGAGATGCCGTATTGGACAGGAATCGTGGTCCGTCACCGAGGAGGGACGACAGCAGCGAGTTCCGCGTCGGGCGTCTGAAACATGAGAGGGTGAAGGTTCCGAGGGGTGAGAAGCTGTTAGAGTGGGCGAATCAGATGATGAAACATCATGCTGAGAGGAAGGCCATATTGGAGGTGAGCGTGACAAACCAATACATGGACTACCACTCGTATGAAACTTTAAACCGAGTCCACAGTTAACTACCATTTGATTAGCTGCCTCTATTGGGGCGTTTGTGACCTGCTCCAGCAAAAGCAGGTGTCAGTCGCAAGTGATCCTCACTGGTCATCAGTTTACTCAACTATTAGTGAGCTTCTGCAAGCGTCCGGTTAGGCTCTACGACGACGTTTATAGTGTGAGTGCACCCAAACAATAGATAAACGTAGTCGTATGGCCTAACCGGGCGCTTGCAGAAGCTCTCTATTATCACTGCTGTTCACTACTATTGTAAACCTGCAGAGATGTACATTTCAGGTATTGCGTTGTAAGGCCGTTAACCATTTTCTCGGTTGCAACGAGCACCTACTTTTGCTAGATCGGGTCACATTTAACACCTGTCATTCGAATCACACTCTGCCTTCTTGCATTTCAGATTGAGTTCCTAAATGAGGAAGGAACAGGACTCGGTCCGACGCTCGAATTCTTCGCTCTCATCGCTGCTGAATTCCAGAAGAAGAGTCTGGTAATTTGGCTCTCTGACGACGAGGTCCATGATGACCTTGAAAGAGAAGTAGATATAGGTCATGGTGTGAAGCCGCCGGGGTACTACGTCCAGAGATCATGTGGTCTATTCCCGGCCCCCCTTCCTCAGGACGGACCAGAGATAGAACAGGCAGAACGACTGTTTCATACGCTGGGGACGTTCCTCGCGAAAAGTATACAAGACTCTCGATTAGTTGACATTCCACTGTCGCGTCCGTTTTTGAAGATGATGTGTCGCGGTGAGGTCGGTAGTCATATTACTCAGCAGTTTATTGAGCTCACGTCGCGGGAGGAGGAATCCCAGGAGACGACGGACATGGACATTCACCCCATCCAGCGATCACACTCTGTTATTCCACCATGGTATTCCGGTGTGTTATGTTTTGAAGACTTTGAACAGATTAACCCTCATCGTGCTAAGTTTTTACGGCAGTTGAAAGAGTTATCGAATAGGAAAAGTGCAATTCTCGGTGACAAGTCGTCAGAAGCTGAGAAGAGGAATCTCATTGAGAACTTAACGTTGAGGATGGATAGTACAGGACAGATTCACCTCGAGGACCTGGGGTAAGTGTCACACATCCGTGGGACATTCTGAGGTAATCAGGGGTTGTCGCTGCTCGCTCCCACCACACATAGCCAGATCGTGATCTGGTTTTCAAACTTGCCCATTGTATGGAGGCAGCATGGCCGAAAAAGAAGAAATTATTCTTACTCGCAAGTGCAGCTTGAAATTCTCTTGTGTGGAGGCCTAGGAACATCTGATTACCTCAGGATACCTTGGGTGTTTTAGATGGGCGTAAAAAGTTCTTTATTTCGTCACCTTTGGTCGTAGGGGGTCACTGATGCCCAAAATGCAATCCTGTTAGGCTAAGAATCCATTCACGTGATTTTCGAGCAGTGCCGCATCCTTTGTCCGTGATCAATGCTGCAAAAACAAACTGCTTTCGAGCGTCTGCTGCTTGAAAATCACCTGAATGGAAAGCCAGCCTTATACAGATGGTACGGATGCCACAGAATGTTCTGCCCTCAATTGATCCTGACTGCCAGCTCTAACAATCAACTCATAGCTGTGTTTCTCATCTTTCAGACTTGTGTTCCAATACAATCCTCCTTCCAAAGTGTTCACTTTCGATGCGATTGATCTCAAACTGAACGGAGGAGATCAGGTAAGATACACGTAGCTGTTCTCCAGATCATCTTGTGATTCACTCAGTATTGTCTTCAGAGCTCCTGGGCCCATATTCATAAAACTACTTAAGTCTAAGTGTGACACTTATCTTTTGTTCAACACAAAAGATAAGTATCACACTTTGACTGAAGTATGTTTATGAACACCAAAACTCTCAAGTGTAAAAGCTCTGTCATTCCATGCCCATCTCACTCTCACCTATTGCTTTACGATGTGATTATTTTTCTTTCAGGATGTAACCATTGATAATGTGGAAGAGTTCGTAGAACTAAGTCTGGCGTTATCTCTCAACACGGGCATCAGACGTCAGATGGAGGCATTCAGAGGTGAGTACATGAGGCAACTCAAGAATTCTCACGCGGAGCTGTGCCTTCACTTGTGCATCCTTGCTTACAATGACAGCCAACGTTATAACCATGGTTCATCACACTATTTCAACATTCTCTTTCTTTCACAGCTGGATTCGATCTAGTATTCCCAATAGAAAAGCTGTATTCCTTCAGTCCTGGAGAGCTACAGACCATGATCTGTGGCGACCAGGCTCCTGTGTGGACGCGGGATGATGTCTTGAACTACACGGAGCCGAAACTTGGCTACACAAAGGAGAGGTAAGTTCTGTTCTAGATAAACTAAGCCAGCAGCACACTAGGGGAGTCCGCAAGCGATCTACTCGCCATTGATCTTCTGCCAGCCACCACAGACGAGGCGATATCGTCTTTCGTATTGTTTGACATTGGGCGAATACTGGCAATAGAATTCCAAGTACTGTCCAGGCACACAGCCGATTTTGCTTGTTTGCGATATCGCCAGGTGTGGTGCAGGCTTTAGAGAGTCTGGTGGCACAGGTGTTCTCCGTCAGATGTGGGACCAAGAGGTCATCGGTTCAGTTCCTGATACTGAAGGAATCAAAGTAAAACTGATGAGGGAAAGGGCCTAGACTATTTGACGTTTTATACTTACCCTTGTTTTTTCTTGCAGTCCTGGGTTCCAGAGGTTTGTAAGCGTCCTCACCAACATGAACGGAGATGAAAGAAAATCATTCCTTCAGTTCACGACGGGTTGTTCATCACTGCCACCAGGGGGCCTCGCTAATCTTTACCCGCGGTTAACAGTTGTGAGGAAGGTGGACGGAAACGACGGGAGTTTCCCTTCGGTGAACACGTGTGTCCATTATCTAAAACTGCCGGAATATTCCTCGGAGGAGATCATGAGGGAACGTCTACTGGCCGCTACGAGGGAGAAAGGGTTTCATCTTAACTAAGGGATAGGTTACCAAGTCTAAGCGGGTAACTTGGTTGATCTAGTGAGTACCCACCATGAGCAGACGACATCTTCTGATCTGTATTTTTGTTGTAGGGTGCATTTTACAGAAAATATGTGACCCCGTGACAGCAAAATGAGTCGGAATGCGCCAGAAAGAAGACCCAAGATGGCACCAGAGAACAATTGCAGAAATGGACGAAGTCAAATTTCACAATGGGCAGACGATGCTGAAATCAACAAACCGTTCGTTCACCTTGGGTCTTCTTCTGTGCGCATTCCGACTCATTTTGCTGTCTCGGGGTGACATATTTGAAGAAACTTGTTTGCTCAGAGCTCTCTAAGGGTGTTTCTTCAAATGTTGCAAGTGTATACTAGGTAGTCTTGTCGCACAGCCACCAAGAGTCCTTGCTGGTAATCAGTACCGGTAATTGCATCCTACAAACTTTGACGGCCGTCATATCCCAGACTTGCTATTTAATGGTGGGTTTTAGCACATACTAAGGATTCTGTGTAAAGGGGGGGCAGAATGACCGCAACGCTCAAGGCTGATAGCGCGAGTTCAGAAAAAGCTTCTGTGAACATTAAAAGGCAGCGATCTTCATATCAAGATGTGATACCTGCCCCACTAGGTCATTGTCTTTTGGAATAGGTCCCGCTGTCCTTGTCGCCATATATTACCAATAACCAAAGACTGCAGTAGTTTCCGAAGTCCATAAATAGTTGCCTATGATATTTTATGCTTGCTTTGCATTTCTTGGGAAGTTTACAACACATTTTGCTAACTCTCTTCGTGAGTGGTGTTCGATTTTGTTGCTTGAGTTTGTCCTGATGATGTAGGATTAGAAGGCCTGTAACCCATCACAATCATAGAGAATAGGGGACACTGATTTTGTGCACAATCAACTCTTCAGTAGTAAGCAGAATCAGGCATTCTGTTGCTAAAAGCATTTAAGACCCGGGTCAGAATTCCATTCCTCAAGACACGTAACGTGCAGCTGGATAAAATGAAGGTTACAAACTTGTGTTCTTTTCAAATGCCGACCACAACATGAAGTCGCCACCTACCTGTACCTCAGCTGAAAACCTCTGTCAAAGATATTCACCCACAGGCTGGTTCAGAAGTCTCCCCCGATGAAGGCACGTTTCCTGTATTTTGTGGTTGAAAATGTGTTTGTGGAAGTTAATAACCAACCTTTGACACCGGTAAATGCATTTATAGAGGATCAAATTCTGATCCAGTTAGTGACTCCTGACGATTTCCTGCATCTGTCTCCTGTCAAAGACGACGTCTCAGGCAGATTCACCAAATTTGTGCCCTGTGTTTCGTCATGTGATTATACCAAATAAACTTTCCACCATCCAGCTATCAGATCATTTCTTGTGTGTAGTGACCAGCGAGTCGACAATTACTTTATTATGTCATCTTCATTGAATACAGGAAATGTGTGAGATATCATATCTGTAAACTGATTGTTTTCTGTTTGTTTGTTGTGTCTTTTGGCAACAACAAAATACAGAGTTTTCGCAATCGCCCAGATAGACCTAGGACTACATTTAGTTACAATTTTCTGTTGTCTGAGCAACCCGACCAATAAACGTAGTCGTTGGTCTAACCGGGCGGTGGTGAAAACT
Organism: Notospermus geniculatus; assembly: GCA_002633025.1. NCBI lineage: Eukaryota > Metazoa > Nemertea > Pilidiophora > Heteronemertea > Lineidae > Notospermus > Notospermus geniculatus. The sequence goes on along the minus strand of NMRB01000801.1, from coordinate 155,971 downwards.
AACTAATATCACTGGTGTAAGTTCTGGAACCATTTTGTTTGTTTTGTTTACATTAACAACTTTGAGCTGATCATCTGTTCGCACAGTAGTAATGGTAAGAGCAGTAAATTTGTATATTTTATACAACGTACATAATAACAACATTTAGATTGGTGATTTCAGTGTGTTTGATTGACAGTTTAATTAGGCCCCGTTAACCAGTCACAAGGCAGTCTTTCGTGATGGATTAACTTTATTGATTTGCAATCAGAAGATTGGCTGGTGTCTGGTAGATTATCAGATTTAAAGATATGTGACCCAGTCCAGCAAAAGCAGGCACTTGTCGCAGGTGATCATCATTGGTCATCAGTTTACTCAGCTGTTATTGCTGCTGTCCGCTATTATTGTCAGCCTGCAGAGATGTAAATTTCAGCTATCGTGTTGTAAGGTCAAACCCTTTCCTTGGTTGCGACATGTGCCTACTTTGCTGGAGTGGGTCACATTTATCATGTTTATGTCTTCAGTTCCATTCATTGTCACCTTTATGTTCTTTGATGACGAATATCATATAGACAAGTGAAGTTTATGTTCTAAGATGACAACCAAACATTATATAGTCATGTATCAAACATTGTGCTGGTCAGTGCTTGACGCAAAAGGTGTGAATTCTGTGTGTAAAACTTGAAGCACGACTGGCGATCAGCTTCATATATGTCAGGCTATGTGGACCTCATGACATCTCAGTCCCTGTGGATCTTTAGGTATGTCAGGCCGTGTGGACCTCTGGGCCCTGTAATGTCGGGTCCCTGTAATGTTGACTGAAATCTGAACACTGACTGAGTGGAAGGTGAAGTGCCATGTTCTGCACTCAACACCCTCAAAACTTTTTGCCTCTTAATTTTCTCTTTATTTAATTTGTTTCCTTTTCGTTAGCCGTGCAGTTTATTGACTTCATTTGCAAGTTCTGCCTAATGAATGTGATATAACCTTTCACTAATCTGTATGATTGAAACCAAGATAGGTTTTAGGTCGAGGAATTACTGGGGAGGTTCCCACCGCGTGTGTCCTGCAAATCTCTGTTGGTGTTTTAGAATGTCTGAGGCAAGATGTTGATCATATGGACGCCTGATTATGGCAGTGTTATTGTCTATAGAAAGTCGGATAGAGTATCGTGGTGTTCTTGTCGATAAAAAGCAAGACTATATGGCAGTTATCTTGTCTATAGATGATTGCCTGACTTTATGGCAGTGTTCTTGTCTATAGAAAGTTGGACTGGCAGTCATCTTGTCTGTAGAAAGCCATGTGGTATGGCAGTGTTCTTGCCAATAGGAAGCCCAACTGTATGGCAGTGTTCTTGTCAAAAGAATGCCGGACTATATGGCAGTGTTCTTGTCTATCGAAAACCCTACTGTAGTGTTCTTGTCTTTCGAAAACCCTACTGTATGGCAGTGTTCTCTATAGAATGCTGGAGTTTATGGTAGTGTTCTTGTCTATAGGAACCTGTACTGTAGAAATGCAAACTCTATGGCAGTGTAAGCTGTACTGTATTCACGGTTCTGTCTATAGAAGACTAAAGGCCAAATTCAAAAAGGGTGTTTAAGACTTAGATACATGTACCATGTAACTTCGTCGTATGCATGGTGGAAGTGTGTGCATTTAGTGAAGTTACACGCGTCTAAGTCTTAATTGCGTGATGATCACCCTTTATGAATATGGCCCTATCTGTTCGGCTGCAATTTTTGTCTGAAGAAAACCAGACTGTACGGCAGTGATCTTGTCTTTTGAAAGCCTGAATGTGACTGATGTTTTTCTTTCTTAATCTACTGTAAAGCAGGAAAATTTCGCGTGCAGGAAATTTTCGCGAATTTCGCGAGAGTGTATGAGTCGCGAAAATGTCCTGTTGCGAATATAAATACATGCAAGTGATAAATATGGTCAGTGAAGAAAAACTGAAAAAATGGCAGAGACTCGCGAAAATATCCTGCCGCAAATATGTCTATAATTCATGATTCGCGAAAATTTCCAGCTGCGAAATTATCTTGCTTTACAGTATCTCTTGACCTTTGTGTGAGTGAGAAAACAGCCTAACTGAGATCATGGTGTGTAGAGTCTGAAAACTGCGTAAGTGTAATGACCATCTTCGTGATGTAGAGAAATAAATAACATGTACAAATATACCTCTTGTTGTTGATTGGTTGATTCAAGACGCACGCATTCTCGAATGCTCATCAAGATACCCCATGAAAAATTATAGGAAAAATGTTTAGAAAATACACATACTGTAAACCGTGAAATTTTCGTGAGAGTTTCATTTTCGCGAACTTAAATCGTGCGAAAATCGCTGGGTCTTAAACATTTCCGAACCGCAAGGGCCATTATCGCGAAATTTATTCTTGGCGAATTTGCGAAGTGCAAAAATCGCGAACAATTAGCGCTGCGAAAATTTCACGGTTTACAGTACACAAATCATGAAAAAACGAACTTTTTAAAATTTCATATATTTGATTCGAAATCGACATCATATCATCTCAATTCTAAAAATTGCAGTAAAGAAAGTTTTCAAAAATTGAATTTTCACATTTGATACTTTCATAATTTCAAGAATTTTGAAAAAAATCCAATGCCATCAGGCCCACATAGTCCAATAAAAAAAAGATTCCACCCAATTCTCCTGACTAGTTCAATCATATGAGACAGTAATTTGAATAAATGGCAAAAAATGAAGAAAAAGGCATCAAAATAATGCAGTTTTTCAAAATTATGCCGCAAAGGTTCCACGATAAGGTTGTATGATATGAAATCGATTTCGAATCAGATATCTGAAATTTTCGAAAGTTAGGTTTTTCATGATATTTTGAAATTTGATATCTTCGTGATATTTTGCCAATATTTTTCAATCTCTGGACATTTCGATTAAAAGTCATTAAATGAAGCCAAAGACGTGCAATTGCAATTGACAGGTATTTTCTATTTTTTCTATAATTTTTCTTGGGGTATAGATAAATTTGGGCGAAGTTGAACCAACTGAGATATCAGCAGCTTCGCTATCTGGCCTGGTCCTTTGCGTGAAATTTGAACGAATTCTGTGCAGTTACTGTAAACCGTGACATTTTCGCGACACTAAAAGTTGGTGAATTTATCATTTTTGAAAACCCTGAAGACTAATTTCCACGTTGACCTTCATCATTCAATGGAAAATGCATTAGGGTTTGTATTTTCGTGCTGTTTAGGTTCGCGTTTCGGCCCATGACTGCGAAAATAAAACGCACGCAAAAATTTCACGGTTTACAGTATGGCGGAAATACCCCAAGCATAAAGCACAGTGATTACATAACCAGCCAGCGGATGCTATCAGGGTGTAGCACAGCCCGAGCTTTACCACCCTACCAAGTTTGAATGAATTCTGTGCAGTTATGGCGAAAATAATCCAAGCATATCGCAGACCAATGGAGTCTCTATTGTTCTGCTAATTATTACATTATCAGACACCAGAAGCTATCAGAATGTAGCTAAGCCCCAGCATAACCACCCTACCAAGTTTGGTTTATTTCTGTGCTGTTACAGCGAAAATACCCCAAGCAGCAGAACATCTTATTTGCTCGGCCCCTCTCTCAAAAAATCGTACAAAAAATCCAAGTCGATGAAGTAATTAGGGCCGTATTCAAGAAGCTTCCTTAAGTGTGAGGTCGACCTTTAGCTATTGTTTGCAGGGTAGAATATAAAAGATTAAGGTCGACCTTCGACCTTACACTTAAGGAAGCTTCTTGAATACGGCCCTTAAAGTTTCTTTATTTGCTACACACTTGGACCCCAAAGGATTTGAATATGCATCAATAGTCAATAGATTTTTTGGACGATAAAAGTAGGGTTAACTGTTCTAATCATGACGGGAATGAACATATGAATAATTTGACCTTTATTTGATTCAGAACTGTGACACCGATCACAGCCGTGGCCTTAAGTCATTACGATAAGCCCTAATCCAACAGTTTGTCTGACGTCAACAAGGTCCTGTTAACCAAGGTCACAAACAAAGAAATAATATGCGGAACTTTGTCTGAATTAGCACCTTGATCACATGGACTTGATGCTCCAGGCATTGAATGACGTAGAGATCTTTGTAGTAGGCCCTAACGACTAAAGCTGGTAATCAGAAATCTAAGTTAGTCCATCTCCAATTGTTCTCAACAGGAGAACAATAGCCTTGAGGATCTCAATAAATGTGACCCGCTCTAGCAAAAGCAGGCACTTGTCGCAACCGAGGAAAGGGTTAACAGCCTTACAACACAATAGCTGAAATGTACGTCTCTGCTGGTTGACAAAAGTAGTGGACAGCAGTGATAATAGTTGGGTAAACTGATGACCAGTGATGATCACTTGTGACAAGCTTCGGCTTTTGTTGGAGCAGGTCACAAACGATCCATTGGTCTGTTCACCTGGTTGATTCAAAGAACGAGAAAGCACAAAAATCGTCACACAAAATGATAAATATCAAGAAGTCAATTTCCAGAAACTTGCGAATTTTCGACCCCAACCGGGGTCTTCCTCAGGCACTTTTCAGTTGGAGAGACCAGAAAAGACTTGGTTGATTGTCATTAATTCTGACAAGAAAATAATCAAATAAGAAAAATATTAATAAGAAAATACTTCATTTATTGTCATGGCACTTAATGAAGTACATGACAAACATTTATCACAGATTTAATACTAAAATCATCTTATTGTTCCTAATCCTTCAATCATTGAATAACACCACGTTATCCTCATGGAAGTTGGTGACACGTGAATTCATCTGGATGTCATCAAAATGAGGCGTGTAATCATATAAAGGTTGATATGAAATGATGGAAGCGGAGCAACCGTGGGAACAGGGCCAACGAAAGGTCTTCACGATGACAAACAGCAGTGATAGAAACCGACAACCAGAGATTTCGAAATGCCAGTGACGGTGTGGAGTACTAAAACTCTCATGGAGGCAACTCGACAGTTTTACACCATGGGCCGTATGCGCCAATGAAGATTATGTTGAACTCAGGTTAAGCCACAGCTTTTCAATTGTTCAGGTTTGCCAGGGCATGATGTGACAATGGAAAAGTTGTGGCTCAAACTGAGTTTAAGATAATCTTCGTTTAGTGCATACGGCCCTATGTGTTTTATGATTTTCACAGGTGTATGGACGATTATCACAGAGTCAATGTGATTAATCTATCGAATATATCAGTTGCCTGTGCAAATCTTTAAACATTGACATAAAACGTTCAAGTGGCCCCAGGCTTTAGGCTCTTTTCAAACATGTCACCAATTCCAAGAGGCAGGGCCCCCTACTTCCTGCGTTACCTGTGATTCAGCCGACACATCGGAGCGCAGTTGGTAGGGATCTATGTATTCATGATTGTACAGCGGTGCTGTGTAATGACCCAACATTTTGATACCAGGCAAAACTGGTGACAATTTTGACATAAAACAAAGATTTGTAATTTCATTATCAGTAGTTAAGCAAGAAGAATGAACATGAATTCGAACTGGGAAGAGCAAAAGTGAACAAAGCTGGGAAATAAATAGGCATTGAATGAAAAATGAACAATCCCAGCGAGAAGGTGTGAGATCCCATGAATTAAATTATGCATACCTAATATACATGATATATGTGGCGGTCTAGGAAAACCTGTCAGATGTCGCTGAATGATCAACAAGGACTATCAGATTGCCTGTGCATTGATCTCCTACTGTTTACCTGTTACGTAGTACATTTCAACTATTGAAATGTGCGGGTTCACCAAGGCCAAACACTTTCCTTAAATGCAACATCCGACGGGTTTTGCTCGATCGCCTCACATACGTTGGATTGCTAAGTTTGATAGATGAGTAGATAAGCGATGTTGAATATGACCAAGAAAAGGCCAGTCACGAATGAAACCCAAACGTGCTACCCTCCAAAAGTGAAAGGAGGTCCCTCAACTGTTGATCAGTGGGGGTGAGATGAGTTGAAGTAATAACTCCCAACTGAACTACAAAGTACAAAGTAGAGTACCGGTAAGGCTGTTGTACCAGTTGACCACACGCCCCTGATTCTGAGTGGAGATGCTGACGTTTACATGGGAGGAGAGGGAAGAGCGTGACGTGGCATAATCCGGTAATAAAATCCCCAATGCAAGAAATCAGATTACATTCTCATAAAACATTCTNGATTCAGCCGACACATCGGAGCGCAGTTGGTAGGGATCTATGTATTCATGATTGTACAGCGGTGCTGTGTAATGACCCAACATTTTGATACCAGGCAAAACTGGTGACAATTTTGACATAAAACAAAGATTTGTAATTTCATTATCAGTAGTTAAGCAAGAAGAATGAACATGAAATTGAACTGGGTAGAGCAAAAGTGAACAAAGCTGGGAAATAAATAGGCATTGAATGAAAAATGAACAATCCCAGCGAGAAGGTGTGAGATCCCATGAATGAAAATTATGCATACCTAATATACATGATATATGTGGCGGTCTAGGAAAACCTGTCAGATGTCGCTGAATGATCAACAAGGGCTATCAGATTGCCTGTGCATTGATCTCCTACTGTTTACCTGTTACGTAGTACATTTCAACTATTGAAATGTGCGGGTTCACCAAGGCCAAACACTTTCCTTAAATGCAACATCCGACGGGTTTTGCTTGATCGCCTCACATACGTTGGATTGCTAAGTTTGATAGATGAGTAGAAGGCGATGTTGAATATGACCAAGAAAAGGCCAGTCACGAATGAAACCCAAACGTGCTACCCTCCAAAAGTGAAAGGAGGTCCCTCAACTGCTGATCAGTGGGGGTGAGGTGAGTTGAAGTAATAACTCCCAACTGAACTACAAAGTACAAAGTAGAGTACCGGTAAGGCTGTTGTACCAGTTGACCACACACCCCTGATTCTGAGTGGAGATGCTGACGTTTACATGGGAGGAGAGGGAAGAGCGTGACGTGGCATAATCCGGTAATAAAATCCCCGATGCAAGAAATCAGATTACATTCTCATAAAACATTCTACACACAGCCAGGTGATCACATGTTGCTGGCATTTACAACAAACGAAAAACGCTGCTGTGCATATAATTATTCCTGTCGATATTATGTTTTTGACAATACCTGACAAAACCCGATCTCGGAATATTTCATAATCAATCAAACGCAGGTGTAAAAGACATTTGAAAACTGGCAATTCATTCCAACCCAGCTATGGCTCAAATGACTGAGAATTATAATAAATGCCCATGACACAGTTAGAGAATTGGAAAATGTAGTAGACAGCTTCAATTGCTGAATAATTTGACTGTCACCTGACTGTTACACAAGGCAACGTAACCGTTCCAGGCACTGGTCCATATCTCCCGTCTGCATCGGTGCCTGGCATTTATTTCCTGTTCCCAGCGACTAAATTTAACTTTTAAATTGCAATTACATCAGATGGCCTGATTTCAACTGTTCCAGTGATTTATTGTGTTTAACTGCATTGTCATCATGACAATACCAAAACCAGCACAACCTTCATAATGCTTAACTTCAAACAGGCCTATAGCTGCCGTCAGAAAAAATCAATTTGCTGGTGTATATTTTGATCCATGGATGAATCGACCGACGAAGTATCAGCTGCACTTGACAAACATGCATGAAATAAACACGCAGCACATGATATACATTCACATGAGGCCACATCTGGATTCGCTCGACGCAAAAGCTCGGAAGTGATGTTGTGATATGATTATGATGAAATTTATTACAAGGATTGGTCGATATTGGACTAATCCTCGATCAACGGTCGTGCATATCTTTTAGGATCAATGCCCACAGCAGCTTATCTCAGGACCACAATAATCTGTATGATATTACGGTGGAACCTCCCTTATGGGACACCTGTGCCAGGAGGACACCTCTTTATTAAGGAGACACCAAGGGCTGCAATTTCTTGATGGCAGTTGTCATGTGAAAACTTGACAGTCACTCCATACACACATGCAGCTGACCCAAGTTGGAAGATGGACTCAGGGAACTGACACTTTATCTTGCTGGCGTTGGATATTTGAACGTGGTACAGATAATGGACTTTGTACGGACTCCCGCACTCATCTGAGACAGGCCAAACCAACACAACCCACTTGACAAGGTCACCAGTATTTATCAGGCCATTACAAACAACCAGGGTTATGTAACACTGATATGATACCTAAGATCCATATATAGACAAAACACCATGTCTAATGTCAATGTCCAGGTGCACAAAAGTGTTGAAAGTCGCTGATGGAAGTTTCCTATGCAAGGCGAAAATAAGTGTGCCAAGATTTTACGAGGACTGGCAGTTCAAAGCATCCTAGCACAGCACTTTGGTGTCGTTTCTCTTCATACACTCGCCCACAAAGTTTGTGTGTGTGAGTGGATGAAGAGGAGCGAGGTAAAAAACCCTGCTGTGGGAGGATGAGTTCGAAAAGAAAGCTCATTCTAAGATACATCCAGTCCTAACACTGTGACATGAATTCAAACTTGGTGAAAAATAACCCTGAAACTTTCGAATACGATACGTCACTCGATTCACAGGTTTGTGGATCGATTTGAAAGCTCTCAGGACGACCCATCCCATGTCAGGTGAAGATCCATCTGGTGAACTGGTTTGAAAGGAATACTGAACCGATAGCTGCCCCTCTATGACAGGGCTTCATGAATAATACTGGCCATGAAAGATGGGTGAAGTGCAAAATGAAACATGGAAAATGCGAAGTAAACTTTGGTGAATATGACAAAAAATTTCAATAGTCAACCACAAAATATTCAACCCGAGATGAACTTTTGAAGGCCCACATCAGCCCTATTTCAGCCGTTCATGGTGGCACTCCATGTTATAAGAATATCAATAGCACCAACAGGTGCAAACTTTACAATACCAGCACTCCAACGGAAATAGATTTGGAGTCAATACAACACAGTCATTTGCATAAATGTGCCTGGTAAACCATCAACTGGGTTCAGTTTAACACAACTTAAAATCAGCAGTTCTGATGAACACTGTTTCTGCTGTTATAAAAAGCATAATATACACTGTACATGATGATTATGACATGTATGAGGTTTAAGATCATTGGCTGATTTGGACCCTGTTTTTGTAACATATCCCATGTTACAGATGAATGAAAGTCACAAGACGGACATCTTCAAATCAGCAGGGTAACGTCCATATAATGTAATTTGATATGACTACGGATGGGGTATGTCCTGCGATTCCTTGTGATTCTGTACGACATCAGTGCACCAATCTGCTGTCCCTGCCCGCGTCCAACTCCAGGAAAGGCAACAGCCAGAAAACTGCGACATAATCAGTGTTGCAGCGACTTGCCACAATCCAGCATCCCTACAGTTCAATCACAAACCACTGACGACAATAATGATAGATGACGCACAAAAATGCCATGAAACACGGCACAAGACATTTGCGTCAAAATGTCCGCATGATTATAATATTATCATGAGATCCAGCCCTTCTTTTGTTCCAAACAGTCAAACTGCACAAAAGTCGTGGTGAAGTCGTCAACCGAACATTTCTTGGGATGCATAAGTCATATACAGAAAACCGTCCTCGTCCTTGTCGTCCTTATATACCTCAGCCAATGTCGTGGACATACTCGCCACACTTTTGTTATTCACGATTAGATAAAAGGCTTGATTGGCATTGAGTGACATACGATTCCTGAAAAGAGAAGGGAGACATTTTGTTACCACCTGATTTCTTTGGTTGACAAACTGATGGGGAAAAACAAAATCAAACCAAATTTGATGCAGTAAGTCATCTTGAATTTCAACTGAAAGAAATCTCTTCCGTATGGAGGTTCGACATTAAGAGGTGTCCTCCTGGCAGAGGTGTCTGCTGAGAGATGTCCTCTTCACACAGGTGTCCACTTAGAGAGGTATCCTCCAGGCAGAGGTGTCTGCCAAGGCAGGGTCTGAGAGGACTTATGAGGCATTTCATTTCACTGAAAGACCTGTGTCCTAGCAAAGGTGTCAGCTTAGAGAGGTGTCCCCCAGGTACGGGTGTCTGCCAAGACACGTACTTCTGAGAGAAGGACTCGTGAACACACTCCACTGAAAGACCTGTGTCCTCCTTGCTGAGGTGTCTGCTTAGGGAGGTTAAATTAAGAGAGGTGTTCACTGATGTGAGGTTCAACATAGGCCCTAATTATGATCCACATTATCAGCACCAGATCATGACGAACACAGCCGGTTGCATATCATTACCAGGTAAATTTAATTACAGGACAAAATATGAGTTATTACCACTTGGGCTCCCATGAAGTACGCAGATGGTGACTCAAGCACCAACGCTTTTTTTAACATTTATTGCAAGAAAACAGTAGGACAGGTTTACGTCATAAGGTAGGCCTAGCAACCTCCTGTAGTTCTGACGTGTCAACACCATCTTGTCCGTGTTGGTGAGCCAAAGCCTTGGTGCTAATTTTCACAGCAGAATATGCTGTGAAAGTGCCTTTTCAAGACTGTCGAGTGTCATGAAAACATGTTTTTTTAAACAGGACCTTGCAAGGAAGGACCCAAGTGTTCCTCTACAGGAGTGAAGGCTTTCTGTTCAGTATCATGAGTAATGGTGTCCAAATTTAGATTGTGTTGTCTGGACTTGGACATGACAGCAGAAGTCATAGAACATTGATTCCATGTCCATTTTTAGCGATGAAAGATAGGTTCTCTTAGGTTTTCATGGTCATTAACCCTTTATAAGGCAATTGTTCGCCAGCATGTCCGTATACCGTATACCTCTTTGTAAACCTGGCCCTATGGGCTATACACATGATCCAATTTTTCATCCAATTTTTTGGAAATTCAGATTCCGGGCCTATTAGGGCTTCAATGTATAAACCCGCATAGTAGGCCTTTATTGAGCCTATTCAGAAAATTGGATCGTGTGTATAGGCCATTAGTTGTAAGAAGGAACTAGATTCCACCCCATACCTGACAAATTTCACGTTATTACATGTTTTTTGACAAACAGCTGTGAAAAAAGCAGCGTAAACAAGGTCAATAAGATTGTTGAGTCAGCGATGGCAGATGACGATAACCACTGACCGTGACCTTTTCTGATCAATCCAACAATGGATATCATACAATGTATCGTTTTAAATCAAATATCATTGATCTCCACCGATACCTGAGACAGATAGTGATGCTAATGCCAGGACTGAGTCCAACACAGAGCTGAGGAGAATGTGATGATGAGTTTGAGGGAAGTCCAAATGTGATTTTTATGGGGGGGGGGGGGGNNNAAAAACAAGATTTTCAGAAATACCATGCAAGTTATTGCAAAACTGTCCAAACAAAGCCTCATGGCTAAAACCAAATTATGTAATAATTTACATAATGGATAACTTGGCCTGGATGATTGTGTTTTCATTGTAGGCCTAATCTTTCATCAAACATCGACCTAACAAACTCAGACACAATGCAGACAAAGGACTTCTGCACTTAATCTCTGTATCAAGGTTTTAGTTGCGCAAATATTGAAACAGAGTATACACTTATTGTGGGGGCCATTCTAGGCCTGCTATTTATAGATATGAAGGAAGTGTTTGACAAAGAACGAACCCACGCACAGTGGTCCGCACAGGCGAGTTTGGATTGGGTAAGAAAGGCATTTAAAAGATTGTTATGAAATATGTATTTACCAATGGAAATGCCATTTTTGAAAGTTGCAAAAATGTGCTTTTAGTATAAGTAATCACGCAAAAAGGGTTGATCGTGAGTTTTTATTCCGATGACAAAAGATTTGCCAGCGAGCAGTGCCATATATCATTGAGTGAAAGGGTGGGGGTTCCCGATCTGTCTGATATCAGCCATAGAACTTTGGATTGCATTAGTAATCAGGTTGTGGGTGGAGTTTATGATCATATGCTGGTTTTTGTTGAATTAGATCCTTCAAGATCAAAGTGGCATGATAGACCATGGACTAGGAACTAAGTACCAAGTCCAGGCGTGGATACAGATGGGGACACCCCAGCTGCTTGCCTCCCCTTTTGGCCATTAACAAATCTGTAAAATCGACCGTGAAATTCTGGAATTTGGAGCAACTCAATGAAATTCACCACAATGTGGATGCTAGCTCAACAGAGGGCAGCACACCGAAACACGGTCCTAAGAGAATGGGCGCCTTTTGTGTGGGAGATTGATCAGGACCGGGATGTCAGTTTCATTTCAATAGATTTAACCACTAGTGACACCTACTGAAAAAGTCAGCTATCGTCCCCGTTAAACGTTCCTAGCACAGGGTGCCCCCCTTTGCCCTGAATCCTAGATCCGTCCCTGAAATCATTAACATTCAATGGTTGATTTTACATGAAAAAGTCAGCCGTCAGGATTTTAAAACATTATGGGCCATATTTACGAAGCCTAATTAGGCCAACACGCGGGTAAGTTTATAGTTATTCACGTTAAGGGCCTAGAAAACCATTGTTTTGCTACCCTTTACGCTGCTTGATCGGCAGCCTTTACCTGCAGGATAATCACCCGACGGCCCGTGGTTAACTTTCCTTTGTCTAGCTACAGGAGGACAAAGAAAAATTTGAACAACCTACAGGCCTTGTTTAGCGTCATTCAACTCTTTTCTTCGATCCTCCTGCACGTAAACGCAGGAATGTTAACCGCGTGTGGTTATCCTGTGGGTAAACGCTGCCGATCAAGCAGCGTACAAGGTAGCAACACAATGGTTTTCTACGCCCTTACCATGAATAACTATGAAGTTACACGCATGTTGGCCTAATCGCGCTTCGTAAATACGGCCCTATGATTTTAAAAAAACATCATGGCCTACGTCATTAAGGAGTGGTCAGAGGCCCTCTGATTGGTCGCCAGAAGGTAGAGATGATATCCACACAAGTCATTGATGAATGATAAGACCATATCCTGCATCGCCGCAGGCTGTGCGGTGTAAACGCATGCGACTGAATAAAAATATATTGATAATATATTGATTGTCAATTCATTCATCATGGGCCTACAAAACATGGAGTGAATGCTGAACATCTGGTGAGAGACAATCATGACAATCGGTAAGCTTGCCTCGACAAATAGGGACATGTAGAGAACTGCGGAGAATAAAAGATGTTGTTCTGACCATGTAGGACGTGGAGGAAACTTGGGTCCAATGAGGGATAAGACGGTAAAATGCTGGTCACAGCTAGTGATGTTTACTCAATGTTTGAGGAGCGTTGACAGGCTAGTGATTATCACGCCCGCCTATTATCATATCCCGGGCTCGAATTCTGGGTGATGGGATTAAACACCCCTGACTCTTCAGTCCGTCGCATGGGACAGTAAGCTGTGGTGCCTTGTACCTTGTGTCTTTGCAAGGGTAAAAGACCCATCCAAGTGAGGAACATGAGCATGAGTAGCCAATAATTCTATGGCTTCAACCCTGACAGAAAAATCCAACACAAATGTGTTTAGTGAGTTGTCCAAACATGTGTTTTTATCATTCATTTATGTTTTACCTCAAAACAAGTACATCAAGCACTCCTGGTATTTTTAGCCTCTAAGGCACTATTTTTTTGTAAAAACGAAAAAAATCAAAAATAGATATATTTATCTATTTTTGATAAAATTGACTTTGAATTGCATGGACAGCCAGTAAATCAAACTTGTTGACGAACCCACCCCAAGACATCCAAAGGTGGCTCAGATGACCTGGCGAGGCCTGGCGTGTGATTATTCAAGGGGAACAGGATGTTGAAGAAATACAATGTAAGGACGTCCCAGGGTTTCAGACGTCTCTTGACCGGTGTCCTAATTATACAGGTTGCATCAACGAAATGACTTAGGCCTAATCCAATTTTGTCGCTTGGTGTCCCTTATAGGGAAGTGACCACGAGGGAGGTCAAGGAGAGTGAGGCCCTACATTTCAGGCATGGGTGCATGGGCCTTCAGAACGTCAGCTCACTTTTCCTGTCAGTCTTAGCCTACTTGACCCATACACCCCAGACAATGACTGAACAATTTGTTATTTTAACACTCGACTGGCCTTCAAAGTAATCAATCAGTCCAAATTCTGATTTTGAGGAATATCTTTTGAGGACATGTGACGAGGAGAATGAAGTGTGCAAGACAAAAGGACGTCGGGAATTCCCCGCAGAGAAAGGGGGCTCTCTCCGTGACGTACATGTACTGCAGGTTTCTCAGGGGCTCGTGAAATGAGAAGGCCTCTGCAGAGTTCTGCCTTTTTTCGCTGCATTCAGCAGGGGGTCCTTTATCATTTTCCACTGGTCCGCCTCCCAACAATGGGTGCATTGTCCGAACTTCACACCGCTTTCGGCAAGTGCGTTGCAGCCATTTTCAGGCCATAATGCAAAATCAGCTTGTTGAACAAAGAATAATATCTGTGGCCTTAACGTGGATAGTATCATTATCATGCAGACAATGAGACATTATTTTGTGATTGTTTTTAGGATATACATGTACCAATATATGAGCTACATGTAAGCACAGATGGCTACAACTACCTTGTTGTTACAAAAGCACAGGCGACTTGCATCAATAGTCAGTACAATACCAACAAGTGCGAGATTTCCCAAGAAGGCAATTTTTTAATTTTCGTACAATCTATGGACGTCATGCTTGCATAGGCCTGTCCAGATGATACTAAGGAAGGCCTAGTTTAGCCTACAAAACCAGTGATACAACAGCAGACCAGAAAATACATAGGCTAGACCACCTACTAGGCCTATTTTCAAAGGAACGCTTACAAAAGACATGGTGACTATTGGTGACAAATAGTCACGAGACCTAGGCCTATTTCAAGACTTTTGAAGTCGTAAGTTCCACTCCAATTACCTGCGACAAGGTAACCTTAGTCATCATATCCGAACAGGACTGGAATAAAAGGTGTAAACAATAATGGGCCTAGGTGACACAAAAATACAATTAGTACTGATGTTCTCAATTCCCACTCCATTCTGATTCATGTGGATTTGATATGGACGGAATATTTCGGACCTTAGCAGAGGATGTGGGCGATCTGAGATGGTCTGCACTTTTAGGATATAACCCTCCACCTCCAGTGGCAAATGATATCTAAATAGGACTGGAATAAAAGGCATAAACAATATGGGCCTAGATGACACGAAATTATTTTATTTAGTACTAATGTTCTCAATTCCCAGTGATTCATGTGAATTTGATACGAACGGAATATTTTAGACCTTAGCACAGCCTCAGGGCCTGAGAACATCAGGGGTTCTTAGCGCTGGCTCCCTTCATCACCGTACAGTGCGGTGACGAAGGGAGCCAGTGCTGGAACCCCTGATGATGTTCTCAGGATGACCTTAGCAGAGAATGTGGACGACGCAGGCCTTCTGTTTTGAGGCGAGCAAAAAAGTGCATGCGCCTCGCAAACAATAGAAATTCTATTGTTTGCGAGGCGCATGCACTTTTTCGCTCGCCTTAGAACAGAAGGCCTGGCCGATGTAACAGGTTCAGCACCTATAGGACCATAAGCCCCTCCGCACCTCCAGTGGCAAATAGCCAAAGGCGCAATACACCAAATCAGGAATCAATAATCAGGTCAATACTACAGAAGAGTTTGGCTCTTAGGCTCTCTGTTCAGTACTGATGATAAATATAATAGATACTTGGACTCAGAAACCCCCTGTTCAGTACTGATGCTAAATATAATAGATACTTGGACTCAGAAACCCCCTGTTCAGTACTGATGCTAAATATAATAGATACTTGGACTCAGAAACCCCCTGTTCAGTACTGATGCTAAATATAATAGATACTTGGACTCAGAAACCCCCTGTTCAGTATTCAACACCATTTGATACGTACCGGATGATTGTGACGAATTGTGACATTGTGAGTTCTTGAGGTACTAAGAATTTCGTTTTGTCTAAAATTGGAAGCTGAATTTCTTTATGATATCTTTCTACGATCACCTGAAAATGGAAACAAAAGAACTACATCATTATTGCATCATTATTGCACAAGATAACTCCGGGGGTTCACCTTATAGTGAACTCGAAGTGAGTTCAATAGCAGTAATATTCACAATTTCACGCCATGACTAAACATTATACTGGAACCCGTGACTTATTGGCCTTGGTTGATGATTATTCTATTTTCATTTAGGAAGTCATTCAATTACCCAATGGAAGTTATCAACCTCAATCAACAGAATTATCAATGACTCAATTCACACAGGGAATAACGGTCATTTTTTCCGAAAACGGCATTTGAAATAAAAAATTGAAGTCGTTTTGAGAATGATTAGGTGTAAGTATTTCAATGTTGTAAACAGGACCCGGACATGTCTGGCAGCAAATCGAACAACCAGGCCCCCTTGAAGGTGATACCTGTCTGGGCCTACATATCAGACAACAGATTAGCACAAGGTCTAAGCAATTACTTGTCAAAACAACCAATAGGACATACAATATTTGTAGGTCATTTGAGACTGGTAACATGCTTACAATCATGCAGGTAGTGGGGGCCTTCCTCCCAGGCACCAGAGCCCCTGTAACTTAAGGGTATGCGCAAATCCTTTGTTAGGGTGATGGGGAACAATAGGTTGGCGCAACAGGACAACAGTTTACGTAACTCCACAATGTTACGAGAGCTTCGTGAATAAGGTCCCAATTTAGTCGCACAATTTGTGAGGAGGCTGCAGCACTGGTGCCCAGCCATCATGCACAACCAGTCAATCTGAAACCTCTGCAAGTCCTGCAGATGCCTTCAAACCATCGCCAGATGATCCAAATACAGATCCAGACCACCACTCCACTTGTGACTTATTAGTATTAGCCATAACTGGCTGTCAAGATTACATAATATCCATTTAACAGAACATGTTTACTTTCGCCTCATGTCTGAGGGATCATGATTTTCCAACTAATAATGGAGAACAGGATTTATTTAACAAAGAAGAAGGCAAAGAAGGATTTCCCCTCCTGCCAACAAAGAAATGGTTTCTGGTCCTGTTGAGTCATGTTGCTGACTGAGCCGTCTATCTGGGTCAATTACTGGGCCCTGGAAAGCTGGCGACCCCTGGGACCCTTGTCTGAGGGTAACATTTTGAAACAAGATCAGGCGTGTTAGGGCATGGAGGTATTCTGGGGCCTGGATTCAGGGTTTCTGAGAAAACTATACAGGGCCTTTCGGCATGGATGTCATTTGATTTCACCTCAGTAGGGCCTACAGATTAGCTTCAACCTGGAGTACAAATGCCATTCAGATTTACCTTCAAATGCCATCGATTTATCTCAAAGTAAAAGTACCGGTAGGCCTTCAGATGCCATTTAAATTCACTTCAAATTACGCAAATACCTGTATCAAGGTACGTGTAAAACAACAGATCAAGACAGAGGTCAATAGTTTCTAGAAAATGGTCCTCCCCTCAGACAATGAATGATGAAACACTTGACTTTTAAAGAATGGCTGAACCTCAATGAAATAATCTTCAGTTCCTGGGTTATGTCCTAGAAGCATTTCAATGAAGTAGGCTACTTACAGGAACTTTTGTCGGGAACTTTGCTCGGATTCCGGCCACCTCTTCTTTGCGTGTACCTGAAAGTAAGCATATGTTGCACTTTATGCATGTTTTAACGAGAGAAATGTTGGTTTAGACATTTACCTGAAATCTGAGAAGTAGAATTGGTGTAGTGTTTAGAGAGCTGATTAGCAGTCAGGAAGTCTCAGGTTTGAACTTCTCTGTCTGAATGAGTCTTCTTGCCAATCCGTGCTTGCCTCAGGTTCCGATGTAAAAGGTGCATGAGTAAGTCTGAATGCAGACTTGTTGAAGCCTTCCCCCCTAAGTTTCAGCTCTTTTAATAGTTCTTACTTCTGACCGTTATTCCTTCCTCCAAGTTCTGACCAAGCCGTTTTTAGGGCCGTATAACATAGGCCTACAGGCTCTGGCTCCTGAGCGCGAGCTGGCATCTGCAGCCCAGGTCCAGTTAGCCCTTATATAGATGTTTGTTTGGAGGTGAGATGCAAATATCTTTCTTTGAAATGCACAAGGTTTCCAGGCTTGCCAACAGACCTCAGCTTTTGGGGACTCTGTTCTGCTGAACATGCTAAAGCCGTATAGTTGGCCGTGGCCTAGACCTAGGCCTCCCCCGGAGGCCTCCCTTTAATTCGCCATGAAGGAAAACCCAGGCATCCCACGCCCAGGGTCCGACGTGGCAATGACATGCATGGCCAACAGGTTAAAACCCCGAACAAAGAGCCCCCACTCACGATCAGCTGATCGCCATGTGTGTAGTCTCTACAGGTATACAATGTAGACTGAGGCTTATGCATGAGTGAAAAACAGCTGGAAAACTTGAAATAAAACACCGGACCATTCGATCTAATCATACTTACAGAAACTTTTCCGTTCTTTGAACGTCTTGCCATTACTATTGTCATTACTGTCCGGCATGTTGACGAAATTTGCAAAAAATACACACTAAAGCATGAAAGTGAACACCAACAGCCCTCACGAACTTTCACAAGTGAAGTGAACTCAGTCGAATCAGCTGACGTCAGGGGGAACTTCCTGAAAACCAGGCGGCGGGGTTCATTGCGTCATTTCAACACCGATGTCATCATAACTGTACAGGGGAAACCTACCTTTGACACACTTCGCAGGAAGACAAAGATTGTGTCATTCCTGGCAAAGAATTATTCGTTTGATGTTAGAAATTGCGTCAAATATAGGCCTACAAAAACGACACCAGCTTTTTATCATAGTCTGGTGGTGATAAGATGTACCAGGTACACATGCAGATGTTAGAACATGCTCCACACAAGGGTCAGTCAAGATCAGCCTGGAGCTTCACACTGGTGTAAAAAAAGGAAAGAATAGGCTATCTCTTGGAAAAATGTCCTACTATGTATAATGACACTGATTAACACAGAGCTTAATGACCCTTTTTTGTGATAGTGGCTATGAACTATCTTCTTGTTGTGACTAATCCTGAGGCAATCACTGGTTCTTAGCATTTGCTCCTACGTCGCCACACACGAACACCGTTTGCAGTGACAAAGGGAACCAGCACCAACAACCTCTGATATTCTCAGGATGGTTGTGACAGTGGTCTCATCTTCTTACCCATGACAAACGTCCCACTGTTGAAGACATTGGTACGACAAGAAGTAAACCTTGAGATGCCAAGCGCCTTGCCTGTCCGTGGTTTATTATTGGCATTAGAGGACAGTCTCTGGTTGATGGTAGTTCCAGATTTGACATGAATAGAGCAGCAAGAGAAGACGAGTATCATTGTCATAGGAATCTATAATCTATTTAAAATATATACAGCATCTATCAAAGTATTACAAACTATGGGAAGCCCAGCTTACCCAGTCATGATTATATGCTCTGGTTACACATTAGGATTTGAACACATCGAATGTGGTTTAAGTAGATATCCATTGCAAATGTTATCACCTTTTTACAAGATTGGGAAGTTTACAAAAACTCGGGGAGTGGTCCAGACCCGGTCCTGTCTAACACTCCCCCGTACCACCCACGGGCAGGCAGTGGTTCCAGATCCGGTCCTGTCTACCACTCCCCTGTACCACCCATGGGCAGGCAGTGGTTCCAGGCCCGGTCCTGTCTACCACTCCCCCGTACCGCCCAGGGAGATTTCAGAAATATCCTCATTTGTTTCTGTTTCTGTCTCCTGAGCGGTTGGCATGGTAACACTGACAACCCTAGGCCCAGGCTTCTGCGGTCGCTCAGCAGGTTTGGGGCGATCGGGACTGCTACCACTTGCACTGCCTGGCCGTTCAGGACTGCTACGACTTGCACTGCCAGACTCTTCATCCGTCTTGCCTGAGGCACTCATGAACTGACGAAGAGAAGTCGACTGGCCGAGAGTCCCACTTGCTAGCATTCGATTTGGGTCCCGATTGTCCTGCTCTCCGGTCCCCTGCGGTGTTCCTCCTAACTGTGCCCCATCCTCGGAGTCGGTCACTGTCTGGGTGAGATAGCCAGACTGCAGGAGGGCGTCCATGTTGAGCTGGTCTGGTGTGAATGTACCGGTTCTCATTCCTTCACTCATTGTAGGGTAGGTAGCTGGAGCAGAACAGGGGAGAAAGAAGGTTAGACACAGAGTGAACAACCACTCTGAATTCAGGCTCAAATGTGAGGCGGTCCAGGAAAACCCGTCGGATGTCGTGTTTGAGGAAAGTGTTAATGGCCTTGATGAACCCACACATTTCAATACCTGGAATGTTCTACGAACCGGTAAACAGTAGCAGATCAATGCACAGGCAATCTGACAGCCCTTGTTGATCATTCAGCGACTTCCGACGGGTTTTCCTAGACCGCCACACAAATGTTTCTTGGTTGGATCTATTCATGAACTGATATAGGCTGTTTTTGCCTCCTGCATCTCGCTGTTGGTCACACTTCAGTTCAACATCAAATATCAGACTTAGTACTGACTATCATTAGGTGGAAGTGAAGCAGGCATCCCACAAACTATCGCTTACCAGGACCAGCATCTTTCACAACAGGACGTTCAGGCGCTGTCAAGACTGGAGTACTGACTGCCCCTGCCACCCTCGTCTCTGTCGGACTTGGCGATCTCTCTTGTGCTGCCTCAGGGCTGGCAGTGAAACTGCTTCTCACTTGGATGATGCGGGCAGTTGAGGCGTTCAAATCTTCTGGGCCTTCAGGGCTGGCAGCGGATTTACGCATTGGTGATCGACGATCTGGCTGGGGAGGCGGGCGGGTGACTGTAAGGAGGAAAGGGTTCCTAGTCACTAAAGATGAAATCTCAGGTGTCAGAGCCATCTAACTTTGCAAAAGTTGGGATCCATGCTGGATTAGTCTGCTTGCTCCATCCAGACCCTGGTGGGAGGATCCTTCAGTTATCATGCAGGGTAAAGATGGAGTAAATGGATTTTAGTTTCATCACTGCTGGAGTACTGCAGCTGCCGTCACTCACCTTGAGCAGGCGTGGAATGAGCGCTTGGCACAAGTTTTGTGCCTGGGGTCACTTCACCATGAGACAACCTTAAGTCGGAGAGTTTCAAGGACCCGTTGTCATCGCGACCTTGATCTGGTCCTGAAACATCAACAAGCATTATACCACTAAAGTCATCCGTGAAACACTGTGGCAGGAAATCATACTATAATGGACTGATCTGAAAGCTTTGTGGACACATCTTGGTTTTGTGTCCCACGAATAGATGGCTGCAGTTACACCAGTCAACAACTCAACTTTAAACTACTCATTCCAACTTTATCCTGAATACTGTACGCCTACACAACACCGTTGTGGTGAAGGACCTGTCCCTCTTACACCTGGAGGGGTAATAAAGTTGTACTTAAGGGGGCTGAGAAGGGGAAGGTTTCATATGACTCTGTTGATTCTAGAAGACCTGAATGTGGTCAATATTCCTTTAATCAGAACATACTTTCATCTACAACCTCTCCCTGACTCTGCTGATGCTGTAGTCTAGGCCTGACAGTAGCTGCAGCTTGCGAGTCACCAAACACATCAGCAGCTTGGTCGATCTTAGGTTGTGCTATACTGATCTCTCCTAGGCTCTTCTGAACCATAGACAACGGGACTTGACCCCTAGAGATCGAAGGTTGAGGATAACCAGAGACTTGTGGCTGAGGGATCACGATCCCAGGGTTGTAGGCCGGGATCTCAGGCTGTTGTAAGTTCATCCTGGCGATGAGCTGAAGTACGGGGTCTTTTTCTGGTCGGAATTTTGGTGTCATGAATTCCCCTAAGCTACGATCAACCTGTACATCCTGGAAAGAGAACATTTAAACATTTACTCGGTGTCAGTCTTTGGTTAAGGTGTCCATTGAGAGCCAACTCTCATGGGGAGCAGTCTCTTTATGCCAGAACTGCCAATGTGGCTGAATCTTTCAAAGACAAGACAAAACTTACCGCGTCGTCCGGTTCAATATCACTGCAGGCCACGCTGCTGTCGTCAGCTCCTCGCATCAACTGAGCAATAAGACCACGCCGAGCTGAAGGAACAACAAAGATTCACATCAATGTTTATGAAGGGCAAATCTGTACGGCCATACTGGATGAAAGCTTGCATAGATGTGACATTAAAGGATGATAGTAGAACTGGTTGTCACCAACTTTGAAACCACCACTACTCTAAGCAGGCAAACTGAAGTAACAAGAGCTCAGCTGTTTCATGTATCAATCAGACTTCGTCACATCTGAGCAAACAGGCAGCAGTGTGCCATGTCTTATACCTGGGTCAATCTCCACCTCCGCGGCCTGCCCCTCACTGCGACTGATCAGCCACTCTCCCTCTGATATACTCTCATTCATGGTCTCCGTCTCCACGAGCGGTGTGGATTCCGTCATCTCAGAATCTGACTCTGGTAGAGGTGGGGTAGGTGTTCTCTGGCGACGGGGTGGGAGGGGCGGGGGTGATACTACCTTGACCTTCACTACTTCAGGCTCCCTCTCAACCCTGAAGAAACAAGTTGTAACAGTTAGTATCATTGCAAATACAAGATTCAATGCCATTTTCTACAAACCAGGACAGTTGCTGCCCATAGCATCAAAGTTAAACCATGTCAACAGCTTGGGCCCTCAGCAAATAACTGTGGAACACCACAGGACCATCTTGACATATCAAGGCTTACAGTCACTTCGCGCTTCAAACTACGCTCCCTGCAGTGGACTGAGGAGAGAAGGAGTGATTAGGAACGTTTGTCAGGGCAAGATGCACAGGACAGACCAATCCCCATCAATGTTTTCTGGAGACGATTCCCTGCCATCCCTCAGTCACTTACTCTGGTTGAGGACTTGGTGTCCTTGGTTTCACTTCCACCGTTGGTGTCGGTGGAGTCTCTGGTGGTAGGAGTATAGGTATCGGTGAGGTGGCCTTGTCGCAAGGCGGCGTCCTGGCATCGAAGACGGGCGTCTCCTCCCTGGATATAGGAGGCGTGGGGCTCCGTGGTGTGGCCACTGGGGTGTCGAAATCATCCCTCAGGCTGTACTCCTCATTGTCTGTCTCTTGTGGCCCAACAACTAAGAAAATGGAAAAGATTTCAATCAAGATACCTGCCAATGGAACGAACACAAAAGCTGCTCCTCCAAATGAGAGTTCAATGATCGCCGTAGTTTTCTGTGGTTGAACAACCCACAGAGAGTCAACTCCCGTGAGAAAACTCTCATGTGGAGAGACGCACATTTCAGCTATTGTGTTGTAAGGCCGTTAACCCTTTCCTCAGTTGCAACATGCGCCTACTTTTGCTAGACTGGGTCACAAATGTTGTTTTTTTCTCTCTATGTAGTAGACATCATACCTGGATGCATCCCCCAAATGGCTGACAACTCCTTGGCACTCTCCGTCTCCGACTCGCCAATAGAAACCTCCGGCGTAACAAGCGGTGTTGACGGAGCGGACATGATCTGAGGCGGTGATGAGTGGATGGGAGACGGACGTGGTGTCGGTTCTGGGGTCGGGATGTCTGTGTGAGGCTGAAATAGAGAGATGGGTTTCAACAAACAATGCTTCTGTCCTCACCACAAGAATAGTACATGAAATAGGTTCCGAGTAAGCGAATGATAGTCATCCTGGAACTTACGTGATAAACATATTGTTCCACATCCTCATCATACTCTTCTGGTCTTGATGGCGGTTGTGGTCTGGGTTGCCGTGGCGTCGGCTGTGGACGTTCCACTTCGTCCAGATCTGCTGTCCTCCTTCCCATCATTCCTGAAATCTTCTCCAACAGGACTTCCCGTAGGAGATCGCTAACGAGGGTTTCATCCACCGGCACACCAGCATCGACGAACAACTGGAGACCAGCCTGTCCGAGAGCTTCAGCAACAGCAGACGGTGCTTCGGAGACGGTGCTGGCAGTCTCGTCGGCCCGGGCGGTTGGATCAGCAGCAGGTTCAGGGTCTTTGCTGTGTAATTCTGCAGTGGGATGAGAAATAAACAGTTGAACAAGCAGAATGTCACTGGAGAAGAGGTCATGGTGTAAAAGATTCAAATAGTGGTGTACTAAGTACTGGCACTTTAAACATTCCCATAACGCACCTGTAATGATCCTCGCCATAAGTTCCTGTTCTATCCAATCCACCGCATTCCTCTCCAGGTTATCCCTCCGTCTGATATCACCAGCGATCATATCAGACGTCACCTCCTGTACAACCACGTTGGGACGCTTTTTGACGATATGTTCCATGGGACCTTCGTCGTGTGGGACCCTGGGTGGGAATTCTGGGCCATGATATCTCGGCTGTTTCTGACGGAAGCCAGGCAGCTCCAGCCCTTCTCCAAATTGGTCCTCCATAATGCTTGACTCATCCTGAAAACACAGAAGTGAATTCATGACCTCTTCAAACTTGATCTTGCAATCTGCAGCCAAGTATTTTCAGCAGATGTGTATAGAGCTTGTGCATTGACTCATTGTGACATCACTTTTGACCAGCGGTCCACCATGCTGACGTTGACGACAAAGTGTGCCATTTGTAGATCACATCACGGTTGAGGTCACACACTCCACTTGCGCCGACAGAAAAGTGCACCACATGGGTCGGCAACGTCATTTGACATGAATTTGACCATCCAGATGGCAGATTTTTCTGTAACGACGTCATCTGCACAAGCTCTACATACCGGTAAGCAAAAGGTGCCCTGTCTTTGGGCACAGCTCCATCAGCCATCAGAGACAACACCAAGAGCTCAGGGAAGATAAAATCCTGAAGTCATAGACGAACTCTCTTGCCCTTCATCCCAAAGTTTCATAAGACTCACCATCAAGGCACTTCTTTCCCTCTGTCCAGCAACAGGGGTGCTCTCTATCTGCATGGGTGATCCTGAGGGCAGGCTATCGATGTCCATACTTGGCAAAACTATCTTCTCAAGACGTTCAACCTTCCCTGCCTCCTTCTCAGGTGACCTCCGGACAGGGGACCTCCGCTCTGGCGACCTCGGTGGTGAGTGACCAGACACCGTGACAGTGGGGCCCTTGATTTGTATTGGTTGTCCTCCCTGGCGTGGTGGGCCTAGTGGTATTGCCATGGGAATAAGGTGACCTTCTGCAGGTAATGGTGTAAAGCCATGGGTCTGCTGAGTCGTCACGGTGGCTGGGTTGAAGTAGAAGTGTCCTGAGGGGACGGCAGGTTGGCTCTTCGGTCGAGGCAGCTCCGTCTGGACTCTGGCGGTCTTCACCGCTGTAGCTGCAAGAGAAATGCGAACATCACCATCACATCTGGAGGAGTTGCCATCTCCATCACAAGAAAAATGGGTCGAGTCAGGAATCCCTCAACGTCAGATGTAAGTGGCAAAGCAATGGCAACTTCGACACCTATCACAGCTGAGGTTCTCCATTCGACCCCCAGCTGGACCCATTCTTAATGTGATACAGCGGCCGACTCTCTTCCAGGCACTCTTGTTTCCTCCTGCTTTCAATTTGAAACCGTGCAACTGACCTTTGACCTCCTCCACTGCTGACGCAGGTCGCGGAGTAGCCCTTGGTCCCGGTGAGACAGGGTTCTTAAAATGCAGATAGGGATCCTTGACAGTTGTGCGATGGCTCTGATAGATGGCCTTGCCGTAGACTCGGGTCATGTAGGCCTCGTCCTTGTATGGAGGAACTGTCGTCTTCTTCTTCTGGAAGGAACGAGATGAGCTTTGATAATGTGCATCACGGGTGATAAATGACAGGATTACCGTCGAATACAAACTACAGTAGAACCTCCCCGTCCCAAAGATGGCCCCAATAGAGAGGTTCCACTGAACCAGTGTTTTCCTACCTTTGGTGGTTCTTTTGGTTTCTTTGGTACATTTTCCTTCCCCAGGCCTTTCGACGCTTTCTTCTTCTCCTCCGCCTCCTCCACCCTCTTCCTCAACCCCGTATCAATCCGTGCCTGGATACGACCTTTGCCCTTTACTTGACCTTTGACCCCAAACTTGGACTTGGACTTGACTGGTTCCTGCTCCATGACTGTTACGGTGGCCTTCTTCTCTGCGGCAAGTCGGGCAAGATCTTTCTCAACTTCAACCTGAAACATGAGCATCCGCTGAATCAGGTATCTACTGGCTCCCAACTCTTTCGAAGATTACATTGCGACAAACACCATCAGCAGATGATTGATAAGACGGGGAGTTAGGAGTCACGTTAAATTTCCTGACACATAACCCCCTAGTTTACAAAGTCTGATGATCCCCCAACACAAACTCAAACATTGTCTTTCAACAACACATTTGGTCATTCCCGTAATCTCTGCCAATATTATACATTTGGTCATTATTCTAACATTCTGACATCTAGCCATGAACAATTCCTAATCTGTTCCAACATTACGTGCACGACATCATCCAGAATGTAAACATTAGTCCACGCTGGACTCGGGCCAAGTCCGATTCGAGGTTCTTTGTATAGAGGGCACCACTGCATGAGAAGTGGACTGGCCCATTTCCAAATTTGATGAAGAAATCTTTGTATAGAGGGCACCACTGCATACGAAGAGGACTGGCCCATGTCCCACAGACTTCTGGTAGAGAGAAGAGCAGGACTGGCCAATGTCCAAATCTGGCTCAGAAATCTTTGCATAGAGGGCACCACTGCTAGAGAAGAGGATTGGCCACCGAAGTCTTGGACCATGTTAAAATCTCTAGGCTAACATCTTTAACGCTCTTCCTAGGCTTGGACATCATACCTGAACTTCCCCCTTGATTGAGTTGATGGTCTCATCAACCATTTTCTTGATCCTTGACTTCTCTGCAGCGTTACTGGAAGACAAGGAGAAGAGGACCATAACCCACTACCTCAATAGGTGTCACTAGTGGTTAAAACTATTGAAATGAGAGTGACATCCTGGTCCTGATCATGAGAAAAGGCTTAGCTATTGACTGACTGTGATAATCTACCTCTAAAAGTACAGCTAAAGAAATGTGATGATCTACCTCTAAAAGTACAGCTAAAGAAATGAAATAATAACAGGTTTCTAAGGTGAAAGACATCGCTTCCTACCGGACACAAACCCACGGACCCTCGCATAAGGCATCAATCACCAGCACTAAGGGGCGGCACGCCTTAACCACAAGGCCAAATCCCCATCTTCAAAAAAGATGGTTCAATGACCCATGTTAAACGAGGTGAAAGTACAACAATCCTGGGTGATATTTATAATATGTAGGAGGAAACCGGAGCCCCGAAGGAAACCTACAATGTCGAGGAGAGATCACCCTCTCTAACACATAAAGCTACTGGACAACCAGGGATCAAACCCGCGACCTCTTTGGTGGCAGGCGTGGTGTTTCCACTACACCACTCCGACAACCCATGCCAAGATGCGGATCATGAGATCATGTTAATCTTACCCATCCCTGGCCAAGTCATCTATCAGCGAGTAGACATCAGCATCCTGTTGAGATCTGAGGATCATCTCAAGATTGGCCTCAAGACGTGATCTGTTCGCTTGGATCTTCTCCAGAATCATCTCAGCATCTAAGACAGGTGACTTGGTACGATCTGTGTTCTGTTTACGTGTGATGTCATTCAGGGTGGTGTAAGGGCTCGTTGGCAGGTACTTAGGTCGCATCTGCAATCAAAGATTATAGTGGTATAGTCCTCTGTACATCTAACTTCCTTTTGTTTAAAGCAGGCAGCAGGTGGGAATGTCTGTTACAGATGACAAGAGATTCCATGTAACAAAGTAAAGGTGCTCCTCCACATGGGAATTTTCTCACGCTCAATGGATGATTCACCACTGTTGCTTTCCTTACGACTTACATACCCGGAGACGAATCTCACAAATATGTGACGACCCATAGTTTGAGTCCACATGAACATACGGATGTAATATACTGCAGTATTCTTCAAACCTCACCCAGGTGATGGTCTTACCAAATATTTATCCAATGGTGCAGTCTCATCTGTTGTCGTTTTCACATGAAATGTACTTCTAGGAGTCTGAAAGATATCCAGAAGTTGATGACTTTCTTTTCTAATTCATCATTTGAGAATCACAATAACGCAGACCACAATTTTAAATCTTTCATGATGAAACCTAAAAAGATCATTGTATTTCATTCTAAAATGGTCGTTTTCTTCGAGGCAATTGCCAAGGGCTAAAAAATCATTCAAAACTCTCCCAGGAAAAGAGTGAAATTTTGTAGAATGCATGAAAGGAAACCCAGACCTAGAGGCATGTGGCAACGTGACAGAGCCCACGGCAAATATAAGAATACTTTTCAAAGACAATGTCCTGAGGCAGCAGAAATTAAAAGATTTTATTCATCGGAGTCCTCGCAGGAAAAACGAAGACAAAAAGCTAGAAACAAGACTGCTGTGTTCGACTTGAACTATCGAGGAAATTCGCAATTTGAGACGAGAATTCATCACAATCGTGAGTGTGCTCTTAACAGTTAGCAGATTGAGCTATTATGGGATAAATAACTGCTATTCTTTGCCGCTATTCAGGAGGCCGGGAACAGGATGCATTACGGAGGATTACCTCAGGGGATCATTGCAGCAGCAGATTGAAAATGAAAGTCGCTGTTTGATGATGCCGAAAATTCACTGAAGTGGCATCTCCTTCCGTCTGTCTCATTCCTTTGGTATTTTTGTGCGGTGAATGGGGAGGTAGCGTCAAGTACAACCTTACAAGCCCCGCAATCTGGTGAAACTGGATGACCAGTCAAAGTAATGCAGGAGAAAATCAGACTCACCAGTAACCTATTTTTACACATATCTGGCTAGACATCAAACCCATAACCTCAGCAGTGAGAGGCACTAATACTTGCACTGCACCATACTGACAGCACTGTGTATTGCACTTGAGTGCTAAAATACAGCCTTATTTGCTCTAATGACTACATTGGGCAAATTTAATGCACAGCAGGTGGAAACCAGAGTGCCCGGACTCAGGAGAAAACCTGCGCTGTCAGAGAGAGTCATCCTCTTTATCACCACACAGGTACGTATCCAAGGGGGCTGCAAGGGGGTGTGTGCCCCCTTTTTGGCCAGCAAATCTGTCAAATCGACTGTGAAATTCTGGAATTGGGAGCAAGTCATTGATAAAATTCACCACAGATTTCAATGTTCCTATACAGGGCGCCCCCTCTTTTCCCAAATCCAGGATCCACCCCTGCCACATGAAGAGCAGGTGTGACCAGGCACAAACCTGGTTCCTCAGAAGTGAGAGGCAATGTAGTTTCCACTACCGCACTCTGACTCCATGCCTTTGACAATATAAAGACTTGGAAAAACAATGTGAATCCCTTCCATAGATTTGCACACCCCCTGGTCATACCCTACATTAGCCGCCATCGCTGGGAGGCAAGCCACAAATACGGCATTCAGGTTTTGTAGCGTTCACACAAGTGCCCAAGGCCAATCGCCCATGGCTACCCCCGTGGGAACCCATCAAGAAGTCAGGAGAATTACATTGGCATAATTAGGGGACGCCGGGGGCGGAGGTATTTCCTCCGCCTCCCACATCAAACTCCTCATATGAAAAACACAAACTGATCATTTTGTTTCCTCCGGGCAAATGTGATACTTAGAGACATCGGGAGATAATGACCGCGGGCGTGATTCTCTACCATTAGGAGGTAGAAATCGTCACATTAAGTTATAGCTATTTGAACAACCATAAAGTGTTTTATCGAACTGTCATGACTGACGTAACTGAATTCTGTCGATACATCAGAAACGAAATGAAAGCCAACAGAATCTGACGGAATGACGACGGCTGAGAAGAACTTGGATCATGAGATGATCTGTAAGGCTGAAGTTTCCACATCTCTCATCACTTACCTCAGCCGCTGATGACACTTGTTTGGCTCTGGTGGCTTCTACTTCCTATGAGACAAAATAAAACAGTATAACTCTGTACTCAGCAGCTGGACAAAATGTTCAAAGTCATTAAGATGAATATCTACTTTTTACTCAAAATGCACTTACGACCCACCACTCTTTTCAACAAGTCACCCATGGGTGAAGCGCTCACCTGACAATGTTGATTTTAGGCATAATGTAGTTGTAGGCACACGCCCACTAGCCTCTCGAAGCGTACATCATAGCTTTATTTTCTCACTCAGAAATGACAGTTCCTACCGAAAAATTACTGAGTTGGGACCAAGTTTTGTCTCATACTCCCCCCCATCATGATGGGGTCAGGACAGCACTGCATACCTTTATAATCCTGTCCACCTCATCTTTGGTCCCTCTTGATGGTTGCGTGGACTTGATCCCTTCTTTGATTGGCGGGGCTGTGATGGGACCCTGACCTGATAGTGACCTGAAGAGAGAGAGAAATGGAAGCATGGATTAGTTTGGCTTAGGCCAGTTAGGCCGACCAGAAAATAGTCGGGCACCCACCATCTGTGGAGAGACTTGAAAAGTACAAAATGGTCAGTCACTGAAGAACAAGCAGCTATGCCCCCCCCCTTATCCGCCACTCTCAAGCATGACAAAGAAGCCCCAGGGCTCCTCCCTGCCATCTTTTTATTACTTTGTCATAAGGATAAAAAAGACATTTATATTCCGACT
Source organism: Notospermus geniculatus (assembly GCA_002633025.1). Taxonomy (NCBI): domain Eukaryota; kingdom Metazoa; phylum Nemertea; class Pilidiophora; order Heteronemertea; family Lineidae; genus Notospermus; species Notospermus geniculatus. Next base: position 125,482 of record NMRB01000801.1, on the reverse strand, counting down.
CATCTTCTTTTATTTCCTACAGAATACAATTATCTTGAGATACAAAAACGTTACACTGAGGAACTGACCTATTCTACTGTCATCTGTGGTCACGCATTTTTCTTTACGCCTAAACGCCACAAATCACTCGCTTTATCTGCGTCAAACTTTTCATCAGGTGATGCCCAGAATTTGAGGTGCATATTAGAAAGTGGTGGAAGTCGTAAAAACGTGCCTGGCGCTTGGTGAGAGGTGATCAACGGTAAGGTTACCATGTACGGTGGCGTGTGGAGACATAACCACAGTCATTAGCCCCGCTGATAAATAACTCACATCGCATTCTACACACAGAAATTTGTCAGCGTTTATGTCTTCCAGAAATGGGAGATGCCCTGGTGAATTAAGCAAAGACTCGAGCTGATTTCAAATGTCGGCTTGTCTCTCCCCCCGGAGCTATTGGGGAGGAAATCTCGGCTTGGGAAAGTTTGCTCTTCAACTTACAATTCAGTGAATACTTTGTGAGGAAATAAATTGTCATTGGTAGGAAAAGTAATTGTTTAGATACATCAGATTCATACATGTAGAAGTAAGAAGAGTCCCAACAACTTGAAAGCTTATCTGAATCAAGAACAAATTTTCAGGACTGCAAAATCCTGGTCCAAATTGAGAGGTGTCCTGTTTACAGAATGATACAATAACATTATTGAAAAGGACCAACTGCAGACTGGGTGGCTCAGGGTTTAACTGGTCCCTACCCTCCTCGTTTATGGCTGTGTCATAGATTTTGCAATACCTACAAACAGGATATGGTACCAGTCAAGGGTCTCAACATCATATTGCAAATTCTGGTTGGACCAGGCAATTTTAATTTCATTCAAGCATTTCAATTTCTGATTATTATTCTGAACTTGGACGATCCCGAAGGGTCAAAATGCCAAGTTACCCATGAAAATTTTCTCCTCGAGTCCCCAGCCCGAGGGAGAATCATGTTTGGTTCTCGAGTTAATCACTGACCCAGCATCTCTGATAAATATTTTCATAATCACACACTTATGAATATAAGACAACATTTGAATACATGAAATTTTCATTTTGACACCCGCGGGTGCCCTAGGGGTGCGGCTGTTGGAGGTAACGGCCAGCACTCTGGTACATCTCGCTGATACTGTAGTCCAGTCATGTACCGTTCATAAAAGGTCTGAATTGGTTCGACTTCGTAATGTGCACAATACTAGTTAATGGTCGGTGTGACTGGAATTGGAGCAGGCGAATTAGACGTGACTTGAATGGATGAGAGCGGCCGATGAGTAAACACGAAACGACATGGTTTATGCTGGAGCTGGGTCGGTCAGCTCCGGGGACAATCATGCCCCATCCTGAGAAGCAAGGGAGACAGTGACTTTAACACGTCCCTGGCGCCTGAATGTCTGCTACAAGAAGGCCAATCATCAATCAACCATTTGCCATTAGCTCGTCGAATCAAACGCCACGACTAAACACTCCCGTGGAGTTTATTCAGTCATATTGAATGAAAAGCTAATAAAACATATGATCGTGATTCACTACAGAATGTGTACGGCTGTATGAATTTGAAACCATTGCGTCAGACATCTAGATTTTATAGTTCGGGTCTCACTCAGCCATGACAGACAACATGGACACCCTAATGAACAGGATTCTCTTTGGTATTTATATAACAGAACAAGGTTATGATGAAATACTACAAAGATATGATGACTAATCATCGTTACAGCTCCAGCCAAGAAAAAACAATGAAATAGTGTGAGATATTCATTCTTTTTTACTACATGTTCTCATAGTTCTCTCATAGTTTTGTTTTCTCAGTTCATACACAGCTACAGCTTTTTCCTCTTCATTTTCTTTCTTAATCCTACAGTCATATTGGTCATGAAATAATAACAGGTTTCTAAGGTTTCATACTGCAACTTCTTCTAGAACAACGTACTTTCTTTCATATGTAGTTCACCTCAGTAAATGTAAGTTCATTCACTGGTAAACATGTCGTCTCTTTTATTGTTATTTGCCCGTATTCTAGAAGCCTCCTTTAACTCTAAGGTCCACTTTAAGCTTTTGTATTCTGCCCTACAAACAATAGCGAAAGGTAAACCTTAGAGTTAAGGAAGCTTCTAGAATACAGTCCCTTATGTTTTTGTTTTTTAAGTTTATTCAAGTTTTTTTAGAACTGCATCTACGCTCAAGTACCGTAGTTCTGTTTCTTAAGTTTCACTATAGGCCTACACAAATATTTTCATCAAAAAGTCTGGGGCCGTATGCATAAAACATCTTAAGTGTAAAATTTCCCTTAAACTAAACAAAAGATGAGGGAAATTTTACACTTAAGATGTTTTATGCTGGTCCTTACCCCTACACCCCTCTGCATCAAAGACAACTATAACTCCGTTTGACACTCCACTCCACTCTCAATTAAATAACACAGCAACACAAAACAGACAAAGGTCACCCGGACTCTATAACAAGGGAGAACACCTCCTGAAGAAAGAGTCGTTATCAACTAACACCTAAGACTGAAAGACTTCACAATCCTTGACCAGTGGCCCCCAGATCGACCGAGGTCCAAGTCACACCATCCTATCATTAGGGTTTATTTCGCACTGGGTAATTACACGCTCGAACACCAAGTCGCCTGTCTGACCGAACCAAATCCATCGGCCAACCAATGGCCACTTAACAAGTCGACAACACACGCAACAGNACAAGACTTGTGATAGCCAACCACAAGAGGCTTGAGACCAACCACAACCTGACTCTCAGAATGGGACAGGGAAGACAATGACCGACAGCAAACCTTCACAGTTCTCACTGACAGGACTTGTGATAGCCAACCACAAGATGACTGGTGACTAATTCCTCCATTCACCAATACTCAATACCAATCTTATTTCTCATGCAACTGAGGAAAAAGAGCATCTTTCATGAGCCTCATCTCTCTTAGAGAGAATCTAAAGGAAAGAAATGAACCATCAGCATTGGCAACCAAATACCCTTCTTTCCATTACTGTATCAATAATGAGCACAAAACACAATCAAATAGACGTCTAACCATGCCTTGGGGGTGAGGATTCGACCATCAAAAGTGATGGACGGCACAAGCCGGAGACACACCACTGGGTAGATACCCCTAGGCCAGTCCCTTCAGGTTATGCCTCCAGTGCTGGTGTGTATGGCCTCGGGTCTGGTTCATCCCACATCAAAATGGACATTTGTGAGTTTCCCAGGGGATCACCCATTTTGCAATAATAGAGAACCTCCTGGCCTAGAAACAGAGACACTCAAAACTTTTTTACCATATGAACACAGTTCAATATTAACCTTGGTGAACATCAATTGATGATTATGAAGTACCCGGCAGTGGCTAAGATGTTGGCCCTTATCTCACAGATACCATATACATGTATGTGAGTCATTACACCATCACAGATATACAAGCCATCACAGGTATGTGAGTCATCACACCATCACAGACATGTGAGTCATTACACCATCACATGTACATGTATGTGAGTCATTACACAATCACAGGTATGTGAGTCATTACACCATCACAGACATGTGAGTCATTACACCATCACAGGTATGCGAGTCATTACACCATCACAGGTATGTGAGTCATTACACCATCACAGGTATGTGAGTCATTACACCATCACAGGTATGTGAGTCATCACACATCACGGGTATACACACCATCACAGGTATGCGAGTCATTACACCAACACAGATATGTAAGTCATTAGACCATCACCAGTATGAGAGTCATTACACCATCACAGGTATGTGAGTCATTACACCATCACTGGTATGTGAGTCATTACACCATCCCAGGTATGCGAGTCATTACACCACCATAGGTATGAGAGTCATTACACAATCATAGGTATGAGAGTCATTACACAATCACAGGTATGTGAGTCATTACACCATCACAGGTATGTGAATCATTACACCATCATATTTTACACTGCCACAGATATGCGAGTCATTACACAATCACAGGTATGTCAGTCATTACACCATCACTGGTATGTGAGTCATTACACCATCCCAGGTATGTGAGTCTTTACACCATCATAGGTATGAGAGTCATTACACAATCACAGGTGTGCGAGTCATTACACCATCCCAGGTATGAGAGTCATTACATCATCATATATTACACTGCCACAGATATGCGAGTCATTAAACAATCACAGGTATATGACTCATTACACCGTCACAGGTATGAGAGTCATTACACCCTCACAGGCATGCAAGCCATCACAGGTATGTGAATCATTACACATATGGGAGGCATTACACCATCACAGTATGTCAGTCAGTACAACACCATCACAGAAATGTGAGTCATTACACCATCAGTAATGCAAGCCAGTCTATCCACCCTGGTATGTCATGGCATCCTCGCCAGTGTGCCAGTCAGCCCACCATCACAGGCAAGTGAGTCACTACAGCCTCATTAATATGCGAGTCATTACACATCCTCACAAATATGCGAGTCAGGACATCCTCACAGGTATGCGAGTCATTAAATCCTCCCTGGTAAGTGAGTGTGAGAAATCTTTCCTCTTGCAGCGCCCTCTACAACAGCACACACCGATCATGGGCAACATGATTTAGCATTTGAGCGACAGGGTTGGAAAGTACACTCCGATAATACTTTACACCCGGACATATCTAAAGTTTGTCGTGGGAACTATCACTGACGAGCGTTCGATCACACGATTCACGAATCTGGCGGTAATCATCCGTGATTAGGCTCACGTGATATGAAGGCCCTGAGTGACTATCACCAGTGTATGACCCTCGCCTTGATCAGGCAATGTCACGTACAAGCTGAAAAACTAAGGGGATGGCACGCGGAGTTCCCATTTGATGAATTAGGGATATTGGAAAAGACACCTCCTTGAGGAGTAACCACGACTCACCGCGATGGCATTTATCAATATTAAAGAAAACATCCCGAACCTCAATTACAAAAGGCACGTTTCTCTTCCGATGAACGTGTTGCATCCGACCGTTCGTGAAAAAATGGCGTTCACATCATTTCATACTTTGGTGCATTTGACAATGGGGGGACTTTTACTACGGTTAGAGGCCACCACTAGCTAGCGGTCCTGGAACGTCACAAAATTCGTGACGTTTCGGGGCCGCTAACAGCGGCCTCTAACGGCAGAAAAGTCTGCCATGAAGATCACCAATTGGTAGAAACTGTTCAGGGAGGTAAATTAGGGCGATTGGCAATAAGTAGATGATGGTGCCTCACACTGACAGGGATTCTAAACGGACGTGGGGACCTAATTAGTAAAATCCATCTCATCATTGACGGCGGTCCGACAGACTTGTGGTCACTTCGGGGACATCTCATCGAACTATCAACAAGCTATTTACCTCCATAATTTCGGTCGATTCTGATGATGTTGGGGCCTCCCGCACACACCCCAACTTCCGTCGCCTTTCCCGCCGAGATTCACTCTGCGTGGAGTGTGGATGGAGGCGTGCCCTGCTGTTCAACAGCGCTGTGACTGGAGCTCGACTACTGTGCCTGGAGCGTGAATGAGGCTCTCGCACCAGTAACGTGCCAGTGCAAGACTACTTTGCATGGAGCGTGAATGGAGATTACCAATCCTCCAGGAACACACAACACCGCGCATCTGCGCACTGCCTGGAGCTTGACTAGACTCTGCATGGAGCATGAACGGAGAGGCCGCCACTTCAGCAACACACAACAAAACACTGCGCATCAGCGCTCTGGTTGGAGCTTGACAGTCTGCATGGAGCATGAATAGAGAGGCGAGCACTCCAGCAACACACGACACTGCTCATCAACGCTGACCATCATTACTTACCATCCGGTCGTCAGAGGAAACGCGATCAAACCCAAGGAAGTCATTCTGGCCATTCCAGTACACTCGAGACCCGGGTGAAAACTTGGCAAGGAGTCAGCCAGCGGTTAAAGGCTAGAGGCTGGAATGGTTCTTATAAATCTTCGTAAGAATTTATCTCTGGCGACACAGGCCGGGTCCGGCAAGCCCCTATTTACCATAGAGCGAGTCCTGATCATCTATTCCCCTCACACGACCTGGTTAGACCAACATGTTAGGCACTGACAAACGGAATCTGCCCCTAATGCTCAGATAAACAGGCAAGGAAATTTATCATCAATGTTGCCAGCTTGGAATACTGGATGAGACAAATTGAATGTAAGGCCGCCATTAGTAATCTTGGGGAGACACGCCACGCATTAACAGGTGGTCGTGTATTAGGGTTGTGTCGGAATGGCACACGCCACTTGCTTACTAAGTAAGGGCCAAGTCTGAAACAAAGATTAGCCAGAAAACTTTCTTCGGAGAGTGTTGGTGAACTTTTAAGTGAGATGTGGCCGTACCTGATGCATGGAGAGAAGGGCGTGCCGGTGAATATGAAGACAGAACATTAAATTCTCATGTTATGGGAGTGGTTGATCGTGAGCAGATAATCTTCATCCATCAAGACAGGTTACCCGGACAACGGTTCACCAGAGTCTGAGTACTTTTACACCGGAGTTAAGAGGAATTTGCATCCATCAAAGGTCTGGATCATCCTGGTATTATCCCGGATTTTCAGCAGCTCGGTTGCAGTTTTTAGAACGACCAGCGTGGAGGGTGCGATAGCGATGGGCGTAGAGTCCCCGACCTGAAATTCACACACCGTTGCCGACAGCCGCTTACATTCAGAGAGGAACCAATCACATGGCGTGTTACGACGAACGGACCAATCAGAGGCCGGCAAGGGTTTTTGCGTGTTCCGCCAATAAATGGCAAATTATGTTTATGACGTTTTTCAGCATGTAAGCCTCAAGAATAGGAAAAGTCAGCCGCGCGTATTGCCAAAAGATGGCAGCACAGTTCTAGCGGACGAATACAAAAGAAACTTCTCTTGATTGGTGCTCAATCAGGAATGAATGGGTCCGCTATGAATTGAATTGGGCCGTAGCGACATCTATTGGTGAACATACTGATAGCTCTTATTAAGCCCCTTTGTTGATATGCTTGCAGGAAGGCTCTCTGGCGTACTGGCAGGATGTATGCAGGAGTACGGCAGACTGATCTTCTTCAACTCAGGTTGAGCCACAACTTTTCCATTGCCAATGCCCTGGCAAACCTGAACAACTGAAAAGCGGTGGCTCAACCTGAGTTCAAGATAATCTAAGCTTCGTTGGCAGATAGTACGGCCCCTGGTCAAAGGAGCGAGATTTGTTGTAACCAGTTTGGTCTCAAGATGGCGCACCAGTATTCTTCAACGATTGAGGATTTTCACTCGAAGGTTCTCCTGCAAAACCTACCCATCTTTTAAGATACACCGAAATCATTGCATGCCTCGAATCCTGCTGTAAGAGACAAGAGCTCCGTCGAACTGGACGGGGTTGATCTTTCTCCCTGTAATACAGAATCTTCGGGGTTGAAGACATCGATAATATAGAGTTTTTGCAAAGCCCCCGAAACGCCAACGCGAACGTCTATCCTTTTGTTCGGTGCTCTCTTCGTGGCATCGGACAATAGGTTTGGCGTTCGCGTCGGCGTTTCGGGGGCTTTGCGAAAACTCGCTAGTGAATAAAGAAACGAACACCATTTATAAGAATCGTATGTATACTTTAATATTTCGACAACATTTTTTCATGATGAGAAAATCTACTCTGTTACCCTTTTCCGTGTTCATAACCCCGATGGAGTGGGTTGGTCTTGATGGAACCAACATTAACGCTGCTCCCACACAGGTGTAAAAGGAATGTAAGTCCCCTGGAATCTTAGTCCGGTATCTATTGTACGACGAGGGATTCAAGTATAAGGCTAATAGATACCATGGCCTTTGGCAGCACATTGTAACTAGGACTTGTATTCCTAGGACTACATTTCCTTCCACACCTCACCAACAATTTGCAGTTTTTTCGTGAAGACCGGAAACATAATACTACTCATGACTGACGTGAAAGAGTCATGCGCTGGCTCGATTTCAAGGAATCATCATTAAGAGCGTTATTATCATCAGGATGTTCAAATATATGAACGTGAGCATGCACAATATTATTAAACCATGAACGAAAGCAGGCCAGTCGGGCGAAGTTCAATGAAATTGGATCGATCACCCCCGACAGAGGCAACTCTCCAACAGCATGGACAGAGCATGTGCAAGCCCCAACATAATCTCTGATCGACGTAGCTGTTGGAGAATTGTCTCGTCCGGTCGCACCGAGTTGTCATGTTTCCCTATGCTGTATGTAGGTCTACAAATAGACCTGATAAAAACAAAAAAAATATCGTTCTCTTGAACCTCCTGAGAATGTCAGTGGTTCTCGGCGCTCGCTTCCTTCGTCACCGGACACAAACTGCGGAGACGGAAGAGCGCGCATTCGGAACCACTGATTACCTCAGGATGGAATTTAGGGCGCCACAAACCATACAGTTCTTCCCGTCTCACAGCAGAGGAACTCTTCAAAATGTCCCACATAGAACCGTGGAACCCAAGATCCACAAAACGTTGCGGTTCTCACATGAAACCGTTTAACGTTCCGTGGGAGACCTTTCTGAAATGTTCCTCTGCAATGTGGTTGACTTCACCAGAATGGATGACGTCACCAAAATATGATGACGTCACCAAAATAGGATGACGTCACCACGGAACGGATGACGTCGCCACGGAATGGACGACGTCACCACAGAATGGATAACGTCACCACGGAAAGGATGACGTCGCCACGGAATGGATGACGTCATCACAGAATGGATGACGTCACCAAAGAAGAGTTTTGGATGGAAGACGGAAAATAAAACCGTGACCCAGGATTTGTTTCATCGAGTGAATGAACTCTAACAGTAACAGGTGATGATGAAGACTACAGATTATTCTCTGGCTGATAAAGCAAGGTGTTTCAGGTGAACGCTGCACGAGCCAGCCAGACGTCTGCCAGGAATGAGATGAGAGTAACGAGTACTGTAAAAACAGACGCCCCGCGGCAGGTGTTCGTCAATAAAAACTTTGTGGATACTCGAACTGATCCAAGAATGAAGTCACTGACGAAAGTAACTGTGTTATCTGACGGATACCCCGGGGAAGGGAGAGCATTCGTTGTTCTAAACGGGCAACATGCCCATCCTCCCCAAGCAGGGTTTTTTTACCTCGCTCCCTTCATCCACTCACACTGTGTGCGGGCGTATAAGAGGAGCGAGACCAAAACCCTGCAATGGGAGGGTGAACCTCAGCTCCGCCTTTCTTACAGGATCTTGGAAACTGTTGGTTACGTCGTCTGGTGAACAGAGGTTATTTCGTCTGTGGTTTCATTGTTCTTTTCAAACTTCTGTACGCCAGACAGTCCGTTCTACCCGGAAATGCAATGTAGAAGCATAATATTTACAAATATCTTACACTATTATCACATTTCCAGCTCAAGAGAGCCGGAAGTCCTCCCACTCTTTCCAGATAACCAGCACAACCAGTACATGTGATTGTTTGTCACAAGAGAAGCCAGACTTCATATTTTAGCATCAAGTTCCGTCGCCAAAAAGATGCTGACTCAGGATTTAAATATTCCGCCCTGGGCATCTCCAGAACGGCCGTCAATGGCCCATTCCTCATCTTTGATTTGAACACATCGTGTATCTTAAAGTGCATGGTTCACCACACAAGCGTCACCATGACGTAGTCACGTCATCACGTGTCCCGCTCCTTCTTTATCTTTAAGTCCTTGTATTCCTCTCCAAGAATCGTCGCAATCTCCCCCTGCATGAACGCCCAAGGAATATTCGAACCCACTAGGGGGCATTTCTTCCCACTGGGGCAGTAGACCTCTCCTCCTGACCCCTGGCGTTTGATACTGTCCCTAGAACACGGAAAACAGAACTTGTGCTCCGGTACCGAGGGGCATTGAACAAAGTGTGTGTCCTCCAAACGTTCATGACAAAGTGTACATTTGAGGGCCTCGGCAGGGCAATTAGAGTTCGGAGCATTGGTCATACAACCGTCAGTCAGCGCAAGACGCTGTTGTGGAGAGTGGGGACTGTGCCCAGAGTTTCTGCTTGGAGACTGAGATTGTGAGTTTGGCGGCAGGGTATCGGTCACTGACATGAGTGCTGCCATAGGCGACGAGGCCGTGGGGGCCCCGGGGTGCGCACCAGCCTCCTGTGGTGATGAAGCGTGGTTACTCACGGGTGACATAGAGGAGGAGCTCGGGGGTCCGGAGCCACTACCGTTAAATCCTGATGATGAGATAGTCAGTTTGAGAGCCTCAGTCTGTGACTGCATCCACTGCCGTTTGGCGTGTTCCTCGGTCGTCATCTTGGGGTCAATACTCCCGTCTTCCGGGTCAAGACTAGGAGACAGTTTACGTTTCCGCACAGCCATGTCGAAGGGTGAAATCTGAAGCTGTCTTGGTAGTATCCCTCGACCAGGCCCGCCGTTCAGGCAGGGAATTGAGGGGCATTTGGCATCAACGTGCGGTACAGGCAGCATCTCACGTTTAACAAGTTCTTTGAAGAATCTGACAGTCTCGACGAGTAGATCACCCAACAATCGCCAGTCACCGGACCCATGTTTCATCTCATACTCGAGGTACTTGAACCCAGACGATAATCCCTTGCCGAGGTCCTTCATAGAGTCTTGGTACATTTGTTTGGCAACGCCAGAAGCGCTACTGAACACGGTTCCCGATCCTGCAGGGTACTCCACGAAGATTTTCATCTCAAATTCCGCAGCCGATTTCGGTGCAGCGTCAAAAGCGAACACACGGCCTACTAATGAATGGTCCTTCTTGAATCTCACGTCAAAAGGACAACACGTACTCAATATAGCTAAATTGTCACGTACCAGTAGAGGTCTATTGGCTGGGTCGTCGGGATGAGAGCCCCTCTCGAGCCGTTTGCTTTCGTCACCTGTCGGATTAGACGGCTCATCCTCCTCTCTTTCAGAACGTTTACCGTTTACAAGTGAAACCGGCGCAGCAGGGCCTGTGTTGTGATTTGGACGGGGCGGACCGTGGGCCATGATTCCGATACCAACCATAGTCGGTAGGCCGTGGCGAGAATGTGACTTAGGACTCCGGCGACTCAAGTCCACTTCTTCAGGACGAAGAGGGCCAGGTCCATTCGAAGTCGGGATACGACGATAGTCAAGTAACTCACGTGGTTTGTCCGAGATAGGGGGGTACCTATCGATATGAGGTGGTCCCCTAGGATCGTGAATGTCATGAGCATTCCTCCCTTGTGACAACTGAGGCGGTCCTGGAGGTAATTTCAATGGAGGACGAGAGTCCTGAAATCCATGTGCACGTTTCATCTGCCTAGCTGCCTCGATGACCAATTCGATTCGATCAGGTCCTTCATAGTTGACGCAACCCCTGCAGACCGATTCCGTGAAATCGTGAAGCATTGCCCATGGCATACGAGGAAGATCACACAGATAGCAATGTTGGCGTCGACCAGGCACCGACATTCTGACAAGTTTACCGCTTTTACTGTCCATCAGTGAATGAAAATATTGTCGACATAGAAAATAAATGTCACGCAACGAATCAACGATTTCTCTCCATAGAATCAAGAGCTCCAACCGACACCATCTCGTCCGTAATCCAGTATGAATGCACTACCGCCACACGACTTGAACTCTCAGTCTAATATCCATTGAGGCGCATGCGCAGCGACGATATTGTTTGATTGATGTCGTTCATATGGAGATCACGCTGTCGTCTGCTATAATGGCAATCGGGTATTCCGTGGCTAAATACCTTTCGAGACACGACATCCATCTCTCCCTCCCAGGCAACCACGGCCAGCTGCTTCCAGAAGCTGAACGTGTAATCTTATGGTAGTAAAGCCGCGAGGGTGGGCAAAATATATCGAACTTAGACAAGCGGGGCGCGAGGTAAGATCACTTCGATTTCCTGAGGCCTGGTAGAATAGACAGCAATCTGATCGTGCTTTCATATCCTACCTGGAAATAATTGGGTTGATGTAGTCTAAATGCTCCAGGGGTAGCATCACGGATTTCACGGGAGATATCGGAATAAGCGACGCCCCTATAGGGCAATCGTATTGGGTATATCAAAACGTTTCTGTACGCTGTAAGCCTGAAGAAAGCATGATGTACCATCAGAATAGGATGAGGCTCAATACGGGAGGACTTTAGAACCACCTTCCCATCTAGTTCTTCCGACGAAAATATAAAGGGACTGTAAACCCAGGGCCTTTTGTCGACTGTAGTGACGCCATTCGCTGATTCCGAGATGGACGCCAATGTCACGTTCAATGACAAGGACATTTTTTACAAGCAGCTAGCCAAATATTTCGATCAAATGATTGGCAGATTTGGGTCAATATATATGCATTTAGACATGTAGATATGTTTTAAGTCCACCATCACCAGGTCAACGTCAGACTTCCTGTTTGCCAAAACATGTCAGAAGTCAAAAGCACGTAGCGAGGGTCGAAACATCCAGAATGTTCAGACAATTAACCGGGTCACCGGGTCGCTACCAGTAGATAAGATGACATTTATCGATATCGAAACAAGATAACAAATACTGTAAAATCAATGAATGGGAGGAGATAAGGACCTGGTTCCGATGCCCTAGATACCGACGCGCCCATCTATTGCGAGATTACCTAATTCCTGATGGCGCCGCCATTGCTCCTTTAATTTGACGGTGCTGCCATCTTTAGCGGTGACGTCACGCGCGGGAGTTCACAGCGTTTACAAAGTACGTCATGGAAACGTATCTGTAGTATACTGTTTCAACAGCCGATGAAACTAAACCGTGATGTGATATTAGAGCGCTCTTTGACCACAAAATGTCCCCAAGTACTCGAGGCGACAGGAAAAGACGGCTACAGATTGCCGAACATTTCTCAAACGAAATATCGTTACATCGGAAGANGTACTGTTAAACTTGGCAGTCCACTCCACGTGCCTAGCGCTGCTGCGATTGAACTTGGTTGCCAGGCGCTGACATCAACACGGGCTGTGCGGACCGGTAGGCCTAGAATTTATGACTGTTGAACATGCTATTCCCTGTATTCCACTCAACCTTTTTCATGTATTCGTGCTAAACATGCTGATACTACGCCAATCGACACCAGAATATGATTTAATCGGAGCTCGATAGCCTAATATTCGACTTCAAATATTCGAAGCGGTCAAACGAAAAAACGTCCGCCATTTTGTTTTCCGTGAGCGGGAGACATTGCATCTTAGCGGGAGACATTGAAAAATGTCCACCGCTCACGTGACGCGTCTCGGCCAATCATATTCACGGATTCTCTCTCGAGGTACGATATTAGATAATGTATATAAAGTCTATATAAAGTCCATTTCCAGAATACATGTGTATTTGCAAATTTTCTACCCCAACCGGGGTCTTCTTCAGGCTGGCACTTTTCCACACAAGATTTCAGAAAAGACGCAAGTACTCGAGGCGACAGGAAAAGACGGCTGCAGATTGCCGAACATTTCTCAAACGAAATATCGTTACATCGGAAGAGGACGATTCGATGTTGGACTGGCATCGAGAAAGGACCGTACAATGGTGCATAAAAAGTCCATGACTATTCATAACGACTCCGGCATCCCTGGGGGTACGCCCCAGCCGATCATTCAGTCATCACTCTTGTTAACATTCTTACCACGCCTAAACTCTTTGTAACGCAACCGCGGACTGCGTTTACGGTTTTTTTGTTGGGGAACAAAACGCAGGTTGAATACCAGCCAATGTAAAACAGGTCGGCGGAAATTTAAAGCGGGATTCTGGCGATAAAAAGCCTGTTGTAAGAAATTCGGCACTGATCATCTACACAGGCGGCGCCAGTTGCTTCCATCAGAAACAACAGGTGTGTAGAACTCGACACTGAGAAAGGTGGCGCGTTCTGAAGCAGCCGAGAACTACACGAGTTCATTGGGAACTGCTTCAGTGAGCAGGCGGAACTACCGTACAAGGAAGGAGCATTTATTTTGTGAAGTACATTTTAATCAATACGGAACAAATGGTTATGAAGGTCCCCAGGGGTGCCAGAATTGATTGTTTTCTGTCCAGTCGCGCTTGTCTACACGAAGAGGACCTATGCAGACCATCTTTTCTTAGGGCCGTGGGGTGACTTCCGAAGGGGCGTTACCGAATTTGTCTCCAGACAACGTCGAGGCATTCCAAACAGAAGTGATTCACGCCGTGATGAATGCCTGTTTAGCATTTTCGACATAAAAGTTAGGAATCACGGGTAATTCATCATCTAATTCAAACTTTCAATGCAAACAACCGAATCGCATGCAGCATGCACAGACCTCAGCCGGATTTCGCGAGGGTGAGGAAAGATTTCATGTCAAGGCACATCTCTCGCCCTGGTGGCTGCCGAGTATTGACGAAAATACGGGCCCAGTTGTCCTGGGAGTACTTGTGAGCCATCGATCATGCCGATACGGAGGAAAACCTGCAAGCAGACCCGACCACTGCCGTAAGCTTGTTACCAGGACGCGGGGAACATGGAATTCGATTATTCAACTTCTCCCCGGGGCACGCCCCCAAGGGATGCGGCGAGATGACAAGAAGATGGATGAGACGGTGGCACGTGACCAGAGACCGTGATCACGTATAGAAACACAGGTCACGTCTGCTTGGATGGAGTAAGACTCTGGCTTACAGGGGTCTGATGACCAGTCTGCCATTAGGCTCTAGGACTGCCAATATAATCAACTCCTGTTTCAATCAAAGGGCTTTCCGCTGGAAAACAAGACGTTTAGTCACCAAAACTGGCGGTAGGTGGAGCGACTTCCGTCTGCCATTGAAAATGACTTCCGAGCATGTGCCGGTGACGTCATCTTGTTTCTACCACGTGACCTGCAAGCTGGCGTCCTCAGCCGCCGAATTGGCGACAAAACTGGAAAACTCGGGTGAAAACAATATTTATCATGAGAAAGATTTTGGTCACGTGTCAATGACAGGTTCAACGCAACAGGTCAAAGACATGTTAGCTTTGAGTAATACTCGAATGGAGTTGTAAACAGGCAAGAAAGGCGTCCGTGAGCCAAGCGGCGACAGGATGCTTGGGCAAATAGGGTAGGACGTGATAGGCACAATAAACGCCAAGTAGCCCGCATGGGATGATTCCAAGTTAGTAAGTGTCACGTTTCCCAAGCCACTCTTTCACCCGACCGAGGCGAGATGTGTCCAAGACAGCCTTCTTTCCCGCTGAATCACACTTCCGGAATGATGGAGAGGCGGATTGTTTCAGATATGGCGGGAGTTTTTCCTCTGTTTCTCCACGTAGCAGGAATAATTGACAAGCAAAGCATGACAAGTACGGGCACAGTGTACATGCCTCACTGTATTGAATTACCTTAATGACAGAGAAGGCAGATTTTATTAATCACATTATTCTGCCGAGCACGCCAGCATGCGTGCCTGCGTAATATTAATTATACACATTCGATCCGCTGAGGTATTTTCGGGCCTCATCTACTCCATTGGTCTTAGAATTTCGTTTCTTGAATCTGTCTATCGATTTATGCGCGAGTCACGGAGGGAATAATTATTTGAAGTAGGAAAATGACAGCTTTGCGTGACTGAAAAATGAATTTTTGCTGTTTGGTTATTCTTGGGTAAAGCTCACTTTATCTGAGCTATTGCCTGGTTGCGTGTCATAAGAAGCCTGGGTAACACGCACGGCAGCGCCAACTCCATCCATACACCGCCACCAATCAGGCTGCCAGGCACGACTGGGAATTTAACAGGATGTCCACAATGCACACAATACGAGACGGAAAATGAATAACTCAATAAAATCGGGCGAGGAAAATACTTCTCTCTGGTTTCCTCACGTACAGATATTGACTCCCGAGTTGGAAATGTAGCATAAAAAGCTGGTAGGAGATAAAAGGGGCCATCAACATCGGAACAGTCCACGGCCGTAGGGTGACTGCGGCTGAGTATACAACGACACTCCTCCAGGAAGGCGGGCAAGGCTGTGATATCTTGTTCAAAGGCGCCAGCTCACAAAAAAAAACGTAAACAATAAGTAAATGTTGAATTTGGCCGGGTGATATACGATTTCTTCTGAGGTGGTCTTCGAGCGCAGAAATATCGCACACAAGAAACGCATTCGAAGAAAAGACAGTTAGTTTGTGACTTCAAACTCCCCAGGAAATCGTTCAGGAAGTCCGCATGAACCTCTCAACAACAGCCAAGTGCCCCCTGGTGGAGAAAACTACATGTACTAAGACATGATATATTTATGATGTCACGTATCCGTATCCTGCCATTGTTTTTCCAAGGGCAGTAAACTACATCATCCAATCAAAACACGCCGCGGTGACGTCGGAAATCTCAGCAGCCAATCACAGGCCAGCGAGGTAGTGTTCAATTTCACGTCAACCAATCACCACACGCCGCGGAGACGACGCCATCACAATGAATCAGTCAGGCAAGACAAAAAAACTTCCGGGGCGAAATCTAAATGCAGCACACCTTCTTACTCGCTATCCTGTTTTCTAAACGCATTTCCTCGACTTCAATTTCAAGTTGCCAACTCCAATGATAAAAGTTTGCAACGTCGGCGATTGAGCAGTCGAGTCACGGTTTTGACAATCACGCCAAACCCTATTGAGCGTCTTGATGATATGATAGAGCTATTGGTAGGTAGGGCACATACTGCAGGTTTAATAAAACTATCCGGGTAGTCAGTCATCAGATTCAATCACTTAATTAATGGAGTACATCTCCGGAATAGCACTGATCGGACGCCCATCGCATACAAGCCGTGTTGGGATCGCGTTGACTGGAAGACGGCGTATGAGGAATCCCAGAAGAACGATAACATTGCAATGTTGCTACTCAGGGAGTCCATGACGTAACTTCAACAATGTCATCGTTTCCACGACGCAACGTCGTTATGTTGGGTTGCGCGTTTTACGTCATGATGTCGACGTCAGTAGTGGTGGAGACTGTTGACGCTGACATCATGACGCAAAACGCGCAACCCAACAGAACGACGTTGCGTCGCGGAAACGGTGAATAACCCATATGTATGATGGCTATCAACTCTAACAGCTTGGGATACCTCGAGTGGGACAACCTCGACAAAGTAACAAGAATCACGATAATTCTGTATGAGGAGAATCACAAACTGAGATGATTCCATGTATGCCAGGCACTCTCGCCTTTTATTGGAATATTCAAAGCATTTTTTAAGCAGAAGACAATACAACACTCAAAAATCTGCTCGTGTGAAAAAAGGTTCCCCAAGGCAATTCATTTCATGCGTGCCAACCTTGAGCTAATTAAAACCCATGTCGTGTTTTTGTGCTCCTCGGGGCGGGGACACGTTTCACTGGATTGGCTTCTTACACGATTGCCTAATTAAACCTTTTTTCCTCGACAAGACTGACGGTGAAGGGAATGGAAAACGTGACGATGAAGGTGGCCAGGCTTAACTACCTACTCCTACACTATAAAACAGGCGACACACTCTTCAATACAGCTACACTTTCAGAGAGGCAGATTAGCATGCTCCGGAAAGTTCCGAACATTGACGAGAATTTGCGATGACGAACACTCTCTTCATGAGATTCTCAGTCCAATTAGTGTCTTCACCTACTTCCACATTTAATTACATTGTTGGCGGTCACAGGTCAGAGGGTACCGCCGTTTTTTTACTGGCCCACGTGCAGCGCCATCTTTTTGAACCTAGTCTCAGTCACCCAGTCGCTGCGGAAGAAAACGGCTAGCTGCGCGAGACTACTTTGAACTCCGATGTGCAGCGCCATCTTTTTTTACTACATTCGCCACGTTCTGGGCGTGGGCCTCGCGTCAAACTGCTCGATTAGCGCTATCTGTCATTAACACAAATCGTCTGCTTCTAGGGACGGATCCAATGTAAAAACAAACACTTTATATAATCATGGAGAGTAGCGCTGGTGCATCCGTAAGTTGCACAATATGGCGAGGCACGGGCACCAGTGACATGCAAATCATAAATAATTAGAAATTCGCATGCCTCTCAGCGATAAAGCAAGTTTATTCGATTTTTTGTATTAGGAAAATAATTCGTGAATCGCATGATGTGAATAAATGGAGGAAGGCGAACCGGGAAACTTCACGAGGCGTAATGGCTGATTCGCATGCTATATCACCCGTCCACATGAGGCGCGCCACCATCAGCCCGACTGGCTGACTGCAGACGATAGGGTTATCCTCCCCGGATACGAGACTGCTAATGAGAGAATATTCACATCCATACATTTCCTTCCTTAATCCTTTAAAGGAACACGACCTCGGCACGTGACACACGTGGTTGCCAACACGACACCAGGTGGCGCTGACTCCATCAGTCTCGCTCAATTCAACCCATACAGAGACAGCGTGGAGACTGATCATGAGCGCTGTGGGGAGCATGGGCTGGACTGTGCTATAAATTATGTAGGCCTACCGTCATTACATCAGCAAAACACCCTTCTGTGTTAGAAAAAATCGAGGGTTAGTTCTGGTCACCTGTACCTCTAGGTTTCCGGTGCTGAAGTGAGCCGCCGCCCGTAACCTGTGGGCCCACCCACATCAAGAACGACCACCGTGCGAACGCTGTATGGAGCGTTTGCGAACAAGCTGTTTGGAGTGTGGAAAAGATGGCGTCGTTGGAGATTTCACGCACATCGAGCAAAACAAGTCGCGAATTAGCTCATGTTCAAGACGCCGAGAATGAACAGTTCTATCAGGGCGCAGGTGGCGAGTCTGTGAAAGGGTAACAAGGAAACAATGCACAGGAGACAGCCAAACCCATTACTCCTGGAGCCCAATCTTCTCCTTATCTCCCGAAATTGATCCCGGACACGAGGCAGTCACCAGCACACAACTCTGGCAGGAGTCAGATTGGATCTAAGTCAAGGTTTTGGCCGCTAAGATCTACTTGCCGCTCACGTCTGCCAAGACAATTCAATGAGTACCCGCCTAGCATAACCAACTAGAGGCGCTAATCAATAGGTTAGCCAAGGTGAAGCAACAAGGTGCCTCCAAGCACTCTCCAGAAGAATATTGGCCCGATCTGAGCCGCGGCTGGAGGGTTTAATTGAAATGGACGACTTGGCTGACTTCATTTGTCAGTCTGACGGGATGGACAACGCGTCGCCCATCTTTTCATCATCTTCCACATTCACATACTTGAGAGAGTGGTTATTTATGTAGTCGGTGTCCACCTATTCCAAGCACATACGGGGCAGATGTCTGGATGTTGGTCGACTGATAACGTATCTTAACAACGCAATACCAAGACGCCATCGAAAAAAAAGTGTGAGGTGCATCAACATGAGTTCCCCGAACTGCTGCCCCGAGTCTAAAGAGAAGATATAAATTTGGCATAGAGGAAGTTGAATTTTTTCTTCATCTGTGGCTACTTCACCCACCACCATTGCGAGGCGTCTGCCTCCCGGTGCAGGAACGGAATGATGAAAAACTAACAGTTTCCTCCTCTCCGAATCCACCATTGCGCCGTCATTCTTGGTGAGAGGTCTTCTTGTCTAGCCAATGAAAACCTCCAAATGTCATGTCAAAGGTCACCACTGTTGACTAACGCAAGGATTGAAAGTCGCCACATGAACAAAACGACTGGGAGATAAAACCTGAACCACTCGGTCATTAAATGATAGAAGAATAATGCTGCAGTCAACTTTTTTTGTGAGGTGACAGCCATGCCACAAAAAAATGAGAAGCTCCTGGACGCCAGGATTAGTGTTCAACTGGCACGACAGGAAGTCCAAACAAAGGTCGACTAGGGACCTCGTCAAAGATGGTCCCAATCAGAGGCATTCAACCTCGGCACGCGAGCCGCTTCAACAATACATGGAGGGCTATAACACTTATGAGAGATTAATTAAGGGGGGATTTTAATCGAAGTTGCGTGCCAAGTCGCCTTTGGGCCATTCAAGATACGGTTACCTGTCAGTCGATGGGGCTATTGTCGTGTGATCAATAACCAGGACCCCAGCCTCCGAATCAATGGTGAAGTTTATCTCTAAAAGACGATGCACGCGCCACGGCACGACACGTTCATTCAAATCTTCCTGACGAGGAAATATTTCCATCACCGCTGGACTGTGATGGGTCACGTCGACTCTTCCACACGCAAGCTCCTATTGAGTCTGATCTAAGGTTTGGCTCCTTCGAGTAGGGACACGCTATCCCTGTCAGGTTACACCACGCCCATCGATATCATGATCAATGCTTAGAGCTCTCGCCGATTCAAAGATTCCATGGTGACTGGTGGTTGTGACAACATGAAATTTCGTCTCATGATGGTGATTGCACGCAGGAAATGCGACGTTCCAAGCCCGAGACATCACCTGGTGGTTCTGTTCAATATTTAGGGTGCAGACTTGGAACTGTGACAAGACTTCCTGCTCCTCGAAGGGCCAAATTAGAAGTGACCTGAACAAGGTACTACTGCTTGCTGCTTCACGTTTTCTCGTGCGAGTTGACTCTCAATGGGCAATTCAGCATCGTCAGTCTCCTACGACTTGCGCCAAACCAACTGCCGATAGTTTTCTCTGGTTGAGTTTCGGAGGCAATTTGCGCGACGAATGGCACCTTTTTTTCCCATTGCTTCTATTACCCGCCGGATAATCCACTGCACGCTGCCAACCCACCAAGTTTCCCCACACAAAAGCAAAAGGAACCAGTCACCAAGGAACACAACAGACAAGCATCCAGGAACACCCTGGTGTTCGGATTCCTGTGGAAAGTTAGCTATGCGACTGACGAAAACCGACGGACGGGAAGCTGGGCATGCCCGGCAAGTCGTGTTCAGTGTTCCTTTACCGGCAAGCGGCACCCGCACAAACGTAGGACGGGAATTTTCCACTTAGAAGCTGACTATTCCGTCTCTGTTCACGAGCCGCAAGCCGGGAGGCATAGGTCGCGCCATGGTGCAGTCACTGCAGCTCCAATCAACCCCCAGGAAACGCCACCCTTACGCAAGCATCCATTCTAGCACCAAGGACAGATGTGCATTATGGAATCCGCGCCTTTCTTCACCAAGAGCCCTCTAGCGAAAGTCTGACGTAACCGCCACTCGTTTTAAAACAGAAGATCTAATTGTGACTTGTGTCCACACCCACCCGCATCTCCTTGGGCTGCTGCGGCAGTCATCAAAGCGGGTCCACAGGGTATCAAGTGTTGTGGTGGGGTTTAATTAGGGCTAGAGGATGGTGAGTTATTCTGGAACGGCCATATGGGTGATCCCGTGATCTGAGGACATCACGCGCGCTCTCACGACACTGGAGATGGGGAGAATGGATGGGAATGAGAGAAACTAAAGGACGAGTGGCGGCAAGAAATGGTTTGAACTGTGAAACAAAGCAAGGCAAATCTTCAGGCTGAGTGCAATTCCAACTGCAATTGGCTCACCGACAGAGAATGGACAGCAGCGACTGCGGAAGACGAACGGCCAGATCAGAATCAGGAGCATCACCACCCAAAATGGCACCTAGTTCTGTATTAGTATGACTGGCTTCCTTCCCTTCATTCTCGTTAGACCCCTCAATAGTCTTTCTTGTATAGTTTTTGGATTACCCCCTCCCCCACGTTTAAGTGTGTACATGAGTGTGGTGTACTGTTCTATACTTGTCCACAATGAAACAATACTCCAAGTATGAAATGTGACCACGCTTCAGGTCTTAACTACCCCACACGACTCTTTTGACAGGTACAGCAAGGGTCTCCATTCGGGTGGATTCCATGGCAAATTCGGAAGTTATGTCACTCGTCAGATCCACTCTCCAGAGGGCCTATGTATGCCACTCATGTCATCCCTCGTTCAGTATAGACACAGCAGGGATGGTAGTACGTGGCATAACCCCTGCCTGGAGAGTTTTCAACACATTTTGCTGCCACCATTCGCTGACAGACACCCAACCACACACCGCTCTTTCACTCGACAAGAAACCATGTTCAGTGGAGGACGTGGGCAGGTAATATAAGGGAAACAGCAACCAACCACAGCGTGCTGAGATTGGCAAGGACACAGCGTGTGTAATGAGGGGAGAGCGAACCCTGAGGGCTGCCAGCGAAAACGTCGTCGGTTTTGATAGTGAACGTGATCGCCGGTGGACGAATGTCATGCGCATCGGTAGAGACAAAAGGTCGGCAGATCGAAGGGCGAGATAAGCAGGTTTAACCAGAGGGGACGTTAACGCATGGACGGACAGAATCTGAGAATTTGATCTTTTGTGGTAACGGCAGTGGTCTGTTGACAAATATGCCTGCAACCATAGCTGGGTGAGTGGAGTGGAAGCGTGAGTCAGAACAAAGATTACGACTGAGTCTGTGAGCATGCGCAAGCTCCTTCCTGCCGTCTGCTGCTGACAGCACCATCTATCGTCATGAATCGAACAGGGCCGGATAATCTTCCGCAAAACACGTTTAGCTACTTCCGAAATTCGAGGTAAGCATCAGCTGTGCGGTGGACTGACTTACTTTTACATGGCCTGAACTGCATGCCATGATATGATTGCAGTTGCCAGTGTTCATGAATGCAGATTACATGTATTAGTACCTCATCTCACGCTAGGGCTCGCTGAGCGTCGAGTCCCCTAGCGGTCAGAGCGGGTAACAATCTATTCATGCAGTCTCCAGCGCAGAGGTCAGACGGTTTCTCCTTACTCACAAGTGAAGCAAACCGAAAACACGGACGCCGACCTCTGGGCTTGGAGATTGCTATTCATGCAGACCTGTCCCCCAGCGGTGAGAGACCGGGAATAATCTATTCATGCAGACCTGTCCCCCTGGCGGTGAGACCGGATATTAATCTATTCATGCACACCTGTCCCCCCTAGCGGTGAGATGGGGTACCAATCTATTCTCAAACAGAGAGGACTACATGTATTTTGTGTCATTCCGCCAACGTCAGGAAGCAATGGCTGGTGTTTGGAGTAAATTCAAAGCCCTTAAATCGGACAACTTTGGCGAATTTGCCGGTGGACATTTACCAGACAGCCCAACCATGTCTGGAGTCATCCATCAAAACAAAATGAATGCCAAACGACACATCCTCAAGCAACCAGCCTCCTACACATCTCTCCCATCGCAAATCACCCAATCTCCAAAACAACCGGGTCCATCACGCAAGTTAGCAAACCACGGCCCAGTGGGCAATCATGCGCGAAAACTTATATATTGATTGATTCAACGTTCGCTACTCGGGAGCCTGTTATACGATTTTATTGCGTGTTCTCACGACATCATTTGTATGTAAGTAATACCGACATTGCCAGCAGTTCTGGCCAGGAGTCGATACGGTAATAGGATGCAGAGACCCTGGAGAGCTGACACGCTCCAAGCGATGGACATGCACAATATACTGATGACAATAATTAGTAAACCGTGGCTTCAGCCCATCGGGAACAACCCAAGATTGGCTTTGCCAGAGAATTCTCGCACACTCAGATGAATATTAACGGTCACGCTATCCATCGATGTGGTTTGCGCACGACTTTGACCCTTGTTGGAGAATGTACTGTTACCATCGTCTGTGGCCACTGTTCCAATGCCGGGCAGTACATTGGTAGTCGATGTCTGTGGCGCAGCGAACACGAACTTTCTTGGCATTTTTTATGAAGATAAGACGGGTGTGGTACTGGTCATAGGGGAGGTGTGAAGGCCAGACGGCCTGAAAGAGTTCAGGTTTTGGAAGACGGGTGGGTGCGGTACAGACCACAGGGGGCAGACTTGCCAAATGAGACTTCTGTTCGAATCATGGGAGTTACGTCATAAAAGCCAGATTAAGTTCTTTTAATCCTGTTAGAGTTTCGTCAGTGTTCGCCGCAGTCGTGTCAACTTTGACAATGCTGCCCGTCACGAAGAGATCCTGGGTTCGAATTGGTTTAACACAAGCGTCCAGTACGAAATCATGGGAACCAATCAGAGCGCTTGTTACTCAGCAACGATTATTCTGATTGGCTGAGGGAACGTCAGTGTTCGGGTAATCACATCAGAGAACACGTACCCATGACTACGCACCCGACAGCCCTCCTAAAGAGGCCCTGGGGTCGAATTGGTTTTATATGTAGGGATTTTGAATGGTGCCATCCGAAGTCAGAGAAGGTAACCAAGTGTGTCGGCCAACATTACATTCCGAGTAGTAGCCCATATTTTGAATGATACCATCGAAATGCAGGTTTGAGAAGGCGTATCCATGTCGCTCGAGGTACACTGCCGATCTTACAACAGTCCTCGTTCGGTCGCCGTCGGCCATCAAGAACCATCCAAAACCTTCCTGGGTAGCGCGTCGGACGCAAGTCTTTCCGGTCGGAGCTAGTATAGATGGCAGCACCGATGGTAAGCCAGAATGAGGAGAACAGGAAAAGAAGCCCTGACAAGCAGCCTCAACCAAACTGACACCATCGATTCCGCCTTGCTCGTTAATATCACTATTCATTCCATTTGCAGACGATACCCAGTGCATGATGGCCACCACATCGGTTTCCAATAATGATCACCGAGGGGCACACCTGAGTTGATGACGAGCACTTGGGTTATTAGGCCGGGAAATCATTACCATCTTAACATTGTCTACCTTCAGACGAATTCTTTGACCGCCCTTCTTGTGGAGGGAAATCACAGACAGACGAAACACCTTTCCTTTTTTACAAGGAAGGCAGACTGGTTCTAGCTAATGCTGTTGTAGACGTTGCCAACGCTTCGTCACAGTGTCGTCACAGTGTAGGACCACGGGAAAGCTTTGAGGGAGAGTAGCAGAGGCAGTAGCAGAGGCAGCAGAAGAGGCCTACTTCCGGTAATGCGCAGATGTCGCGTGACGCAGTGAAATCGTGCCACGAGGTGGCAGCCATTTTGTTTCGACGAGACGTAGCTATTAATTCGCCATATCTAATTGGTCGATCCATTCAGATATGGACACAAGTACATGTAAAAGGTAGAAATATCGCTGTCCAGCAGTTTGGCCACCGTTCTCTGTGTACGGTTCAAGTTGTCGATGTTGTCTATGAAGCCAGGCGTCATGAATTCCCAACGATATACCGCAAAGGAACCTACAAAGCCGTGGACCAAACCATGGAGGTATATTTTATACCTCCATGACCAAACATTTTGGAACGCGACTCATGGCAATCAAACATTCGGCAAAAACGTCTCACCTCCAAAGGAAACAGCCGTTTACTTCTTTGCGCAAGTGTGTTTTGACCAATAATAGGCATATCTGTTTTCCCAAACGGTGTTCGTGTCCCTGGGCTTGTTGTGGACAACAGAAC